>JAREIK010001258.1:1365188-1965188 GCA_029783825.1 Sapria himalayana | reverse complement strand
GCCCATTCTTGAGCAAAGAATCTAGCTCTCTTCTATAGATTCTATCTACAATTAGAGGACAAAATAATTAAAAAACACAATACATCAAGAAGAAGATTGATAGACTAGTCGGTCCTTTATATTGCACTCCAATAAAAATTGAACTTTAAATAGTTCAAATCATGGCATTGACGTGAAGAATTTCCTTGTATCTCTTTTTTCGCTCATTGCCCACTTCGTCATTTTTATAATCATGCTGCATAATCTTTTTCTAGTTTGTGTTGCACATCTCCAAATCATCTATCCACATCTTCTCTCTAAAATTTAAGCCAACTTCAATCTTTGTCTCTGCTTTTAATCATTTGTTGTCATTCATTAGAGATTGATTGGTAAAATTCAAGCTAACTTCAATATCTATCTCTGCTTCATCACTTCTTATCTCTCTGATCTCCATTCTTTTTATAATGTCTTCAAAGATATTTATAACTTTATATTCAAACTTCTCTTGTATTGACATAAATAGGTTCTTTTTTGTTGAGATGCATTTCTCACAATATACCATTTCACTCTACTCTTGACTTATCTCCCCCTTTCTTTTTCTTTACATTCTCCTCCCATTGATTATCTATACTTTTCAATTCCACCGCTAATAAATAATGCATTCTCATCATCCCCCACTTGAATCAAGTTTCCCTTTGATCTGTCTCCAACTTTTTTTTAGTAGGATGAGAATTTCTTTCAAGTTGCCTTCGCTTTTACCCTTTTGATACACTCCAAATCTCCAAGATTGTCTAAATTGCTAATACTCTATTTTTCTTCAATTTTGATTTCCAGGATTGCTAATACTTCTTGCCCCACATTGGTTAATTATTCACCTTCAAGAACCAATTTTCTTTTTTTATCTTCTTCAAATCCCTTTTTCACACCACCCAATATCATGGGAGTCATTCACTGACACAATTCATTTATATCCTCAAATATCATGACTCGTTCAACATGGCATAATATAGTGATAAGGGGGAGAAATAACTATATGCCATGAAAATTTGACTCTGTGACAATCGATGATTGAATTCTCCAAAATTTTATAAATATTTATTTTATAAACAATCATCAAGGCAAATAACAAGATTGTCATGTCTTGATTAATGGTAGAGAGATAGAGATTAATTTATAGTAAAGGACTTCTAATCAAACTAAATCTTACTCTCTTCAATCAGTTCTCCCATCAATATATGTCCATAAGGACTTTTGATCGATTCTCTCTATTTTCCCTTACCATCGATCAAAAATATAGCGATTAATTTATAGTTAAGTTTGTTTTTAAAGTTTTGAAGGCTGCAAAAATAATCATTCATCAATATATGTCCATGGAACAACATTGTCATGTCTTGATTAATTTATTTTATCCCTTCTTTACGTTAATCAATGCATGCCTAATTGCTAAAAATAATCATCCTGAAATTAATGTTGCATACATGTCTTTTTCCATATCAAACACTACAAAATCAATATAAAAGATAAAATTTCAAACATTAACTAACACATGTTTAATTATCTCTCAAATTTTGATTGATCTATCGATCATCAGTAGTTAGGGAAGTTGAATTAATCTCGCCATATATGCAACTTCCATACTATGAATAAAAACATCAAGTTTATACTTCCTCCCAATCACATAAGGCCTTTTAAAATGTGTATTGCCCAATAATGCACAGAATAGTATAACTTTCCTGATCTTTAAGTTATCTCGAGAATTTTTGTTGAATAATTGTATTGCATTGCACATATCAATCATGCTCACCTTTTCATAAATCTTTTATTTTTTATTACTACTCATTATATTATTTATAAACTACACATAATATAACATAAAAGATAAAGATTCAGCAAAAAGTATGTTGACCTCCCCCTTGGATGTTCTTATTATTGTTATTGTCTCTCATGATTACTTTCTTAGCTTTATGTCTCAATAATTATTTTTTTGTTTTAAATTTCTGAGTCTTAAGGTATTATCTCAATCCTAAATCTTCGGTGCATATACTATAGTAGCTACAAAAACAAAAACAAGCAACAAAAAAATAAATACTAAACAATAATATACATCTAAACAACTTAAAATAAAACATCTTTTAAAGATAGTAGTAACGTCAACTAAAAGTTGACTAATCTAATTAAATATTATCACAAAAATAACATTAAAAACTTATTATAACTTTATTACAATATTAAAATTTATTATTCTTAGTACAACATTAAAAGCTCATTAAATGAGTATTTATGTCTAACAAAAAAATCAAAAGTACACAGTCATACAAGTAATATAGTGAACGTAAGTTTAAATATTAACCTCACAAGAATTATTATAACAGTTTAACTAATCAACAATAATTTAACTACTACTAAAATTGAGAAAATATATTTCAATCTTAGACAGATAAATAGTTTCTAGGATTGATTTAATTTCTTGTATATAATAAACTTATCTCTTGTATTGTGTTAATGTCACACTAATCTGTTGGATAAAAGATATAACTATTTAGGATTTATCAAGTCATATTAGTATTCAAGAGATTATCATTCACAGGCTATCGCCAATATGGATGGTCTTTTAGTAATTGTGCTTTCGGTATACCTATCACATATGTCGAAGCTTCATATCTACCTATCATTTAACCTCCTACAATCCTATATTTTAAGACAATATGTTAAATTTCTTGGATTACTTTAATTATACATCTCTATTCTCCACTCATTTTGTCACTAAGATATACAATAAAGATAATAATTTAAAGATATCAAGTGGTTCAGGCAGCCTGAACATGACTCACAACATGAAACAATTCAGTCATGTCTGGTCTAGCATGACACGATCCACAAATATGCTTGGACCATACTCATGCTAGCTCGTGGCACGACTTGTGTCATGCCGATCCAAGGTTGCACGATCCTCATGACTGTTAGGCATGCATGTCGTGCCTACCATGCCAGCACAAATTGTGGCACAACCCAATTAAAAAAAAGCAACCATTTTAAAATGGCTATTTTTTTCATTTTAGACAACAAGACAAGATAGAGCCTATCATTGTACTGACATCCCAAATAAAAAAATTAAATTTTTTAGGCTTTAGACTTAGAACCAAAGGATTTCATTTAATGAATCTTAGACAAAAATCCAATGACAATTAGATTTTTGCCATAGAAATTATTACAAAAAAATAATAAAACTAATAAGTTTGTAATAAAAAAAACTATAAATAATATATTGATATATTTTATTTTTTGCTATTTATCTATAATTTATTCCTCTTCTCTTCAGACTCTAATATCTACATATTTTTATATCTGTACCCACATTTTTTATTTATATTAGTAATTTTAATCTTACAAAATACCAAAATTATTTTCGTAACAAATTATGACTTCTAAACACGAAAATATAAGATTAAGCCTCCAAAATATCTGTTATAAACATAAAGTTAAAATATATATTGTATTGAAATTATTTTATTTTATTTAATAATTTTTACATAGATAAATAAATTAATAATAACAAATAAAAAATACACTACTCTCCTTCTACTTCTAGTCTTGTCTCTTATATTAAAAAAAATGACAAACAACAAAAATTATAAAAATAAATTTGACATAAACATAAATAATAATGACAATCTAACCAAAAGATATGTTATCAAAACTAAATTTTCTCTCATAGTCTACTCAAGTGCCTAAAAAACCTAAAAATAGATAAATTTCAATAGTATAGACACACTTCAACATAATTACAAATAAAAAAATTAAAAGGGTCAAAAAAAATTAGATATATTATATATATTATAAAAAATTATATATGTTAAAGTATTATATCATTGATCACCTTAAGAGATATGTCGATCAATACACAATAACACAGGATATATTATACCTCAGGCAAACTCAACTTAACAAAGAAAAGTTTGAAATTAAATTAATTTCAAGTTCATTAACCTATTTCATTTACTAAATGAGTATGATAGCGAAGATATGATAAAATAGATTTTGTTTACCCTCCCTAATCCAACCTTACCAACTCCAGGATAGATACATATGAGAAACTTCTACACTGATCAATCATTTCAATATTGATCGCAACCAAGCACATTTAAGTTAAAATTCTTATTAGATTTAATGCATTAGTGATAGTTTAAACATATCTGAAGACACGATAAAATAGATCACTAGTATGGATCTCAATTAGAGGTGTCAAACGGGCCGACAAGGCCAGCCCGACCCATTTTTTGGTGGCCCAATCGGGCCACCGTGCCGTGCCTAGCACGGCACAACTTGAGTAGAGCTGGCCCGACATGGCTCACCGGCCATGTTTGTAACTAGTTCAGGTCAGGTCATGCCTGGACTTGCCGGGTAGGGCCGAGTCGGGCGAGTTCAGGCCATTAGGAATTGGGAATCCCAAACTTGAAAATTATTATAAATTTTAAATTTTAATACTAAAATTAAATTAAATTTATTAAATTAATAAAATAACTAACAACTAAAAAATAATAACTTACTACAAAAAATGTGTAAAAATTACAAAATTACAATTAACAAAGCAAGAATATAATTAAATAATTAAAAGAGAAAAAGTAATACATCAAAGATAAACTCACAAATATAAAATATGAATTCAATTCCATAAGAAAGTGTCTGAATAAAAAAAGAACATAATAAAAAAGTAGCAAGTTCAAGCCTTAAAATCAAATGACAAAAATAAATAAACAAAGAAAATTCAAAAAAATAAATGATAAATCTCATCAGCGTATGATTAATGATGATATCAATATTACTAGCAGGAGGCCATAGACAATAAAGTAGGCTTAGCTCAATGTCTCAATCTCATCTTAGTCATCATTCATTATAAAAGTTATATGAATCATCATCAACAACTAATTCATTTGTTCTTGCTATAGTTACAGCACGATCCTAGATGTTCAAGCTCAAATCCTCTTAATTATTAATGCATGCTAATATCTCAAAAATATCTGACCGTAATCTCGATCTCCTATCTGAAATCACATTTACTGTAACAAAAAATAGATTATGATATTATGCTCAAAACTGAATGAGTCAGTAGATTCCGTATTATCTTTGACATTATAAGATAGGTAGACTAATATGATTTCTACCACTATAAAATATCAAGATTCTTATTATCGGTATGTGATAAGGTTTAAGCAGTAATCAATATCTAAGTACCAAGATAGCTTGCTACTATTCAATGGTACACCCTATCATTTCTCACTTACTGACTGAATAAAAAAATCATCATCTCCAAATATAGTATCCATATCCGTACTCAGAATCTCACTACTACTACCACCATATCAAGTATTGCAGTATGTAAATAGCTCAATCAACTTTTCATAATTAACTCTTCAGGTTGGTCTTCCTAATTCATGCACAAGAATATGTATATCAAAATATTATCTATCCCTTTCACTTTAACTATAAGATCTATGCAGACAGCCAGATAATAAAGAAATAAAATGGTGAACTAATATTTTAAGTATTTGATTTCTATCTCTAAAACCATATTAATTAAATGTCGGATCATCTCTAAATTACATAAAAATACTACTAATATTGCATATGTACCTTAGTGTAATACAAGTGGTAGGAATATAAACTGACAAACACATATTCATCGTATCATAAAAAATCTTCAAAATTTTCTATAACTCAGTCAATATCATCAATAATAAGTTCATCGCTCTTACTATTAATATAATTTAATATCACGTATTCGTATCCAACACATTACCAATATCAAGTATATGTAATACCAATGATATCTTACTTCCGATTGAAATTTTTTCTTTAAATCCATAGACAAGCAAATACTACAAAACTCATGTCGTCTACGAGGCATACAAAAAAGAGTTAGTGAGTAACATATATTTTCTAAAGCGGGAGAAACAACTTTCATCCCTACTTGTACAATAAGATTAATGACGTGATACAAGCATCTAACATAAAAATTTTCTCCTAATAGTCCGTCTCTAATAGTCCTAGCAAACGTGTTGATGACTACTCCATTATTAGATATATTATTAAATATGATACTATATATTTTATTTTAAATATTATATTCTCTAAAAATTTTCATCATACACAGATAAATGACAGGGTCATTAATAGGATTAAGAATCTCTAAGAATCCTAATATCTTTTTATTTAGTGTCCGTTTTAAATCTACATAGTAGGCGATAGAATATGCATAAGATACATCGTCATGACTAATCCATATTTCGGACGTCACGAATACCACTCCACTATATGCCCTAAATTTATTAATTATTATTTCTTTTTCTAAGTTATAATATTTTAGTATGTCATTCCTAGATATAAACCTAGGGATCCTACGATATGTATACTAAAAATAAGTCTATATGAAACTAACTATCCTTGAATCCTCCAAAAATTTAATCAGAAGACCTATCGTGATGATCAATTCAGTTATACATTCCCTCACTAACTCGTTATGATATATGAATGGGGTTAACATTGAGACTAAATTGAATCCAGTCTCCAAGAACTCATTGCTAAGTTTGATTTGCCTAGAATCTAATATACCATATTTTTTGATACATTGTTCGATACACCTATTAAGGTGCTCAATCCCAGATGAACTCTAATAAGTTAATATTTATTTTACAATATTTACATTGTGCCGACTCTTCATCGGCACCCCTGATATTTTTATGTTGTATTATATTAAAATAAGTCCAAACTATTGATTTTCTTCTAATTTTTATTTTTTAGATGTTTGAGTTTGGGTCGAAATGACCAGAAAAAACAAAGCTACGGCATCCTAGGATCTTTTCGTTGGATTGTCATTATCCATATTAAAATTTTCAATATTTACGTTTAAATCAATTTCATTATCGTAATTACAATAACTATTTGTCATTTTAATTTTTTATTAGTTTATTAATTATATTATAATTAATGTTTTTATAATTCTATATTAATTAATATTAACTAAACTAATACTAAAGTCAAAGTTTTAAAGTTAACTAAAATTAAAATAAAAAAAATTAACTAAACAAAATTTAAAAATTAATATTCATGATGTATAAAATCTCATTTGCTTTATGATATCAGTACCACAATCAATAGGTCACACTCTACACTCAAGTCCCAAAAGTCAAAATTGAAATGAGAAATCGAGAGAGAGAGAGAGAGAGAGACAAAAGTCGAGAAGAGATAGAGGTGAGAGATAAAATGAGAGAGAGATAAATTATAAATTATGAAGGAGAGGGATAATGTATAAATTTTTAAAAAGTTATTTTTAAAAAAAAATAAAATTTTTATATATTTTTTTGAATTTTTAAAATTAATTTATGGGGCAAAATCCCTAGAGTCATCGTATTCTACCTCCTAAATATTGGGGCCGAAATCCAACAACTTAAAAAAACATGTATTTTTTTTTATTTTTTTTTGAACCATTGGGTCAGTTCGACCATCGAACCGACCCAACGATCACATGTTTCAGAAGCTTTAGCTTCTGGACCTATAGTCAGGCTCGAGACCGATGAGTCCAGCTCCAAGTCAAAATTGATGGGTCATCAGGCACAAGAAGTCGTAGAAAAGGGGGGGAGCGACAGGGCACGGTTCGGGTCATGCCAATATACCGTGCCTTTCGATTAGGGTACCAAGCTTTGCTAGACCTGGCATGAGGCCCGAGTTACCTCGTCACGGACACAAGCCGTGCCGAGAGCTAGCCCAACACGGGCCTAGGCACGATTCTTGATCGTGACGTACCAGGCTAGGCACGACCTAATCAGGTTGTGCATCAAGCCAAGCCCAGGCTGCCCGACCCGTTTGACACCTCTAATCTCAATCTTCGATTAAATTTTAAAAGGATCCTAGACGAATTCATATTATACAAGCTTACTTTCTGAGTTAATCTACTTATCATAAAATTTCTAAGTTGACCAATAAAAATAAAATAATAAGATATTTTAAATTAAAAAAATAATTAATAATTAATAAACCTATAAAATACATTAAAGTATAGTCGTTTGTATGCTTCATCATCCACTATTTATTTCTAAGTAAACACTACATAAACAAATTTTAAGATTTGATGAGGTCTTTCATTCTCATGATATCTCTATCATATATTAGTGTCTAATTAGGATCTGTAAAGAATATATTCACAATAAAACTTTTAGCATTACAATCGATAATACTTCAAATAATAATGTCGCAATTAATAGTTTTGTCAAAACCATTAAAAATAAGACTTAGCTGATATTTTTCATATTAGGTGTATATATAATATAATTAATCTAATAATACAAATGGAAATAAATATTATTTCCCATACATTAAAAAATATAAAAAATTTATTAAAATATCTTACGACACCTAACATATAACAATAATTTTACACTATTTTTCAACAAGCCTAAAAAATGTCAAACAAATATTAGACACCATTAATATTATAACTACCCAATACTAAATTCATGTGTTGGCTACTAATACATTATATCCAACTATGTCACTAGCAAAAATAACAAACTTATTATTAATGATTCAGACAAAAAAATATGAATTTTATTTTTGAAATTCTTAAAATTTTTTTATGATAGAAAAATATATATTCATTTGTGTACGCTCCAACTATATACATTTTAATTAAGTATATATGCAATATTAATAATATATTTAGTAACTATAAAAGGCACTATGATATTAGTGTCATTGAATATTGAGATGAAAACTAAATATTTAAAGTAATAATTCTTCATTTTATGTCTTTATCGATTGACTATCTATATGAAACTGATCAAAATGAAAATAATAAAAAATATATTAAAATATATATTCATTTATATGAATAAAATTGAAGAATCATATAATAAATTTTATGAACAATTAAATAATATGTTTAAATATTATGATATTAAGTTTAAGTATAATAGTTTGAGAAAGCCTCCGAGCATAGCCATAGATATCATTTTCATAAATAATGACTTTTCATTTAGTTAATTATGAGCAAAAAACAATGTAATCCATTAAATAAAAATAAGTTGTCTGTGTACTTAAATACCGATTACTATTATATCCTATTATATTAAAATAATAAAAATTTATATATATAAAATTAGTTAAAATCATACAAATCAACTTATCTCATATAATCAAAGATTAACACATGATCGACTGACCATTCTAGTATTTAACATAGCAATAAAATTTATTTTTTTCTGTGACTATGAATGTTATTTCAAATATCAAATCAAAACTACTACCAAATATCATAGAAATATTTTCATACTTAAATGACTGAGAAAATTCAATGACGAGTCTTTAGGATAAAATAAAATAGCTACTAGTGAGAGATGACTCAGATGACATCATTGATATTAAGACTACTAGTAGCTTTAAAATCAGATATGATGATCTAAATCATACTATAGACAAAAACTAAATATAAATATTAAAGGATTGACATGTATGTTGTTGATGTTGCTGACTATTATTCATTGTTAATATCGTACTAATATTGTGTTGTGCTTTAAAAATTTTTAAATTTATTATTATCTAATATTTATAATATCATAACTAAACAAAAGTTACAAAATAGATTTATTTTTTTATTGAGTTTTGAATTTTATTCATTTTCATTTATAGTGCAATATAATTCATTTTCATTTATTTTTTAAATTTTAATTTTTGAAAATCAAAATTTTACTTAAAAAAAAAATTAGTGCCTCACCAACATAGTGACTATAGATGCATAGCCAATGGCCAGTGCCCAATGACCATTGGACTGGACTAGATGGTTGCTATGCTGGCTGGCCAAGCCAGTCCAGGCCAATGCAAGTGTAGTGTAGACTACAATGGACACTACTCTAAGCTCTGCCCACTAGGTAATGTTGTGCCACTATTAGCCCAACCCAGCATGACCCAGCTTGCTCGACTAAGAAAAGCTGACCATCATGCTAGTTTGGGTCATCCTCCCATGAGGTCGTGCTATGTCTAACAAGACATGGTGGTTGACTGGGCCACCAAAATTCAGGTCGTGTCAGCCTGACATGACCCATTTAACATCTCTATAATAATTATGTTTATGTTTTCAACTTCATTAGCATTATACTCGAACTCATATCAATTAATATACATTTCTCTAATAATTTCACTCATAAAAATGACAAGAGAGAAAAATAATCATATGACAATCATCACTTTACAAAACACAACTCTTTGTGTACCCCATGACTTACATGTCACCGTCTAGTCTGTCACAACCGACACATGACTAAAGAAATAGCAAATATTAAATTAGATATTATATATAACTCCTAAATCATTTAAAGGTCAATATTTTTAAAAGATACCCAATATAATGATCTTAATGACGTTCATGCTTTTAGCTTCATAAATATTATGCTTAGATCAATTTAACTTATATTAATCTAAGATTTTCACACATAGATCAAAATCTGTCACACGAGGGAGTAAGTAAAGGGTTGTCACTCCCTATCAATAGCAACCTCGTGCATGTGTCCTATGACTTACCAATCAACATCCATCACAGCCAATCCACAAACACTTATTGGATGGTGAAACTCTATATCACTATTCAAATAAACACTTAAATAATGATCTTAATGATTTTCATGCTTTTAGCTTCATTAATATTATACTCACATCAATTTAACTTATATTAATCTAAGATTTTCACAGATAGATCAAGATCTGTCACACAATGGAGAAATCAAAATGCTTGTAATAATTATTATAGTTTCTAGTAAATAACATTTATATCTCTTCTGAGTACTAGAGTACCTAATAAAAATATATTTTTTAACACGTGATGTCATATTCTTATTATTAAGAGAGATATTTTGAATAAAATAAGTAAACTCAAAAATCTTGGAAGCATGGTGAAAATGCCTCTTCTGAGTATAAGAGTTGGTATATTATATGATCAAAGAGAATAAAATATGATATTCAGTTGATTATAAAATTAATGATTAATATCATTTTTTTTCAAGAATATATAGGCACACTATTATGAAATAGGAGTGTCATAGTTGTTTTAACTAGATATTATTTTTTTCTTTCAATTATTTTATTATGTGTAGGAGTATTATTCGACACTTAAAGTATTGATTTTTTGTCGGTATTTTTAATATTTTTAATGATGTATTTGTATAAGAATATGTTTTAAAAGTGATTATTTCATAAAATTATGTTTTTTTATGAATTTTGATGAATAATAATGGAATCAGTCATAAATTGGATATAATTGATGAATTTGGTAGAGAACAGAAATAAATGATAGATGAGCAAGGAAAAATTCATAAATATCCAATGTCATGATATTTATATACTAGTATATGTTTATTAAGAAGTCATGACAATTTTTCTTAGCTACGACTCTACAAAGGCGTCGTGACAACCTTTTTTAACTGACTCTGCAAAGAAGTCGCATCCTTCATTGCATGTCACGACTCTATTTTCCAGTTATCACATTCTTTCACTATACATCATAATTTTGGTGGTCGTGATATTATTTTAGAGTCATTGTCATATTTGTTCTAAACATAATGTTTGGCCCTTAATTTTATTTTTATGTCGCAGCAACTAAGTATCGATTTGAAATGTAAAGTTGTGACTTTTTAACTCTATGACATATTCTTTATAGAAGCAAAATTATGTAACATAAAGTGATTTCATGTTGCGATATTATTTGTCACTGTGACATTTTATTTAAAGAACTCGATTCAAGAGAACGTATCATCAAATACTATAGTAGTAAACTATTTTCTCTGATCAATTGTTATTCCCAATAGAGGAGTAGTAATTAACCATGCTCACATATTTACACCTGATATGACTAGTACCACTAAATTTGAGGAGTGGTGATAGATCTTATTAGGCAATGTGACTAGGAGATGAACCTAGTGAGAGTATTGCACTATACACAAGGTGTTAGTTTCCCCAAGAAAAAAAGATAATGATAGATTGACTTGATGATCTCAATCTAAAGATATATTCTATACGGATACGTCTATAATTTATTCCAAAAAAGTCTTCTATCATATTAATTGACCAAGCTCAAAAAACAACTTTAACCTTCCAATTGCATTATAGAAGGACCCATAAATATGTTCTACCCAACATCGTTTATCTCAAATATTTTCTTATTTTCATTTTAATACTATATATTCTAGTTTCTTATTCACTTGGTAGTTACAAGATCCCAAACATTTTTTTCAAGGTACTTATTTATCTAGGATGGAGATAGACAATGTCAAAATTTTGAGTAGAAACATATCTAATCATGAGTGAGATTTCATCCCCAAAATTGTTAAGTAAGCCAATAGTAAGATGTAGATTGATGTATACGATGAAAACAAAACTTGAGAGAATTATTAATAGACTTAAGATTAGATTGATAGCAAAAAATTTTATACGAACATATAATATTGTCTACTAGGACACCTCTCTTATGGCTAAAATAACAACTATTATTACTTTCTCTTACAACATCGCACATGTAGATTGTATATCAATTAGGATTTATACAATAACAACCAGGATTCACTATTCCTTGAAGCATACATACGATATGCATATTGCAAAAGATCTTTTATGTACTCAAGCAATCTTCTAAGACATAATTTAGTATATTTTCCTTGGTATTTAATACTTTTGGTCTTACAAGATGTGTCGAATTATTCATATTTTTTTCGAGCAAAATCAAAAGGTGAGTATGTTATGTTAGTTAGATAGATCGATAATATCTTAATTACAAATGATAATTAGTTGGTATATTCCAACTAAAATTAATTTTACAAATCAAATTTCAAATAAAAGATTTGGAAGGTACGAGATATTTTTTAGATATTGAGATCGGACACTTAAAAGATACTATTTTTCTTTCTTAAAAAATATATATTTTATATTATTTATCTGATCTCGATATATTTTGAATGTGCAACACTAACTCACCATTAGATCCATACACAAACTTATCTATACATGTCAATTCATTAATTGACTTTACTAGATATAATATAAGCATAGAAAAACTAAACTATCTAACTATAAGTTGATATGATATTACCTACAATGTCAATATAATTAGTCGCCTTCAATATTCTTCTAGATAGATTCATATGGATACAGTATTTAAGATTCTCAGATATATAAAGAAAACACTATGATGTGAGATTATATTTAGAAATTGAAGGTATAATCATATAGAGGAATTCAAATTCAAATTGGACTCCTATGATTACATAAATGAAATTTGTAATAGGTTTTTTGTATTTTTTTTTTGCAAATAACCTCATCTTTTTATAAAAATAAGAAGCAAGTGATTATTTTAAAATTATATACAAAAACATAATACAAAACTATGATATCAACTACTTGTGAGCTCCGGTGAACATGATTTTTTGGGTAAGTTTAATCTATCAATTTAGAGAACAATGAGACTTTACTATGATTACCAAGCAGCCCAAAATATTTCTACCAAACCAAACTTCCACAAGAAGACAGAGCATATTGAGATTGATTACTACTTTATTTAGGAGAAGATTCAAGATAGTTCGATCCCTACAGCCATAACTATCAAGTAAACACATCAAAAACATATTCATAAAGACTCTCAGAGGACCCAAAAAAAAAAATTTCATCCAAGCTGAAATTTTATGACATGTACGTTGCAGTTTGAAGGGAAAGAATATTCAGTATTTTAGTTTATTATTTTTTTGTTTTTTATTTATTTTTCATTATTTTGGAATACCAGACTTGCGTGCTATCCCAAACCATATACATAGAATTATATTCATTCAAAAACCACTTTACCATTTAATAATTTTTTTTGTTTTTTTATTTTTTTCTTTATGCTCTTCTCTCTCTCCTCTCTTTTATGAAAACTCTAAACCAAAACCCTAACAAGCTTGAATAATATTCAATTGCTCATTTTATTTTTTTGGTACTCATATATTCTTCTATTTATTTTTTAACATGTTCAGAATATTCTTTACATTTCGTAGTATTTCTAAATTCACCAACAAAATATTTTTTATATTGATGTATTCTCATTTTATTACTTTATCATAAAAAATACATATGATTGTTCATATTTTTCTTATTAAAAAAATGAGCATATTTCTATTCGGTATCTTTTCTTTCACTTGAGCTAGAGTCCACTTAAACTACACTCTTATTGTCAATCAATACATAAAAGAGATCTTTACTACTAAAAATAATTATAATTAATCTTTTAAAAAAATAAATATCATATTATATAATTTATATTAGCAAACAAAGACAAAAAATTGTATTTCAATTTTTAATCCTATAATTTATCTTTATAATAAAAAAATAATTATATTTAAATTAAGAAAAAAATATATGAACATACTATAAAAGTTAATTAGCAAAAAAAATAAAATTATCTTATTTTTAAATGTTTTATGGAGCAAAAAAGTTCAGATAATGTTTTAAATTTTTGTATTTAGCATATAATATTTGCTAGTATTTGTTAAAAAAACACCCAAAGAAGAAAAATATGAAAGAAAGAAAGATAAATAACAATGGGCCAAACAAATATTTTTTTCTTTTTTTTTTATTTTTTCTTCTATTCTTTTCTTCTGATCTTCTCTTCTGTTCTTCTTAGTTCTAATACAACTAGGTTTTTTTTTTGCAGGGAGTTCTCGGCAAAGGCACTGATTTAATAAGCTTTAAAGATAAACACCAACCTAAACAACAATGTTTCAACCTAAACATAACCAAAACAACATTGTTTCAACCTAAACATAACCAAAACAACATCATTTTGATCTCTATTTATTTTTTTTTTAAATAAATAAGAAAATATGATGTCAACTTGGCTATTGTTCATTTAGTCAAAAAAATATTCATTTACATTTTGGCAATTCATATTCAATTACTCAATTTAAGTTTTTTAGCACTCATATATTATATTTCTTTTCGAACACGTTTTGAACATTTTCTACCCATCATAGCATTTTTAAATTCACCACCAATATATTATTTTTGTCTATGTATCTCTCTTTTTATTACTTTATCACAAAAAATATATATGATAGTATTCAAATCATTCTTTATGACTAAACAAATATATTCTAGTCCGGATCTTTTCTTCCATTTAAGAAAGAGTATACTTGAAGTACACTCTCGCTATTCATCATCATATAAAAATAATCTTTACTAAAAGAAAATAATTATAAATAATTTAAGAAAAAATAAAAAATCATAACTTATTATATAACTTATATTAACAAACAAATAAATATCAATTATCTTCCAATTTTAATCATAAAATTCATTTTTAGAACAATAAAATAATTATAATTAATTTTATAAATATATATGTACAACATACTATATAATTAAACTAGCAGAAAAAGACAATCAACTTTTAATTTTAAATTTTGCATGCATCAAAAAAGTAAAAAAAAAATATTTTAATTTTTATTTAGCATATAATAATTATTACTATTTGCTTAAAAAAATACCCAAAGAAGAAAAACATAAAGAAAAAAAAAACATTGGTCCAAAAAAATATTCTTTTTTTTCTCATCTTCTCTTTTTTTTGACTCTCACACAACTAGATTTTTTTTTTTTTTTTTTGCAGAGTTCTCAGCAAAGACATTGATTTAAAAAGTTTTAAAGGTGGACATCAATCTAAACAACATCATTTTGGCATAAACATGATAAAAGCAATAACATTTTGATCCCTATCAACTTATTTTTTTTATATGAAAGCAAAACGTCATTTTGGTCACTATCCATTTAGTCAAAAAGAAATTCATTCATGTTTTGAAATTTCATATTCAATTACTTATTTTGAGTATGTTTTTTCACTCATATACTCTTTTATTTTTTTACTAGCATGTTGCAAACATTTTCTACACTACACAGCATGTTCAAATCTTACATTGTCAAAAATATTACTTTGTCATGATAAAATAAAAATACATATGCATGTTCAAATCTTTCTTATTGACTAAACAAGCATATTTCTACTTGGGATCATTTTTCCACTTAAGATGGAGTTTAATTGAACAACATTTTCATTATTCATCATTACATAAATTTGACCTTTACTACAAAAAAATAATTATAATTAATTTAAGAAAAAAATAAAAAATACATGCCGTATTTTATAATTTATATTAACAAACAAATATTATACAAATATTAATATATCAAATCTCATCATAATTATGAAGTTAAAAATATTTAGATGTGAATAATATTGAGATGGTTGATCAAGTAGAATGTCCTCATATTGTATATTTGTGCTGCAGCTCATGCCTCGGTGTGATGACACGTATCTTCGTCCAAGAATAATATGTATCAAATTCGACACTCATCAGATAAAGCCTCTTCAATTCTCATAGATAAGGTCATCAAGATATTAATCTCTTTTAGACTTTGCACTAAGAGAGAGCATTGTACACTAAGTATGACCTCCATATCAACAAACAAAAACATAAAATTATCTTCTAATTTTTACTCATAAAATTATCTTGAGAATAAGAAAATAATTATAATTAATTTAAAATATATATATATATATATATATATATACAGCATACTGTATAATTAAAATATCAAAAAAAACACAAAATTACCTTTTAATTTTTAATTTTTTAAGCAGAAAAAAAAAATAAAAAAAATTAATTTTGTTTTTTATTTAGCATATAATATTTACTAATATTTGTTTTGAAACATACCAAAAGAAGAAAAGCACAAAAAAATAGAGACACATGTATTTTTTTTTTACCTTTTTTTCTCTTCTTCTTAGCTCTCACATGGCTAAGTTATTTTTTGCGGAGAGTTCTTAGCAAATACATTTATTGAATAAGTTTTAAAGGCAAGCAACAACTGAAAAAAAATCATTTCAGTTTGATCATAACCAAAAAAACATCATATTGATCACTTCCAACTTATATTTTTCAATGAACAAGGCAAAATAATGCCATTTTGGTCATTGTTCATTTAAAATAACAAGGAACAAAACAACATCATTTTGCCCTATTCAAACCCAAGTTAGCTTCAATAAATGACCAACCCAAGATGAATAAGAATAATAAGGGAGAAAATAGAAGCTAGGAATGAAATATGTACACCTAGGAAGGGGCTATGCGTCTTGTTGAGGTGCATGCTTCCCTTCTAGGTTATGTTTTTCAAATGACAAAGGCAAAACAATGTCATTGGTCATTGTTCATTTAAAATAACAAGGACCAAAACATCATCATTTTGCCATGTTCAAACCCAAGTTAGTTTCAATAAATGACCAACCCAAGATGAATAAGAATAATAAGGGAGAAAAAAAAAGCTAGAAATGAAATATGTATACCTAGGAAGGGGCTATATGTCATGTTGAGGTGCATGCATCCCGTGCCTAAGTAGGACGTCTGTAAAGAGATGGCACCTATCTCAGGCAAGGTACCGAAGATGTGCCTCGCTATGCCAATAGCCTAGAAATGCATTAAGCAAGTCTTTTAAAACTGTTTTGACATAATATTTCAACATAGGGACCATAAATATAGCTAATTTTTTTAATACCATTAGATTTTTGTATTAATCTTTCTAAACAAAATAATATATATTTGTGAGAAATGTGTCATTTTATTTTTTGATTGATTATCATGTGCATGACTTCAACCCTCTCCTTACTCATTAAAACTTTTATTAAAATTCTATAATTAACAAGAACAAAATGACATTAGTTATTTGCAATTAATTATCAAAAACTTAGTATTAACCATCCTCTTTTACTTGAGCTAGGGATACACCAAGCAATATATTTTTATTAAATATTGGAGGAACATATATAATTTTTTTATCTTCACTTTATTTTTCTAGAATTTGATAAATTAATAAAATAATTATCATAGTAGCTTACAAAGCATAAATCATATTAAATATTTCATATATTAGTTTAACTTCTAAAATTGTTTATATAATTCTCTCTCAAATTTTCATAATGTCATCTCAAATATAATTTTCATATTTTAATTTGATAAATTAATAAAAAATTATCTGTAGATAATTTTAAAAACTTTGTATATCATTTTTTTAATAAATTGGCACAATAACAATGTCTTCTCAAATTTATATATTTCTAATTTTGAAAATCTTGCTAATTAGTACTATTAATCATAAAATCTCAACTTATAATAGATATTTTTATAATTTAATTGAAATCTCATATAATTCAATTATCTTGCATGTATTATTTTTTTAATTTGTTTTTATTTATTTTTGCTAATTATCTGATGAAACACATAGTATCATCCTTTTTACAAGGTTAATTCATTCAAATTTAATTTTTTATAAATTTATTAGAGTAAGTTTGTGAAATTCCATCTTATATCTAAGATAATATTATTTTATAATATAATACGTCCATCTTCATTTATAACAAATATAATGAAACTTAAATGTCCAAATTTTTAATCATTTTAGCTAACATAAAAATATATTTCGTATCCATTAGTATTATATAAATTATTATATATTTTTTCTATTTCTATTAAAATTGTATTATTCAATCACTTGACATTTGTGTAGAATTTATATGATTCATAATTTCTATTTTTTATCAAAATTAAAACACTTTTACTAATAATTTGTTGCACCTCGATATTCTAACATGTCTTTTTTAGTCACCTACTTCTTTAGTCTTTACAAATATTTTTTATCCTTATTTAATCATCAATATGTTCAAAAAATTATGTAATGTTAATTTTGTCTATATGTGCTAGACTCTTTTAAGGCTCATTGATTGATTAACTGTTTAAAATTTTATTCCTAAAATTTGATACATGATTTTTAAAATTATACCACTTAATTTTAATTTAACTTTATTTTAAAATATTTGAATATTTTATTATCTTCTAAGATAATAATAGAAAAACAATAATTTGAATTGATTCATCAAATAATCATTAAGGATTATTATAAATAAAATATTTATGTGAACTATGAATAACCACATTCATATTCATGAATATTTTTATAAATTATGATTTTTTATAACTCACCAATAACATGAGTAAATAAAAATTATCTTTTATAAGCCTATAAAAATATGTATTCTCACTAAGTATTTTATCTCTCTCTCTCTCTTTTCAATTATTATTTTTTATATATAAAGAAAAAATATCTTTATCTTGATTTCATATTTTATAATAATTTTACAATAAGTTATTAGCATGATTTATTTAGGATGTATGTAATAAACTTAAATTTTTATTTTATATTTTATTTTTCTATCTTATTTATTTTATTTGAATGCATAAATATATGCAGATATTATGAAAATTTATTTCTAATCAAAAATTATTAAAAAAAATCACTCTCATAACCAAAAGTTACGAGAAATTATGTGACAAAAATATAAATATAATCATAAGCTATGCATACTCATAATTCGACATTATGAGATACAATTATAAATACATAGCTAGAAGCTATGAATACTAAACCAAAAATTATGAGATAGAATTACTAAATTATAAATATAAAGCTAAAAAATATGCATAATATTACTAATTCTTCTTAATTATACCATATAACTAGAAGTAAAATAAAATAATATTTAATATTTTAGAAAGAGATTACCTATCTTGGATCATTGATGTTAAGTGGGTTATTAAACTTTTGATGAAAAATCATCAATCTAATCTAATTGGGTTAAAATAATTCTCTAAAGTAAAATAATATCATCCAAAACTCAAACATAAATAAAAATTGGTTATGATTGTATCCATTGAAGAAATTTTTAATGTCATAATGATAATTACTCAAATCCTAGTAAAAGAAACAATTTCACTACCAAAAATGGATTAATATAAATTTAAAATAAAAAATACATATAATATAAAACTTCCCAAGAAACATGAGAATATATGATATAAGAAGGCATTGAACACATATATATCATATGCCCAAATAAGTTTATCAATCTTTACTAAGCAACAATGGAATAAAAGGAAATATATATATAATGACTTTTATCAAAGATGACGTTTGAACTAGCATACTATAATATTAATTTCTTTAGAGTTCTTAATAAAAATCTAATTATTTGATGAATAATGATAACATTATTATTGAATAATATTTCTTAAATTAATTAATATATAATTTCATTACTATATTTAGCTCTAGTCATATTTCTTTTTATTTTAATATTGATTGTATCTAAAATTTATGTGTTATTGATCTCAAAATAAATTAAAGTAATATATATATATATATATATATATATATATATATATATCTATATATCTTACTAACTATGCAACCACACACAATTTTGAGATAAAAAATGCTTACTAGATTTGATATTAATAAATATTAATGTAGGTATCATATCTGATATTGCAAAATTAATTAAATGCTCCAAAAGAACAAACATAATGCTACTAAATAAAATTAAATTTCATATTAATAATACATTATATTCTAGTAAATTCAAGAAACTTATAATAAAAAAAACTTTGAGCATTCTCCTGAGCTATATAATGCAAATATAAAGTCTATCAAATAGTTATATGTTATCTAAAACCAAAAATTAAATAAACTAAAGACTTTTCTTTAGCATGACACACCAAGTGACCCTGGGTCTTAAATAATTTAGAAAATCATAAAACATTTATATAAGCATGCACTAAATAACCAAGAGATTCATTTTCCTAATGAGTACCCATGTATTGCTTGCTCACAATGAAAATTAATAGTTAGACCATTAATTAATAAAATTATATTTAATTCATCGATTTTTTTAGAGATAATGTCTAAGAACATACTATTATGCATGTTAGAAGCTATTCGTATTCAACTAATAACTTACCATAAATACTCACATTCACAGTTTGTACTAAGTAAACAACTAAATATTTCTTATTTATGAATCTTTAGTTATACAATCTCTATATTAATTGCACATACATAAAATACTAAAATTGGCCTCTAAAGAAAACTTGAGATTTATGCAGATTTTAATTCTTCATTGATCATAAGATATCTTGAACTTTTAATAGAAAATATTATATTGTACACTTTGTGAATTATCATTTTAATGAGAGTAAATTCCCTCAATCAGAAAGATAAAATCAGTTCCATAAGAACAATAATAAATAATTTATAATACATCTACAATATCTCATTTTGATACTCATAAAGCAATGTGAACAGTGAACTAGAAGTTTAATTAAATATTCATTTGCAAAATCTTGCAAATTAATTACTAGATATTTTTATTAATACAAAAAAAATGACAAAGTCACATACCTTAACTACAAATGCTTCAGTTCGGATTAATATTCCTAAATAATAATTAGCAAATGAGTTTAAAATATGTCTAAAACATAATAGATATATCACCTCAAAAAATATCTCTCCAAGAAAAGATAACATAAATAAGAATTAATATCTCTAAATAAAATACATGATAAAAAAAAACCTTTGTAGAAGAATATGATAACTATATGTCCACTTAGCCATGAAGTCAGAGCCAGACACAAGGCACAACATGAAGATATGCCTAGCATGAGGCATGACATGAAAATGTCATAAAAGTCCATATAAATGATTAGCCAAAATTAAACTTGTTAATGAAACAAGACACTTTTAGACTTGTAGTCCAAATACTTAATGTGTAAAGCATGTTGAGTATAAATATGTATTTTCACAAAAATAAAATGAAAATAATAGAATCATAAGATATAAAATAAAATTAATAGCATAATATTTTTTTGCAAAGATTTGATATGAACTACAAGGAAATATATTATTCTATCATTAATGTAATCATATTTCACTTTCTAATAAGTTTAATAAACTTTGAAAGATTTGATATGTATCTCATAAATGTCAAAACATTTTATTTATGTAGACTCATAAATAATATGTGTGTGTGTGTGTGAAAATTACTAAATGATTTATATTATCTGAAACAAATAATACAAAATTTCATAATATATACTCAATCAAATTACAATGATCTCTACATAAATTGAAGTCAAACAAGACACATATGATATGATCACCTCAATGAGTATTTATTGAAAAAAGAGTAGGCAAACAATCCTATATGGTTTGTATATTGATGATCTAAATTATATTAAAATTTCTGAAGAACTCACAAGAATAACAAAATATTATTAAAAGTAATTAAGTTGAAAAATCTTGGGAAAATAAAATTATCTTGAATTACAAATCAAACATTTCCCTATTGAATTTTAGTTCACCAATCACATATAATAAGAAAATTTTAAAATATTTTTATATGAATAATACACACCCTTTAAGTTCGCATATAATTATCCATTCACTTGATATGAAAAAAAAATCTAATTTCATACCTATAAAAAATAGTAAAAATTATTTGATCCTAAAGTATTTCTTAGCACACTTATACATCTTACTATACTTACCCATATATTATTATTTTTTATTAGTTTGGAGCATTTTCACTCTAACCGACACATATTAGAATGGCATCAAGCATATTTTGCAATACCTCTAATAAATAACTAATATATATATATCTATTTTACTCAAAAGAATCAAAATAATAATTATTGGAATATACTGATATGTGATCAATTGTAAAAGAGCAATAATTTCATGAAAATCCTTTAAACAAATAATTATGAATATATCAAATCATTTAGAGGTTATAAAAATTCACATAGTAAACCATGAATATATAAGGCTGAGATTGAAGATTCAATATATCTATGAATCATGTGAATTCTCTTCTATAAAAGACAATTTGATTATATTATTTAAAGATAATATTTCATGCATTGCGCATGTCAAAGAAAATTATATTAAGAAAGATAAAATTAAGCCCATTTATCCGATGTCTTTAATACACAAACTTCATAAGAATAGTAAAATTGATGTTTAACAAATACACTCAAGTGATAATCTATCAGACTTATTCACGAAATCATTATCAACCTCAATATTTTAAAAAGCTAATATATAAGATTAAAATGTATCAACTTAAAGATATCAACATGAGGTGGAGTATTCTTATGAGAAGATATTAGTATACTACACTTTTTTTTCTTTGTCCAAGTTTTATCCCACTGATTTTACTAACAAGGTTTTTAATGAAACAATCCTAACAAACAAAGATCAATAAACAATATCATGTGAATATTGTTTTTTTTTTCTCAGATAAATTTTATCTCATTGAATTTTACTAGCAAAATTTTAATAAAACATATTCTTGATGATAGACATTCAAGAAGAAATATTATTAATGAAATATATATATATATATATGAATGATGAATAAGAACATTCATATTCAAGAGAATTTTCATAAGTTATTATTTTCATAACTCACCATTGAGATGAGTAAATAGAAATACCTTTTATTAGCTTATAAAATATACTAAAACTCACTCATGTTAATTAATTGAATGAGAAATTATTTTTTTCTTTCTATAAATATCTCTCTTTCTTTTTTTTTTCAATTCTTCATTTTAAATATACAGTAAGAAAATACATTTATCTTGATTTTACATTTATAATAATATTATAAAATATTTAACATTATAATTTTTATATTTATTAATTATTGTCTCTTAATCATTAAATAATTCTCTCATATTAAAATATTATTATTTTTCATGTACAAATATTAATAATCATAAAATTGGTCGTTAAAATAAAATTTAGAATAAAAATCTCCTATATGAATCAACTAATGACCAATTGTATTCTTAATCTCCTCATCTAAACAAATTTTAAAACATATATGCTTATAAGATACATTATTTATAACTATAATAATAGAGCAGTGTTTATAATCTCATCAATTAAATGTATGCATACATAAGTAAAGTTAAACAAGTTACTAAAAAATTGCAAAAAATCTACAAGCCCAATTTCTGACCAAGAATCAATAAATCACATTCATGAAAGTCTGATTAAAAACTACCATTCTCGTAAATTGATGGCATACTCCTTTGGGCAATACACAACTTCTATCAGGATAAATTTGGATTGCATCTACCAAGACATGAATTTCTTCGTCAACAAAATCATTAGCATTGCAGTTAATTTACAAATTTTGTCGGATTAGATAAACACACCAATGAATTTGAAAGAGTTGTACCACAGAGATCTAAGACGGAGGTGACTAGTACTCTTGAGATGGCGCCTCCGAGCAACTGGTGTGTCTCTGAATTCCTTGTCACAGTAATCACAATAGTACTTTCCTAATGGCATGTCTCCACAGTTTTTTATTATCTGTATGACTGTATTCTGAATGTTAACCCAATCTTCCTGTGAGGGAAATCCGCAATCCCCGTCCGTCCGTTTCGTTTGATTATTTAATATTTTTGGAAAATTTGGGTGAAATTAACTAAAAGAAAAAATGTTTTTTGTGTACCATATTTTTTTAGGCTTAGATGGTGATGCATCAATCTTGAAACTCAATGATAAACCAGTTTTAATGCACTCAAATTTTCACTCCCCATAATACCATGAAACCTACCAAATAAGCATGTCACGTAATCCAAAAAAAAAAAAAAATTAAAACATAAAAACTATTATTTATATGAAAATGTCTGTGTTGGAAAAATATTTTTTTATTATACATAATATAAATATAAATATATAAAGTATGAAAAATAGAGATGCATCATTCTTCAAGTCATTCATAACTCCTCAATCAATTTTTTTCTTTGTCGCCCCTCCTCCATTACAATTGATTTCTCTCTAAAAACTTTCACATCCCACAACATAACCACCAAATTTATACATAACAAAATAAAAAAAATAGCCAAATTAATCCCATTACAAAATAAATCTTAATGGCCTAAACAATTGCTCCTCAATGATTTCCATCCAATTAGAGGTGCCCCAAATGGGCCAACATCCCATGGCACGGCATGATATGAACCATGCCTTGAATAATGTCGAACCATGATTTTTGACCAACATGCTGCAAAAGATGCACCATGACACAAGACGACATGTCACCCTGGTGGGTTGGTTTCGGCCGAATAGCCGACCAGTCTAGCTTGGATTGAATCAAGCAATCTCGAGATGACCTAGGCAAGCCTAAAATGAACTCAGTCTAGCCTAAGTTTGAGTTGTACTTGGTGCGTGGACATAGTGAATTTGACATGACCTAGTTTGACACAATTTGAAATGACCTAATCAACCAGCAAGCCAATGGATCATGTCGAGCTGCCATTTGACACTTGGTGTCTAAAAAAATTTGTCATGTTAGGCACGGCATGGTGTCCCACATAAGCCTAAAAAAAGAGATTGTGCCAACTAGATAACATCCATTTGACACCTTTACATCTAGCTC
Source organism: Sapria himalayana (assembly GCA_029783825.1). Classification (NCBI taxonomy): domain Eukaryota; kingdom Viridiplantae; phylum Streptophyta; class Magnoliopsida; order Malpighiales; family Rafflesiaceae; genus Sapria; species Sapria himalayana. Next base: position 1,939,813 of record JAREIK010001258.1, on the reverse strand, counting down.
AAACCCATCAAGCCACCCTGAGATTTTATATGTCCAATCTCTACGCCCTTCAACTACACTTTCTTCTCAATTCTTTTACATGTCCTCTTCATGGGTTTCAACATTGGCCCATTCATTCAACCACTCTTGAATTTTGTTATTAATTAGCCCAAATCCAGCCCAAATATAACTATATATATACTACATGATATATAGTATAATTTTTTTGTAATACATTTATGAACACAAACAAATTTTTTGTGTGTATATGTAATGTAACATGCATGATATATATGCATGTGTGTGTGTGTGTATGCATATGGTATGTTATGTATGTTGTCTATATATGCAACATATTAAATATGCATTCGTTATGCACACACACACACATACATATGTATTGTGTCTGCTATATAAACATGAAATCATTTGCATATTTATATATTTATTGTGAAAAACTTATCATTTATATTGTGTATATTATGTTTTGTGTATGACATGTGAGTGTGTGTTAATGCCACAAAAAAAAATTTCATGATACACACACACACTATGTTTGTGTATGCAACTTTAAATAAATAATTGTATTTGTTTTTATTTTTTTTTAATATGTGACATGATGATGGTAGAGTTAAGGATATATTTATTTTTGGGAGAGAAAAAATTAAACATATCAAATCTCAATTATTTTTGAGTTTAGTGTATATTGGCCCAAACCAAAAATTTTGGATTGCCTAAATCCAAATAAATTCAATTTGAACTGATGTTACCTAGTTTTTCAATTAACTTTTAATTATATTGAAATAAAATATATTTAATAAATAATTATTAAAACAAATAGTACAAAATTATTATTAATTTTAAAAATATATATGAAAATAAAATTCAATTCAATGTAAATAAGGTGGACATGACAAAACAATGTAACAGCTAAACATACTCGAATTGATCCCAATTCTATAAAATCAATCCAAAGACCATTGAAACTCATTTAAAGAAAATCACAAACTGATCCCTTTAGTGATTAGGAAAGTTGTACCAAAAAAAGGTTTGTCACATTAGAATCCCTAGCAGAATTATCAATTCAAATATGAGAATGCATTGATAGGAAAAATTAGCATGATTCAAAGCTAAATGAATTTTTTGCATAATAATACATTTTTGAGCATCCTAATGAATATTTGTATACCAAATTATCTTGTTTAAGCTTATATCCTCATTCAAAATCAAAACTTATCACTCAAGTCACTATTAGATTCTCTATCATGCAAGATGTTTTCTATTTAATAAAATTTAATAATATTTGATACATGTTTTATGATAAATATTTTGACTGACATAATAATTTTGCAATGACTTTTGAATAATAATACAAACTAAAATTGTTGTGTTTGATATACTTGAATGACATTCAAATTAATAATTTTTTTTGAAATTCATGGATGTCAATCAACTTGCATGCACCTAAATTAATCATCACATGATGATGAGCATTTTCATAATTCCTCGTCTAGATAAGTATGGTTGAGAGAAATTTCTCTAATCAAATGGTGAGAGTCAAATCTAGGATCATTTGAAATCCTACAATCACAAGACATACCACTACCAATTGGACCAACTTGTGGGAGACTCAACTAGTTTTGATATAATGTTTGTTGACAAATATCAGATAATAGGATAAATATTAGAAATAATTTGGAGACCAATATGTTGAGCTTTTGAATGACTAACATAACAAATGATTATGTGTCTCTAATAACAACATGTATATATAACATCTAAATCAATAATATTGAATAATAGGAGTTCGCAAAAAATATTTTGACTTGGAATAAAAAATTGTGTATCAGCATGGTGTTATACTAAGTTATTCAATCAAATTGATAAGATAAATGGAGTCAATCTTTTCTTTATGATATATTTATCTATATTCATATTTTAATCCTTTCTAGATCACTAATGCATAAAGGAAAATTTGATAAATGCAACTATGTATATTGATGAAATTATTAAATTGTATTATCATGTCATAAACTATACTATATCTATCATATGATTAATTACTTTTCAACATAATCGATTTTATTGATATGATCAAAATTATGGTTCTCATAGTAGTGAAACATTAGATGGGTATCAATGAGCCAATATGAGCCTAAGTATTATTTTTTTTACTTCTAGCTAGAATATATTGACAAATAATTATGCTCATAGTTTCAATAATATAATTGGGGATCATGATATTTTTCAATAATATCTTTCATGATTTTTATAGTTTTGCACTTAATTATGCTTATCAGAATAATGAGAAAAAAATGATAGCAGAGTTCTTTTAGTTGAAGATAATGAAGAATAATATCTTAAGTTTGCAGCTTTATTGAAAAAGGCTAGGTTAGGTTATTGAAAGGGTCAAGCTAGACAAAAATAAAAATAAATATTATCACAAGAAGCTATATTCTCAACATAGATGCAATCGATATGGAAAATGAGCCTATAATCATTATTTTGTAAGATAGAGATGTCAACTTCAAGAACACTAAATATTTTCACATCAAAAAATTATGATTATTTATTGAATATTTTTTGTAATTTGTATGTTATACATTAATGCTTATTGTAATTGTAGTTTCATACAAAATTCATTCAAATATTTTGATGTTATAATATTTGAATGATTATAGGAAGAAGAAGAAGAAGAAAAAGAAAAAAAAGTTGGAGCCATTCTTTTGATGAGCTTTAGCATGGTGAAATAAGTCAGCATAAAGCCATGGTGTGTAGCATGATGCTCATTTAGTAGAAGACCGAGGAAAAAAAATAAGAGAAGAGGAATAAGAAGTAGAAAGTGAAGAAAGAGAGTGGCTTTATGTTGACTGATTTCACCAAAACTTGAGCTCATCAAGAGAATGACTCCAACTTTTTATTCTTCTTCTTTTTCTTCCTATAATCATTCAAATATTTTAACATCAAAATATTTGAAGGCGAAGGAGATATATTTGAACGAAACTCATAGCTAATGATAATTTGATAAAATTAGTCTGGTAAAAAATTAGTGAAATCATTATTAAAGAAATTCTTTCTATTATAGTTAAAGAACTTTGAGAAAAAAATGACATTCAACTTTAAAAAATAATGAATAAGTCTTTTTGTTTGAATAACTTTAAGTGAAATAAGTTGATAAATGATAAAGCCATTTTCTCTAACTCCTTTTTTATATGATTTATATGAATGCCAATTTTGTTTGAGACAACAAAATGCTCCACATATTTATCCAAAAATCATCATGGCTAGAGTGGGGCATGCCTAAACTCAACCAAAATTATATTTTCATCAAAGACATATTTTGTCTCAAAAAATGCAAGAATAAATTAACAAAATATTATTTGAGTCATGTAAATACATTTAGAACTATTTCGTGCACACACCATAAATGAACAATGTAAATATGATGCATATATTATAAGAACAATGCTATATGACTTAAATAAATTGTGAATAAAATGAAATATTTAGTTTCTACCAATGAGTTGTTAAATGGTGAGAATGTTTTAATTATTGTGTGACGGTTCATTATGACCTAATGGTTTCTAGTTGCCATTTTCAAAACAAATACATACTTTTTCATCCGATTTTTATTTTTGTTATTAACTTTAGATTGACATAAAATTTAATAATGCATGTTAGAATTTTAAACTATTATAGTTTATTTTTTTCATAACTTTTTACTTTTTCTCAAGCATTCTCATTATCTGGAATATAAATAAATTATTTAGGATAATGATAAACCTAAGTAGATAATACTTTTATAGAATTTAGTACAAGTATAGACCCAAAGCAACACAATCCACTACCTTGGGTTAATGTATAGAAGATATGTCAAAAATCTAAGAGGAGCCACCTCAAACATGTAAACCTTTGTTTTGAACAAACTAATCAAAATATATGTACATAAGTACTTTTTCACAAATAATTAAAATATAGTGTTTTTTCATTAAATCTATAATTATTTTGAATTTTAAGCATTTGCAATGAAACTTTACATGCAATAAACATTTTTCTACCTAAGATTGACCAAAATATAACTCATATTAGAGTTTTTTGTCCTAGCACACAAGAGAAACCAAAACAAATATATTGCAAATATTTTTTAATTTTAATATATTTTAAAAAAGAAAAGAATATAAAAATAGAAAATTTTCAAATGATTAGGTTGTTTGTGGGGGCAACAAAAACACACACACACTGAGATATAACATTTCCTCAAACACTCTATATACACAAATAAGTTAGGATGGAATTGAGTAACTCAAAATCTAAGAGAGCAACAAAAAGGTTGAATGAAAATTCAAAATTTTATCACAAAATGCAACATAAGGAGAGCTCCTATGCATGTATATTATACATATGATAACAAAGATTAAGCCTCTCTAATATTATTGGTCTCAAGGATACAAAATACATTATATTATTGGAACTTAAAGCAGTATGGTGATGTCTCGACCACCTTAGTAGAATGAGGCTCAACAAAATTTTTAATCCAAGTAAGTTGTAGAATTGAAGCACCCATAATAAAGATGGATAAAATAAAAAATAAGCATCTAACATCATTGAGATAAACAAGTTTAATGAAATTACAAGGAAATAACTCAACCAAAAGTATATAATTAATTTATCGTAACTCTCCCCATTAAGTAAATGTTTCAATGAGAGAGTGGTCATGAATTACACTAAGACAAATTAATTTCAAAAAGAAATTTTTTTGATTATATGCGGGATACTAATACATAAAAAATAACCAAAACTACACAACAAAATATGTGAAGGCAAAACACACACTTAGAGCATTTTAACTTTCAAAAATATCATTTGTACTTGCAAAAACAAAAAAAAATTTAAGGTTTGGCATAAAAAAAATAATTGGAATGGTTTTATTATTAATATTATCAAAATAATAATAATAATAAAATACACTTAGATATAATTAATAGTATCTTCTCTATTTAAGTCATTGCTAATATTTATTACCAAAGCTAAGTCATCTATTTTATTTTGTTTGGTACTAACCTTTGCATGAACAATAAAAATAATAGGAATTAGTTTATTTGAACAAATAATAAATAGTAGATATATTTCCATTGAGACATGTTATTATTAGTATATTAGGCTGGTGGTGTATTCATTTAAAAATTAGTAGATTGAAATAGTATTCAAAATGGATTTCAAAGTTAATAAGCACTTTTTAATTTTTAGGTTTTAACATGACTTTCAATCCACTCAATGTAATTTTCAAAGGAAATAAACTTGATAAAACCAATTATATTGATTGGAAAAAAAATTGGATATTATTTTGACTACTAAGGACTATAAGTGTGTATTCACAGACTTATGCCTATCTAAATCTCATGAAGGGGCAACCAAAAAAAGCCAAGCCTTATGAGAAATGTGTTAAGGCTGATGAGATATTACGACGTTATATTTTAGCCTCTATGTCAAATATTTTGCAACATTAGCATAAATTTATGCTCATAGCCAATGATATGATACTGAACCTAAAAAAAAATTTGAGAATCAAACTTATTTTACTAGGAAAAGGGCCATGAGAGATTTGATGAATATAGTAATAGTTGAGACTACCCCATAAAGAAATCATATTCTAAAAATGATCAATCTTCTGAATGCTCTTTTTCATGATTTTAGAAAAAGAAAACTAAAAGGAAAATATTAAAACAAAAAGAGAAGAGATGCGTGACTCTTCTTCTTCCTCTTTAGTTTTGTCTTTTTAGCATTTTGTTGTCACCATGATACGCAAAAAAGATAAGAAATCTACACACTCTTCTCTTAGTTGGCATGGAGAAATATGGTATGAGATCTAAAAACAAATCAACCCAAGAGAAATGAAATTGATCCTACAAGAACAAGGTGTACATTTTTCTTTAAAATTTTGGAAAATTTTCATCCGAGTTCTTAATCTGTATGAGAAATCAACTATTAGGATTGGATTAAAAATCATTTGGAATCTTGAAAGGTAGTTGTAATGAAGAAATAAGTCACATGCTGAAGAATAAATATTGAGATATGTTTAGGAGGAGGAGAAAAAGAAGAATAAGAATAAGAGAAGAAGAAAAAATGATGATGATAAATAAGAAGAAGGAGGAGGAGGAGGAGGAGGAGGCGGAGGAAAAGAATAATAATAAGAAAAAGAATAAGAAGTAGAAGAAGAAGAAGTGAAAGATGAAAAATAAGAGGAAAAAAAAGATAAAAAAGAAGAAGAAGAAATGCAAAATAAGAGGAAGAAGATGATGATAATGACAAAAAAACAAGGAGATGATGATAAAGAAGAAGAAGAAGTAGAATAAGAAGAAGAAGAATAGGAGGAAGAGAAAGAACTAAAACAAGAAGAAGAAGAAGAAGAAGAAGAAGAAGAGGAAGAGGAAGAGGAAGAAGAAGAAGAATAAGGAGAAGATGAAGAAAAAGAAAAAAAATAGAATTAGAAGAGAAAGAATAAGAGGAGAGAAAAAAAGAAGAGAAATAGATGAAGAAGAATAAGAGGAGGAATAGGAAGAAGAAAAAAAGAAGAGAGAGAAGAAGAAGAAAAAAATGATGATGATGAGGTAGAAGGAAAAAGAAGAAAATTGAAGAAGAAATAGAAGAAGTAAGAAGAAGAAGGAGGAGGAGGAGGAGGAGAAATAGAATGATGAAGAATAACAAGAAGTATTAGAAGAAGTAAAAAAAAATATGAAGAAGAAGAAGGAGAAGAAAAAGAAAAAAAAAGAAAAAAAAAGAAAAAGATGTAGAAGTGGCGGAAAAAGAAGAAGAATAAGAAGAAGAAAAAGATTAAGAAGAAAAAGAAGATTAAGAAAAATAAAAAAAGAAAAAGAAGAAGGAGAAGGAGAAGGAGGAGAAGAAGATGATGATGATGAAAAAGAAGAAAAAGTAGTAGTAGAAGAACAACAAGAACATAAGAGGAAAACGAAAAAGAAGAAGAAGAGAAAGAAGAATTTGAAGAAGAAAAAAAAAAGAAAAAAAAGAAGAGTAAAATGAATAAGAATAAGAAGAAATAAAAAGAAAAAGGAGAATATGAATAAAAATAATAATAATAATAATAAGACAAGGATGATGATGATGAAAAAGAGTTAGAAGAAGAAGAAGATAATAATAAAAAAAATGAAAATAAGAAAAGGAAGAAGATAAATAAGAATAGGAAGTAGGAAGAAAAAGAAGAAGCAATAAAAATAAGAAGGCAGAGAAAAGGATGAAGAATTAAAAAAAGAGGAAGAAGAAGATGAAGAAAAAGTGAAAGTAGAACAACATGATGAAAAAGATGAAAGAAGAAGAAGTAGAAAAATATCTATGAAAAAGAAGGAAGGAGAAAGAAGAAGAAAAAGAAGTAGATGTGGATGAGGAGGAAGAAGTAGAAGAAGATGAGGAGGAAGAGGAAGAAGAAGAAAAAGGAGAGGGAGAAGAAGAAGTAGTAATAGAAGAGAAGGAGGAGGAGGAGGAAGCAGAAGAGAATGAGGAGGAAGAAGAACAAAAAGAAAATAAAGAAAAAGAAAAAGAAAAAAAGAATAGTAAGATAAAAAAAAGAGGAAGAAAAAGATTAATTAAAAAAAGAGTAGGAGGAAGGAGAGGATGAATAAGAAGAGAGAGTAAGAAAAATAAGAAGAATAAGAAAAGAAACAAAAAGAAGTAAAGTAAGAAGAAGAAAAGAAAAAAAAAGAAAGTTATTATGTTATTAATCTTATCTTCCCTTCATTGCAATGGGCCCAGTAAAATAATACTGTCTTATCATGTAAGAGAAAACAACATTCCCAAATGAGTCAAACTTATCTTTGACACTTGCACCCAGGTCATAAAAATTTAAAATGAATATCAAGATTGGTTAATAATGGATATATTGGCTCATTTAAAGTGAGAATTCTTCTAATTTGTAAATCCTATTTGGTAGGAAAAATGACCGAATGGTTTTTTATCGCTAAGAGTTATAAAGCCAAAGAATAATTGGAACAATTGGCTTTTTATGGCTATGTGGACCCATGATTATTGAAGCAAAATGTGGCTTTCCGTATTTCATTATATTTATTGATGATTACTCAAAGTATGAATACATATATTTAATATGTGTAAATATGAAGCCTTTGAGAAATACAAATAATAAAAGGAAGAATTATAAAAACATCTTAATAAATATCTCAATACACTATGATCTGAACATGGTGGTAAGTACTTCTTAGAAGAGTTTCAAAATTACTCATTAGATCAAGTGATTACATCCCAATTGGTTGCACCTAGTATTCTACAATAGATTGGTGGGACAAAAAGAAAGAATATAACATTTATGGACATGATGGAATCATTGTCTAGTTATTTAGATATACTTAATTCCTTCTAGAAATATACATTAGAAATAATACCTTATGTTTTTAACTTGGTCCCATCTTTGTCAATACTTGTTATTCCAATTGAATTATGGACTAGGCATAAGCCATGTCTGAAATACATTCACCTATGAGATTGGCCAACACATGTGCTAAAAGGGAAATATATAAGTTAGAACTAAAAATAGAAGTCTGCTTCTTCATGGGATATCCTAGAGAAACCAAAGATAGTTTGTTATATAGTCCAAAGGATTAGGTCAGCATTAATAGTAATGTCCAATTCCTAAAAGAAGACCATATAACAAGCCACAAACCCAAAAGTAAGATTGTCCTGGAAGAATTGAGAGGAAATAAACTAGTCTAAACTCTTTCAATACCAATGATACAAGAAGAAATACTAAAAGGTAATATTTTAGATATCTCATTACCTCATTATAGTGGGTGGATTATTAAGTATGGCCTTGATACTAAATCTTAATAAATTTATCATTGGCATGTCAATTGCACAATTATAGGGTGATGATCATAATGGTTTATAAGGATCATCTTATGCATAGTGTACCACTGAAAGTATACAACCAAAAGGAGTATCTTATCGTAGTAGGAGGATTATTTGTCAACCTACACAATATATACTCTTGGGAGAGTCTTATGGAAAAATTCTTGATGAGGTAGATATTGATCACAATAACTATGACGAAGAGCTTAAAAATAAAGATACAGAACAATAGGCTGTGAAATCAGAGATATAATCTATGTACTCCAATAATGTTTGGGATCTTATGGAAAAACTTGAAGGGATAAATTCCATCAAGTACAGGTGGATCTATGAGAAAATGAGAAGAACATATGGTAATATTGAGACTTATAAGGTTAAGCTTATTTCAAAAGGGTTTACTCAAAAAAAAAAGAATCAATTGTGAGAAACCTTTTCATTAGTAGAGATATTAAAGTCTATCTAGATTCTTTTATCCATGACAACTCATTATAACTACAAGATTTGATATATGGATATAAAGACTGAATTTTTAAATACACATCTTGAAGGGTACAACTATATGATATAGACCGATGGTTTCATTATAAAAGGTCAAGAGGGTATGTTATGTAAATTAAAGAAATCAATTTATAGACTGACAAAAGTATCTTGATCTTGGAATACTCATTTGATCAAGTCATCATGTCTTATGGCTTTGATCAATATTATGTTGAGTATTATGTGTACAAGAAATGTAGTGATAGCATGGTGATATTCTTGGTATTGTATGTTAATGACATATTACTCATTGAAAATGAATTGAAAATATTATCCCTGGTCAAACTCTGATTGTCCAATCAATTCGATATGACAAACTTAGGAGAAGCTGATCAATTGATTAGTATATATAATCTTAATATAGGAGTTAAAAAAGTCTTGGATAAGAAAAAATATGAGTTATTTAGAATAAGTGAGGGAGTATAATTATAATTTTATAGTAATATAAATTATAACTAATGTGAATTATAATATATATAATTTATATTGTGAGCCTAAAAATCTTATTTATGATATGGTCCCTTCTATAGCCTAAATTAGTGCAATATAAAATTTTAAAATTATTATTAAAGATTTAGTTTTTTCTTTTTAGAGTATGCGTGTATATAAAATCAGGACAATTTATTTGATTGAAATTATATTAATTTATTGTTTTAATTAATATAAATTTAAATCAAATTAATTATTTGATATATATATATATATATATATATATATATATATATATATATATATATAATAAATTAATTAAATCTTTAATATAATTTGAATAAAATAAAAAAAGGGGACATGTCACATTATTTTTGAAAAGTGATGTGATGTGTGTGATTTTTTTTAATTTTTTTTTATTGTGTTTCTATTTTATTGGTAAAATAAATGCACACTCACACACCATGCATATTCTTCCTCATGACGACGGAGCATACAATAGAGGAGATGGGTATGGAGAACTCTAACATCATGAATAATTAAGGTATATCTTAAAATAAACTTGCATCCATCTTTGTCCAAGAGAAGATAGAAACTTAAAACAAATATGTTACATGCAATATCTACGAATCAATTTTAGTATCTAACATTTCATTAGCTTAATTTATATAAAATATTAAGTACAAAATATAATTTGGAAAGAAACAAGCAAATTAATAAATATTGCTCAATATCCAGAGACTATCTTCTTTAAAAAAACTAAAATTTTAAAATACAAAATTATGTATTATTAAGCTTTTTTTTTATTTTGATTTTTAATAATTGTAAGCATTCTTATTATATTTTCAATAATTATTAATCTAATATCTAATATTATATTAATTAATTTTTTTTTTCATGAAATGAATATATATCAATAAATTAGTAAATACTTAAACAAAAATAATACATTATTTATAAGTTTAAGATGTACAAAAAAAAAATTGAGAAAGAATACTCATTATTGAATTGCTATAACCATAAAAAATTTACCAAAATTTAATAGATTAAAATTATATATATGTAACATTTTTCACATAAATTATTAATAATTATTTATCTCATATTTAATATCTCATTAATTTTTTTTTTGTTATGGATCTAATATTTAATTGAAATTATATATTACTTGTAAATTTATTTTAACTAAAATATTAAGTACCGAACTTAATTTAAGTGAATCAAAAATAATTTGATAAAAATTACTCATTACTAAAAATTATATCTTTAAAGAAATAAACACAAATTCAAAAGATCAAAAATTTTTAATACTTTTTTTTATTTCATTTGGATTTAATTTAATTATTCTAATTATATATTAAATAATTATTTATCTCATAAAAAAATTAAATTAATTTTTTGGGTTGCATGAAATATTCATTAAAAGTAATTCATTCATATTTGAGCCAATATAATATATTATTCATACATTTATTTTAACTAAAATATTGAACAAAACATAATTTGAGAAGGATAGAAATAAATTGATAAAAGCTTCTGATTATCCAAAGACTTAATATTAAATGAGTTGAAATTTAAAAGAATAAAATTTCTTATTAGAATGTTTTTTACCTAAATTTTTAATTATTATAAGTATGATAATTCTATTTTAGTAATTATTAATCTCAAATCTAATATTTTATTAATTTATTTTTTGTTACAAGGTATTATATCTATCAACATATTAGTTTATATTCAAACTAACATAGTATATTATCCTTAAGTTTATTTTGACCAAAACACAAAGCAAAAATTAAATTTAAGATAGAAAAAAAATAATTTGATAAAAATTATTCTATATCCTAATGTGACAACCTTTAAAAATATACTAAAATTTATAAGATCAAAATACTTTATGTGTCAGTTTTTTCTCCAAAATTTTATTTTGTCATAAGTAATATATTATATTTGTAATAATTATTTATCTCATCTTTAATATTTTATTATTTCTTGTTTATCTCTAACATTATCTAATCTATAAAATTAGTTAATATTTGAACGAATATAACATTTTATTCATAATTTATTTTAGCTTGAATATTGTGCAACAAACATAATTTGAGAGATGAAAATGAATTGATAAAAGTTTCCCTTTGTCCAAAGGCATTTAATTCATTGGTAATAATTCTTTTAATGTAGATTTTGAATTATTGTTTATATTCTAATTAAATTAATGATAATTAATCTCACGTATAATATTTTATTAGTTATTTTATTTGTCACACAAGAAATACCAATTAACAAATTAGACTTTACTTGAACTAGCATGACATATTATCCACAAGTTTATTTTAATTTAAACATTAAGCAAAAACATGATTTAAGATGGATAAAAATAATTTGATTCGTATTAAGTGTTCTAATTATAATGATTATCTAACACATCAAAAAAATTTATTATTCAAGTTTTTGTCACATATGCGATATCCATGAAAAATAATACATTTATATTTGAATTAATAAAACATATTATTAAGTTTATATTAACTAAAATAATATATATAAAATATAATTTAAGAGTAAGAAAAATCAAATTGATAAAATTTATTGATTATCCAAATGCTATAATCATATAGAAACAAACTAAAATAAAAAAGAATATAATTTATTATTAGCATATTTTTTTAGATTTTGAATTAATATAAATTTCATAAGTATATTTTAAATTATTATTGTTCTCATATCTAATAATTTATTTATTAATTTTGGTATGTAAGAAATATTTATAAAAAATTTATTCTATACCTAAACAAAAATAACATATTAGCTATAAATTTATCTTAACTAAAATACTAAGAAAAAATAGAATTTACGATATACAAAAATAATTTTATTAAAGATTACTCATTATTTAAATATTACAACCTAAAATAAATATGCCACAATTCAATAGACTAAATTTTTTTTTTTTTTTGTATATTTTTCTACCTAGATCTGAATCAATAAAAGTAGTCTAAAAGTATTAACAATTAATTATATTATTTCTAATAGTTTTTCATTCGTTCTTTTTCACGGATGAAATATGCAACAAAAACTAGTTAATACTTTAACAAACATAATGTATTACATATAAGTTTAAATGAGCTGAAATATTGCAATATGCAAACTAAAATATTGAACACAAAATATACTTCGAGAGAAACAAAACTAAATTGATAAAAATTTACTATTGTCCAAAACTTAGATCCTTAAAGAAATGAGCTGAAATTCAAAAGAATATAGTTCATTATTAGTTAGTGTTCTACCAATATTTTGAGTCACTATACATATTAATCTCATATCTAATTCTTTTGTTATTTAATTTTTTGTCATGCAAGAAATATCAATCAAAAATAGAATATACTTAAACTAACATAACATATCATTTAGTTTGTTTTAACTTAAATACTGATGGACCGCATACTTTTAGATAGACAAACTACTAGTTGTTTCAAACTATAACAAAAAACTTTTAAAATCTCATACAAGTGCATATGGTTGACAAATAATATAGTTGTGAGTTGAGTGTCAACTCCACATGAATTGATTATGTATACAAATGAATGCAAAATAACCAGTTTTAATTAACTAAACAAATATGTTCAATTCAAGCAACAAAATATATAAAACCAAATGAAATGAAAAAAAAATATTTTTAGAAACTAATCAAAAACAACAATATTTGATGGGCTATGCTAGAATTGATGAATATATTTAATTGTTTTCCTGTCATATTAGCAAATATTTTTCAATAAATCAAACTTCGAATTGAACAAATATTACTACATTACTTATATATCAACAATTTCAAAATTTTGAGAATTAAGAGTATTAAACAAATATTATCCAACTTTGATCCTAGAATCTTAACCTTTTTAGAATTAAGATTAGCATTGTATTTTACTAATATTGGTTAATCAAAGCAAAATTTAAACTATAAATATAATTGGATGAACAAGGGACTTTTTCTGAAATACTCATTTTGAAAATTAACAACCACTTAAACCATAAATATAAATAAATTCATGTTATCATATGAAAATTTATCATCCATATTTCAACATAATTTAAGTAACTATGTAGAGAACAAAACACAAAAACAAACAAATGGAAAGGAAGTGAAATAGATTCTTAGTATGTTTTTAAGTTGAAACTCATTCTTTTTTTTGCCAAAAACTCTTCTTGCACATGTTTTGTCTTTCACCTTTCCATTTCTACTTTTATTTTTCTCTTCTCCTTCTTTGTATTTTTTTGCTTTCATCCTTCATCACTTTTATGGTTTTCCAAAAGCTCTTTATATTTTTGGAGTTTTTTTTTGTACCAAAGCATCTCTTTAGTTCTTGTTTTTCTCTTTCATGTCTATCATACCTCTTCTTGTGTCGTGTTCATAATGTTATACATTTCCATAACTTTCCTTCTCTTTTTTTTTTCATGATGCCTCTTATGCTTTAAAAAAACTTTGTAACATAGTTTTCTTCCTCATTCTTTTTTTCAAAAAACCTTCCTTCCATGTTGATTGTCTTTCTAATTATATCTTTCTTGCATTGGTATCTCCTTAGCTCTTTTGTTTTTGGTCGTGCCTCCTCATTTATATTTTAAAAGTGACATTGACATAACTACCACTCCACACACTCACATACCCACACATACATATATACAAATAAATAAATATGTGTATATATATATACACATATACACATATATAAATATATAAATACATGCATACATACAAATCCATAAGATATTTAAAGTGTGTATGTATTTACATATATAAATTTATATCTATATATTTAAATACATAAACATATATACATATATATACTTGGCAAGGACTATTCACTTGGATTTCCACATAAGTGATTGTTGAGTCAACACAAGCCAGCCTTAATCTTCTAAATATAATAACTCTATTTCAACACAAAATTAATCTAAATAAAGTCTTCTTCCAATAAAAATTTGTGGCATAGTTACAAAGAAGTAAAACATGAAAATATATATTTGTAAACACTTAAAAATAATGTTTCATTCATTCTTTGTATTGAAAATAAGCTAGAAAAATAAAATAAAATAACTATAGTTTCCAAGAGTCATTACCCCCTGAAACTTAAATCATTACTCATCCTTGACTTATGAAAAATAATTAACAAATCATGTACAAGTAAAGACATAGTCAATCAGTAGCAGCAACATTAGATTCCTAGCCTTCAAAGTTGTTTTCTTTCATGTTAAATTAAAATTGGTTCTTTGTTAACTTATTTTCAGATTTAACTCTTCTCTAATGTGTGTGGGTGTGTGTGTGTGTGTATGTTTGTCGATCATAGCCAAAAACTTCTAATTCACCCTAGTTACATTAAACCTATATCATCAAACCTAGTTAGTAATCTCATATGCTACTTTATTAAAATTTTAAAACCACACTAATATTCTGAACAATAATTAGCATATAATTCTTTTTATTCATGCACATAGAGACTCTATGGAGGCTATCTCACTTCCTTTTTTAGAATTTTACTCCTCCAAGTTATTCATGCCTTTTGATATGAATATCAATATTTATGATGAACATACTCGATCATTCAATAGATTCACTAACTAGAGTTGCTTTGCATATGCATACCATATGTTACTATTTGATGCAAAAGCATACAAGAGACTCATATATACTAATGGTTAGTAATCAAAAATCAAAGTTTGCAGAGTATTATTTGTCTTTCTCTCTCTTCTATTTTTTAAATTATGCTCTTCAAAGCCATTCATGTCTTTTGATGTGAATACCAATATTTGTGATGAAGACACATGATCGCTCAACAAAATCATTAATTAGAGTTATTTTAAATAACTCATATATCAATATCACTATTTTACACAAAAGTACACATGAAGCTAATGCTTATTTCTAGTTACTAAGCAATAATCTAAGGCAGTAGAGTACTTCTCTCTTGATCTCTCTCTATTTTATAAGCTTTGCTCATAAATGTTATTCATGCATATTGATGTAAATGCTAATATTTATGATGGAGACCAAGACACCTAGTTGCTTAATGATTAGAGCTGCTTTATATGTTCATACATTATGTCATTATTTAATGAAAAAGTACACATGAGGCTTATGCATACTTCTAGTTATTAAGCAACATTCTATGTTGCAAAGTACTCTTTGAATTTTTTTACATATAATCTCTTCAAACTTAAGCCCTTTACTACATTTCAAATTATTATTCTTTACTTCCTATTTCTTAGTTTCCAAATTTAGTATTGAAGTTTAATAAAATAGTTCTACAATCCTAATTCTTCCTCAAGTTTAAGACTTTCAAGGTTTATTAACATATGCTTCCCTCAAGTTTTACTAGTGGAAACTATACAAATAAAAGTAATTTATGGGGATTGTCACCACCTTGGGAGTTACAACATACTTTTGTATGTCCAGAGGATTGCATATTATCATTCTCCTTGGTGATCATGTGGCTCAAATACTATAAGTGAAGCCTTTTAAAAGATGACATATATAAAATTTTTTTTAATTGAGAATTAGTTCTTTTAAGATATGTACAACGAATTGACATGTAAAAGTATTTGTACTTTTAATTTTTCAAGTGTCATACTCATGATGATTAATATACTCAAATTTTAGATTTTAATACATAAACTTATTTCCTTCATCATAGTCAGAAGGGCTATCACTTCCTTCCTACCATATACGCAAGTGACCTTGTGGTTTATCTATCATCAACTATCATGACAATCTCACATAAACCTACTAATAGTCAAAACCTTAGGTCAAGTTCTATTTAATCATTATTCATCAATATTCATACATAAAATAAACTAAACATATTTATTCATTAATAAAAAATCCATTTAACATTACATATCTTAATTTATTCAAACCACATACCCATGCTATTTTAGTATAAATTCCTAAATCTATCCATTAAGGATAGGGGGTTGAGAGATGTGACCTTCCCCCCCAACTCTAGATATTAGTATTAATCTTATAGCCCGTGCTTGCTTATGGAACCCCTAGGAAGTATAAAAATTATCTCTAGGGTTTGATAGTTGACATGACTTTACTTGTTATATGAGAAAGAAGAAGAAGAAAATGAGAGATCATTTGAAATTTCTCTATTTTCTACTTTTATACTCGAGTGACCTTTCATTACTCTAAGTAGTAAGTCATTTCTTTCAAATAAAAATTATAACTTCAGCATTTATCCTTTGGCTTGAGGTTGTGATTCTAAAAAATATCTATGATTTTGGTATATATCTTAATCTTTCTATAATACCAAATTTATGACACTAGTAATGACCATGACTTGAGCCGAATATCTATATAACATAAAATCATGACATTGTAAAATGGTCATGGCTTCATGCCTTTGTCTATTTGAATCCATAAATGTCCATGATACTCAGAAGTGACCCTGAAGTCATGATAGCTTCTTATTTTGTTATATAGCAATGATGTTATGTAGAAGTCATGATAGTGATAATAGTCTTGTATTTTATATGGCCATGATGTTGAGAAATAGCCATGATACTAATAAGGTCTTTTGTGTGTTGGCCATGCCATAATACTGAGAAATGACCATAGCACAAAAGTTTTCTTTCATATCTTTCAAGTGTCTATGATACTGTGGGCAACTGTAACACTATTCTTCTCCTCTCATATAGCATGTTGCCATAATATTATGAGGATATTATGACATTGGCAATTATCATAAGCATACAAGTTATGGCTAATCATTCCTTTGAGGATAAGAGTTGTAGCATTGGAAATGGTTGTACCCAAGTAGTATCCTTTATAATAGTAAGTATCTAGAAAGTCATATTTGAATAATTGTTGTTCTTTAACATGAGTAATTGTGCTTCTATAATTTTCTTTATCTCTAAAATTATGATTACCGAGTCATATTAAAGATAAAGTCACATTACTTGGACTTGAGTATGATCTTGAACGTTAGTGAGGTATTTGCTGTGATGAATAATTAGTCACCGCCATTTAAATTTTTTGAGTTAAGTATGATTATGAATTTATGATAAAATCATAGCTACCAAGAATATGTAGCATAGTAAATAAATTATTCTAATGAGTTGGAATAATCATGACATACAAAATTTGACATGATCAACTAGGTAGAGTTTCAGCCAAGAATGAATATTAAAATTATGCAAGACTCAATGATCTATCTCCTCTACCAAACACCTCTAAATATCTATTGATTTTATGAATATTTATCTAAATTCTTTAAAATACCTAAGTCATAAAATCAACTTATATTACATATATTTTCATGCTTATAGATCATTATAAACTACCAAAATATACAAGAATATTTGCTAGTTTGAATCCAAAACACCCAATAAATATGATCTAAATTTGTCAAATGTAAAGATTACTACTAATAGTTCTTTTTCTATAATCATATAATTTAGTTGGGCATCCATGAGTATCTTGTTGGCATAATGTATGACTTAGGAAGCTTCTAATACTCTTAATTATGGAAGAAGATGAAAGTTTTTCAATTACTTTCACTTTTACTCTATTAACTTCAATTTCTATTTTGAATACTTTATGCCACAAAAATATCCCCTCTTCTTACACCTTAAAGTGCTATTTTTTTCAATTCAGCACTAAATTTATTGATCACAACTTCAATACTCTCTCTAATACTCTGCCTAAATTTACTAAGTAATCATTATAAGAATCATCAAAGATTGAAAAGTTATCCATGAATATCTCAAGAATCATTTCCACCATGTATGTGAAAATTGATATCATAGACCATTGAAATATTATCGGAGCATTACATAATTCAAAGAGTATTTTCCTAAAGACAAAAGTGCCATAAGAGCAAGTAAATATAATTTTCTCATGAACCTTAAGTGCTATAGTAATTTGATTGTAATCAGAATATTCACCCAAGAAACATTAAAATTTCTTCTAATAAGTCTATCAAGTATATGATCAATAAATAGTAAAGGAAAGTGATCTTTATGGGTGACCTTGTTAAGTTTCTTAAAATCCATGAATATTCTCCATCCAATGAAAGTTATAGTAAGTATCAAATCATTATTATCATTAGTAATCACTATTATTCCTCCCTTCTTAGTCACAGACCAAAATTAGCTTGACTCAATAGCTATTTGAAATGTGATAGATACTCATTACAACAAGCCATTCAATCATTTCTTTTTTTACACTTTCTTTCATAATTTGGTCGAACATTCACTATTACTGCACATAATTACAATAACATTCCTCTAGTATGATTTTGTAGATACAAATGGAAAAACTAATTCCTTTTATATTCACCATGGTAAAACTAATTGAGAATTACTACAATAATCCTTGAACATCCTAAAAATAGTGAAGAGCATCTATTCTTTTTCAAATCAAGAGTAGATGAAAAAAAATCACAAAAAGAGTATTTCCTTTTCCTAAAAATATATATATTTCAACCCATGAAGATAACTTTTTCATTTCTAATACTTGAGATTCCTTAATGGATGACTTGGAATGTTTAAATGCGCTCTCTAATAAACCTAAAGATTCAAAAATCTTCTATATCGAATAATCACTTATTTAACTTCCATATTTATGACCAAAGCTTTGTCACCTCTCTCTCTAATATTTTCATGTGTTATTTGTTATAATTTTCTTTGATAATTAACACTAAAATATTGGAGATGTTTCAATAATTTTTATATCACATTGAACCTCACTTATTGATCATTAACTCTCATGGTAAGCCCTCATATATATACATCAATCAACATTCTCCCAATATCAAGTAATAATCACCCAAAAATGATTGGAACTTTACCAATCACATAGTTGAGCACAATAAAATTAATAGAGAAAATGAACTTATTCACTCTTTGAAATTATCTGTAGCCCAACATGACTCATCATATATCTCTATTTATTCTCTTCTCTCTTCACTTGCTAGGATTGAATTGAACTAACTTGATTGAAATTATTTGTAGTCATTTATAACTCTTTATCACTTTTCAAAATGATATCATTGTAATGCTACTTGTATTTTTTTTCCTATGCTTTTCAGTATCACTTGGTAGACAATCTTATGAATGATTATATAGGGCATTTGCTAATTACTCCAATTAGTTCTCCAAATTTCTCATACATCTTGGCTTTGTATGATATCATTTTTGGTCATATATTTCTTTAATAATCAATAAGAGAATTTCATTGATCATGAATATTTAATTCTTGAGGTGTAATATTGTATTGGGAACAAGTTGATACAAATACTCTTTGAAGTGAATTAGACGTATTTGCTCTATCACTAATAGAGGGTAGGGTGTTTCCTTCATCCCTAGTTATAATTGTTGTAGTATGAGTTATTTTCTTTATTGAAATTTCTCATATAACATACATAAGTTGGATTGGATGGATGATTAATAAATAAATATTCATCACCATAGTATAGACACGATACAATAGTCAAATTACTTATATGTGGTTTGGGATACTTCTTCATTGACTTGAGCATATTCAAAATGGAAGAAACTTATGATATCAAAATTATTAGAGCATCAACCTCATGCACTCCAATTACTCTTCCACCCGTAAGCTTCCATGTAGTAGGCCAATGATAGTTTTTATTAAATATTCTCTCTATAATATCATATCTTATTGTAAGAGTTGGTAAGAAGAGATCCATTTACTGAAGCATCAACATGAGTTTGAGTGCTAAGTCTATTATAAAAAGTCTCCATTTTTATTTAATGAGGAATATCATGGTATAGACACATAGCAACTCATTGAACCTTTCACTTGCCTCATAAAGTAATTATTCTTTGAATTGTTGAAAAGAAAAATATCTCTCAGTTTGGCATTCTTTGTTGAAAAAAAGAAATTCAATAATCTTAATCCTGAGTTTGACATTCTTGGTTATAGAAAAATATTTCATTAAGAATTTCTCTGCCATATCATTCCACAAATTAATCGAACTAGAAGGTAAAGTGTTCAACTACACTCTATCTATATCTTTTAATGAATAAAAAAATAATTTCAATTCTAAAACTTTGTATACGAGTCAAGTAGTTTTAATGAATCACTAACATTTATGAACACGCAGGGAAGAAATTGAGTATCTTCTTTGGGCATTGCATTGTATTGTTCTATAGTTTAAAGCAATTGTAAGATGATGGGTTTCAAATCAAATTGAGAAGCGTGAATTTTTGGCCTCAATATGATTGAATCTAACGCATAATGGAAAGTGATGGCATAATCTCTTAAAGCTCTATATTTATTAACAATTATTATCATAATTTGACCAGTAGCATTAAATTTTTTAGTGCTATCATTTTTCTAAATTCACATAAACCAAATTGTTATATTATTATTATTATTATTATTATTGTTTTTCTTCTTCTTCTAAAAATATATTTAATTTCATGGTTTAATGAGAGCAATTTAGGATCATGCGTTCATTATTCTAAATTCATCCCAATGATGCCAAAAACTTGTTGGTTATTTTAAATTATAATAAGAAACTTTTAAAAGCTCATGGAAGTACATGTGGTCAACAAATTATAATAAAGTAGTGATTTGAGTATCATCTCTACATGAAATGATTATAAGTAAAAATAAATGCAAAATAACTAATTTTAATTAACTAAACAAATATGTTCAATCCAAGCAGCTATCTCCTCCTCTCTTAATTTATCATCTCTAAATAATTCCACTCAAAAAAAAAAAAAAAAAAACTCATATCTCTCTTTCAAAAACTTGTTGCTTTAGCTATCACCTCCTCTCTTTTGTTTTTAGTCATGCCTTTTCATTGACATTTTAAAAATTAGTGACATTTATAAGTGCCACTTCACACACACACACACACACACACTCATATACATATATAAATACAATTTTTTTTATTTGTTTTACATATATACATACATATATAAAAATAAATAAATATATGCATACATATACATAGTAAATAAACACACATATATAAAATAAACATGGCAAGAACCATTCACTTAGATTTCCACATAAGTGATTGCTGACTTATTACTAAGTAACTTTAATTTTCTTAAATGCAATATCTCAATTTATACAAAAATTTAATCAAAATAAAATATTTTTCCTTAAAATTTTTTGTTGTTATTGTAATAGTAAAGTAAAATTAACGTGGTTATCAATGAGATGTATTATATATGAAATGAAATAATGATCTATTACCTGTAATATAACAATTTACTTATGTTGATTGGATAAAATACACATTTTCAATAGTAGTTACTATTTTAATAAGTGGTAGTAATGATTTTTTATTTAATGATTAAGTCAAATTAACATTCTCATTAGTAGGCAACAAAGAAGGTCATTTATTGTGAGACAAAATCTTACATAAACCATGAGATATCTTATTTTCTAGGACAAAAATTGCCCAGAAGAGCCTGGTTAGAATGACTGGGAATGAATTCTAGGACATACATCCTATGTTTGAATCTCACCCTCAACCAACTTGGACTGACCTTGAGCTAGAACCAGAAAGGAATCATCTATTTATGGGATTAGTTGATGTGAGTGAAGTGTGCTACTGCTAGCTAGCTCATACGAATGAGGATGTCCACAGTTACAAAAAAAAAAAAAAAAAGAACAATTATGTCTCTAATAACCATCAGATTTTGCCCCTAGCCATTGGGGCCAACAAATCCAACGGCTAAGATTAAAAATCATAATATTATTTATTTTTTATTTTTTTTAGTCAAACCAACTAAATGGTCTCATATTCCAGATGCTTTGGCTTCTAGAATAAGTAGGCCTGCAGTCAGTGTCAAGTTGTCGAGCACAATCTCAGGGTGTCAGGCTATGATCAAGGTCCGAGTAGCATGGCACGATTCTGGCCGTACCAAAGAACCATGCCTTTGGACTAAGATATCTGGCTATGCCTGGCACAACATGAGGGCCATGTTACATCAGCATGGCATGGCACGAGCCGTGACTTGAGCGAGCCCAAGCATGATGCTTGACCATGCCATTGTCAGGCTAGGCACGGCTGACTCAGGCCATGCATTGGCCAAGCCCAGGATGCCCAGCCCATTTGACACCTCTATGTCCAACAAATCTCAAGCTTGAAACCTATCTCCCTTGAATGAAAACTCTCATCAACACACAAAAATAATATAAATATGTTGGATATTCATCCAAACAAATCTAAGCAAATCAATTCAAATAAATCAAGCTCAACATTCTTAAATGTTCAATCAAAAAAAAAAAAAAACTTAAAATAGTCTCAAATCTTGTTTTATTTTATTAAAGAAGTATAACAAAAAACCCAAAAAATAAAAGTGAAAACTAGGAAATCTTCCAAAACTTAACAAATTACATATAATTTCCAGCTCAACCAAGCAATACCTAAAATACCCTCAAATCATATTTTATTTTGTTTAGCACAAGTACAGCAAAATATCCGAAACTCCCACACACCCCAAATTACATTGAGGCAACAAATGAGCCAAACGCGTTGAGCAAAATAAATGATGCCATCAAGTATTTTATTTCACATACACTGCTCCACAACAAAAAAATGTGGAACTACAATGTAACAACAGTGAGAAATGAACAAGCCAATCCTAATCCATGGCTAAGCCATGGTTACAAGACCCACAGACGAAGCAGTTTCAACATCTGGTTTAACATGAAGAAGAGCAGCCTGTGGAGATGTGGCTGTAGAAGGAGGTCCATTCAATTCCAATCGGAAGATTGGTTTCTCTGCAAAATTTTGATGAGCAGCTGATGATTGTCTGCTTTGTTTAGATGCGATTAAAGCAGAGAGAGAAGACACCCCTGGAGGAAGAACCTCAAGTGGAAGCTGCTGCTGATTCAATCCCATTTCCATCAAACTAGCTGCTGCTGTATTGCTGGTGTCAATGGCACCTGCTGTGGGCCTGCTCTCATTTTGCAGAGATCTGTTCCAAGCTAGAGCCAAATTACTGAGAGTTGATCTTCCATGAGCCTGAAAACAGTCCATTATATCAACGAGGAAGGAGATCTCAAGTTATTCCAATACAAAATAAAGAGCAAATTTGGGGATTAAAGATACATGGGCATGAAGCACAGCCTCAGCAAGCATTCCAGTATCCTGCCAAGCCTTCTCCATGAGAGCATTGTCACCCAACAGTGCAGCTGCGAATGCTGCCTCACACCCCAACCCATATGAAATCAAGTTGTTTATCAGACCCTGCAGTGCACCACTCATTAGAGCATGATCATGTCGTTGTCGATGAGCCAATTTGTTGTCTCGATTTGCTAGCAATCCAGCCAATTCCTAGCTCATCCTTAGTGCCAATCAACTAACGATATATAATATAAAGTTGATATGACAGCAACACCAATTTGTCACTTGTATTTACAAACAATCCTGCCAATTTCTAGCTTTTCATGCTTATGCTTAGTGCCGAACAAACAAAGACGTAAAATTTAAGGTTGATATGACACTCATTTGTTAAGGTTGAATGGACAAAATGAAAATCTTCCTAGTGGATTTTTTGTGACAAACACACACCAAATAAGTTATAAGAAATTTTTTTTAGAATAGTATATAATAAAATAAGAGAGAATTAATTAAGGTGATTTAATTACGTCCAACATAGACCTCTTAGTACACTAATTAAAGAAAGCGTAGGAAAATTTGGATTGAAAAAAAAAATAAATTAGAGAAAAATCTAAGAAAAATTGAGTTGAAATAATAAATATGAATTTAATAACTAAATAATTAAAAATAAATATTATTTTTGACATAATAAATAGGAAAAAATAATTCATACAACCGACCACAAACAACTGGAATAAAACTTGATTCATAATGATAATGATGATACCTAACTTATTGCCTTTTTGCTAGAAATCCAATCAACTTCTTGCATGCATATGCTTAGTTCAATCAAGCAAAAATACAAAATTTTAGATTGATGTGATCTCGATTTGTTGCTTCAATTTCTAACTTAGCCTTGGTGCCGATCAAATGAAGGCAAAGAGTTCAAGGTCGATATAAAACCAATTAGTGGCCTCGACTTGCTAGCAATCCAGCCAATTTCTAGCTTATTCTTAGTGCCAATCAAACAATGATGAAGAATTTAAGGTTGATATGACATTGATTTGTTGAAGTTGATATGACATCAATGAAGTGCTACCACATGAGCATGAGTTCTTTGTGATAAACAAATATCAAATATATTAAAAAAAACCCCTATATAATAATAAATGATAAGATAAGAAAGAACTATCTGAGACCATTTGATCACGTCTAATATAAACTTTCTAAGATACTGATTATGAAGTGTAAGATTGTTTCAATGAAAAAAATAGAGATAAATCTAATAAAAATTTAGAAGTAAATAATACTTTAAAATTAAAAAATTAAAAAAAACAATTTTTAATAGAGTAAATTATAAAAGAAAAATCCATATAACTAACCATAAATAATTGGGACAAAACTTGATTGATGATGATGATGCCTATTTGTTGCCTTGATTTTGTTAGCGATCCATGATGTGACCCCAATTTGTTGCTTTGAATTGCTAGCAATCCAAGTGATTTCTAACTTTGTCTTAGTGTCAATCAAACAAAGATATATAATTAAGGTTAACATGACATCAATTAGCTGCCTTGATTTGCTAGCAATCCAACCAATCTCTAGCTTTTCCTTCGTGCCAAACTGCCAATCACACAATGATGAAGAATTTAAGGTTGATACATACTCGCAGCTTTGCAAATTCTCCATGATTTGCAAGGCGTAATGAGAGTCCCCTCAACTCATGCACAGACAATGCTCCTTTAATGGAACCAGCAATGGCTAGCCTGCTTAAAGATTCCCTACCAATATCTGCTTGAGCTGTAGCATCGGCAGCATCAATCAGGTCCAAAAACTCCCTTTTGAACTTCATTATCCCTCTAACAGCTTCAGCATAGTTCTCCTTCTTATCTGCCCTGCTGAGAGCATCATCAGCACCATCATGGCCAACTTCCCTGCTGTTGCTCAATATAAGCAAACATTGCAAGGCTCTTCTCAACTCATTGCTCTGCATGGCCAGATCAAATTCCAACCTAAAGGTGAAACACAAATGCAAATAAACTTCAGAAGCAAATCACAAAGAAATTTGGTGTCCACCCAATGATTGAATAACCAAGGGAACCCAATTTAGAAGAAGCTCGGCTGATTGTTAAATCATTAATTTCACATCTTTTTAATCATTTTGAGCTAAACAAGACGCATATATTTTGCATCTTTTGACACTAGCCTGCCCTCACAATGAGTGAGAGCCTTGTGCACTCAGTATATACCTTTTTTACACATTCACTATGAAGAATGGTTATGATGATAAAGTGGATCACCTGGGGATGATATTTTTTTTACGCTATAATAGGCTGAGAGCTTTGGAGTTGATCATCAAGATATTTTATTTCTATTATCTAAGATAACTTCATTTTAGATACTCGTACCATTTGTAATATCTCACAAATTGATTATATAATAATTAAATATAAAAAATATTTTGCTTCATAATAATAAAAATGGTCTTGTATCTTGCCCAATATAAATCTAAACCCTAATGATGAGGACGTTCATTCTCATGATGTGTGCAAACACAAAACCATCAGATGCCCGACATTGAGCTCCAAAACCAAGGATAAAGACTCAAAACAAATTAATGAAAAAGAAAAAAAAAACTACCTATTGTGAATAATATTTTTTCTCCTATTTTATTTTATTATTGCATCTCAAGTTGGGCCAACCAAATTTTACTTTGGTTGATCGGCTGATTCCCACCGCCCCATTTTTTTTTATTTGTCCCGTTTCTATTTGCATTCAGGCTGCATAAAAAAGATAGTTTGTGCACAATTTCAAAAAATAAACAATTTGAAGAATAGGGTGTGTTTTCCATTCACGCGTCTCAAACCCTCTTGGAGCATTCAACAAGTGCTCATTTGAGCATGTGTGAAGCCCCAACCTTTGTTTTCTTTCATTTTCCGAAGCAATCATATGGGTATGGGATTGGGAGTCCATTTGGGCAGACACCACAGTGGGGTGTGTGAAACCCCCTCCACCTTCCTCTGCCAAACCGAACTAAGTCATTTCTTCAACCTCCTCTTGTCGCCCACCCTAACACTCTAAATCAGGTATAAAAAAACATACAATTCACCTGAAATCCCAAACCCTGAGTGAGAATTGAATTCTCGAATTCAATTCGCATCAATTTCAACCAGAAACCCCAATTTCATATCACATCCACTCCAAATAATTAAGCATTTCCAAACTCTAACCTAACAGAAATCTTAAAATTCTTAAATTTTTGAAATCCTAATTTATAAATAAAATCTTGTTTGAGTATATCTCATCATCGCTAGAAAATCCTAATTTTTATCTTGCAAGAAAATTTCATAGTCATAACTCTAGAACCAAATTTATAAAAAATTTCCTAAGCCCGTTCATGTTTCAGATTCCCAAAGCAAAGTACAAAATTCATAAAATTAGTCCCAATAATTAAACAATAAAATCTCACAGTCCGACCCAATTAAGTTACGAATACACACAGTAACAAGTTTTAATTTCTATATTTTACATTTCATAATTAACAAGAATTATTTAAAGGCAACTTAGGGCGCTAGTATTCAAATTAGGTTTGTATCATAGGTTTAAGATCCTAGAATACCGTGAGAGGTCCTTTTTAAAATAATTTTTATTGTTCCTACTAAATCCTAATAGCATGTCTAATCGTTTTGATAATAATTATCATAAAGAAAAATCAAGTCATTGATCGGCCAAAAAGACATCAACATGTGACCAAACTCCTCAATGTGATATAACAAAATCTTTGCTCATATCTACACTAGGTTAGATGAGAATACGAAATCATATAGCGACTTCATGATATTTCAAAGGAAAAATGAACACCTAACCAAGTTAGAACATGATTGTCAGCCTTGGCAGACTGAGTTTGATTCTGTTTATAAGCAACATCCTCGTTATTCATACTCTCCTCACTGAGAGCCAACACAAGAATATAACTACACATATTTAGAAGATTAATATTTAAAAACATCCAGGTTAAGATCCACTGAGAGCAACTCAGCCCATAGCATTTTCTTAATTGGTTGAAGAGTATAACTACTATTTTGAGTAGACCATTCCAAAAAAAAAAAAAAAAGAAATGTCTTGCTTCCATGAAATTAACTGACAATGCTAATCAGTATTAATTTAAAGCCGAATAAATAAGAGAGATAAAAGTTGAGTTACATGTTTATACAAGGATAATAATATAAAATTAATTTAAAAAAAATATTACTTTCCATCATATCATCCTTAACTATTAGATATGTAAAATTTATTACAATGAGATAATTTTTCAACAAAGGAGTGAGTCGCTAAGTTTGACAAATTTTTGATTCAATATAGCACCCTCAAAATTGAGGCACCTAATCAAATTCTTTTAGGGTTTCGAGCAAACCTCTGTTCTAACTTAAAAGCCAAGTTGTTTGCCTGAGAGATCAATATCTTAGAAAAGGCCTATGCCCTAGTACAAGATTTGGATGAGATCCATCACCTGCCTCTCGAACGAGCCCTAGATTTCAGGCAACAACTCCCTAGATCTACCCCTTCTATCATTTCCCTAAAAGACCCCTCATAAATCTTTTTAGTTAGACCACAAAGAAAAGTAAGTTAAACATGACTTTTTAAAGATAGGTCCACGTACTAAGTAATTTTGGAAAGACTGTTATCAATTGTATTAATCCTTAGAAAGTATATTTTATCAATAAAATCACGACGGATCCAATAAATAATATCTTGACTCACTAGATTGATGATAGTTATACATTTCTTGAAAACACCATCAGGTCACTAAGAATTGAAGGTGTACTACCATATTTTATATTTTGACAAAAATTAAAAATAAAAACTATAATTAAATTATAGATAATGACAATTGTATCAAAGCCATCTCTACATATACCATGACCAAGGTATGTCTTAAAGCAATTTCGCACCTTAACCCCTATAAGAAAACTTGGAATAAGATTAGGGCACTCCATGTCCATAAGTGTTGCGGCAAAGATTTATAATTCTCAATTTTTTAGGATGAGGAATGATGTTATGTTTTGAATATGGATGTTGGATATATTATCTTAGGATGTCCCTAGCTATATGACCATAACATTCAAATTTTTTGAACGATCAAACACATCAATATTTGAGTATCAAAGTTAAAATGTCAAAATCTCACTCATAAAACCTAAAAGTCACCAACAAGGATATATGAAATCATTTGTAAAGATGAGTTTTATTAACTACAAGAAAATAAACTGTAAAATAGCATAAGATTATCTTATTATCTTGGAAACCACTTGAGAGTTTTCTAGTGAAACAATTATTCAATTTCCCAATAAAATTATACCATACCAAGGAAATCTAATAGTGTCTTCCTCAAAAAATTTGTGTATGAAATAAAGATTCCAAATTAGTTGGCCTACAAGCACCATGATCAAATCTTTTGAAGAGAGTAAATAATGATTATCAAGAGGTAACACCCAGAAAAATTTGTGTTGGACCAAAAGACCTTTTAACATGCACATGTAGGATCCATTTACCAAATTATGTTAGTCCTAGTTTTGACAAGCACTTGTTGGATCATGGTGGTATTGAGAGTATACATGGGTGTGTATTTGATACTGCCTTTAGCGTATCCCGTTAGTCTGAATTTTGATAAGCACATGCTGGATCACGATGGTATTGAACATACACATGAGTGTATATCAATACCTCATTTAATAGATTCCATTAGTTGTAATTTAGTCAATAATATTAATAATATTATTTATATAAAAAATGATTCCTACCAGAATAATTTTAGTACATGTATCTCATTTGATGGTGAGGATGCTCAAAGACAAAAAAGGTATCAGATCCATAATATCTTGCAGGTAAATACCTCCTTAGCCATGAACTCTACCTCTACTTTTTTAAGGCTTTCGCGAAGATTTTTACTAGTTTTTATTATCTAAATATAAATTGTAATAATGGATTTATCTTGAAACTTCACACCGAGGAAGAAGTAATCCACCTATATGAGCTTCTTTTCGTGAAATACCAAATTATAGACTATATGCTTTATTGTCTAACTGCCACAATAAAAAACTGAGAAAGAAAAAAGTTGATACCATTTCTCCTCCAGAAGATACCTCATCCTAAATATCATACAAGTAACTATCTTCAAGACCACAAACTTCACCAATACAATAGATATAAAAAAAAAATTAACTATAGACTTCCCTTTAGTAAAAGTTAATATTTAACACTAATTTTAAAATTTGGTTAACTGTTATTGACAAAGAAAGAGAGAGAGCGAGAGAGAGAAAACCTTGAGTATTTTCACTTGTTGCTAGCTTGTAGCACTTTTCCCTTATATATTCCACACTCCCCCTCAAGCTGGAGCATATACGTCATATGCACCAAACTTGTTACAAATGTATTTAATCCTAGGACTGACTGAGAGATTTAGTGAATATATCTGCTAGTTGATCATCTGAATTAACAAAACTTGTAGCAACACATCCTGATACGATCTTCTCTCTAATGAAGTGACAATCAACTTCAATATGCTTGGTCCTTTCATGAAAGACTGGATTGGATGCAATATGTAATGCGGTCTGGTTATCACAGATGAGTTTCATTTTTTCATCCTTTCCAAATCTCAACTCTCGAAGAAAATGTTTCAACCGTATGAGTTCACATGTTGCCAAAGCCATAGCTCGATACTCGGCTTCAGCGCTAGATCTAGCCACTACATCTTGTTTCTTACTCTTCCAAGATATTAGATTACCTCCAATAAAAATACAGTACCCTGAAGTGGAACGTCTATCTGTGGGTGAGCCAGCCCAATCTGCATCTGTGTAACCAACAACCTGAGTATGGCCTCTATTCTCGTACAACACACCTTGGCCTGGTGTACTTTTGATATATCGAAAAATACAGATTACGGCATCCCAATGGCTATCACATGGTGACTATAGGAATTGACTAACAACACTCACAGGAAAAAAAAATGTCTGGACGAGTAATGGTGAGATAGTTCAATTTACCTACGAGTCGTCGATATCTCCCTGGGTCTTCTAAAGGCTCCCCCTGTCCTGGTACAAGTTTGACATTTGGATCCATAGGTGTGTCTACCGGTTTAAAATCTAACATACCAGTGTCTTCCAGGATGTCTAAAGCATACTTCCTTTGGGAAAGGACCACACCAGAACTGGATTGAGCTATCTCAATTCCCAAGAAATACTTGAGTTTCCCCAAATCTTTGGTCTGAAAGTGGGTAAAAAGATGTTACTTTAGTTTCTGAATACCATCCTGATCACTGCCTGTCAAAGTTTTAAAAGGCGAAAGCGTAAGGCGAGACGTTTTTGTATTTATGAGGTGAGGCGTAAGCCTCGAGGCGTTGAGGCGTAAGCTTTTTGAACCTCACAATATATAATTAATTAATATTTTAAAATATATAAAATAAAATAACATAAATAAAAATATAAAAACAATTCATTATGATTATTTAAAAATATAACCAAGTCATGAAATAAGAAGTAGAATAAATTGTTTTAATTTAAATTCTCCTTTCCAAGGTCATCATCATCTTCATCCAATGTATCAAAAGTAGGAAAATGTCCACTATCATGTAACCCCATTTCATGTAAATCTTCATCTTCATCAATTGGTGTCAAATTGAACTCCTTCTCTTTGCCTTTGCCTCCACTTGTATCTAGTATAAATTATTAATGAGGTGTAAATATTATAAGTTTTTTTATTAAATTTAATCAAATTTATGACTTCAATTTTTGAATACTTGTTACTTCGTTATGTTTCCTTTTGTAGGAATGTGAAGAAATCATGTGATCCGATGATGCTTGAGTCTGTTGGGAGTTGGATGACACAACTCTAATAACATCGACATTGAATAACTCATCATCTTGAAGCCAGCAAAGATCAAGGGGGAGGAGGGGATCTTCTTTCTCCGCAATCCATTCATCATCCGAATCAATCTTCTCTACCAAAATCGGATCAACATTTTGCTTCCTTTGTAGACTTCGTTCTCTCAATCTAGTGTTGTACCTTACATACACTAGAGCATTCAACCTTTGATGTTCAAGTCTATTTCTTTTTTTTTGTATGTATCTACAAAAAATAAAATAAAAAAATTTATATATTAAAATGAAATAAAGTTCTCTAACATTGAAATAGAAATATATGTAAAAGTTTACAAAAATAGAAATATTACCGATTCAAACGTACTCCAATTTCTTTCTCATCCCGAAGCACTGCAAGTAAGGCTAAGGACTTGAATAGCAAACTTTTGCAACTCTGGTGTTGAACCCCCAAAACGCATCCACCAACTTGTAGGACTTCTTAATGTTATAGAATCAATTGCAATACGACTCCCAAATTCACCCATTGCTTGATCAAATGAGTCCAATTGAATGTCAGCTTTTAAACGTTCTTGATAATCCAACATCCTATCCATGCATTCAAATAATCCCTTCCTCACCTCATCAACATTAGAGAACTTATCCCCATACCGCAATTGAGGATTAAGATAGTAACCTGCTGCATGTAAAGGTCGATGAAGTTGCGGAGTCCATCTTGCATCAATTTTCCTCCAAATTGGGCCATATTTTCTCTCCACTCCCCCACAATTAAATGCAATCTTCTCCTTAGCCGAATCCATCAGCTCATAAATATAACCCATGGCTGATCTTTCCTCTGAATCAACCTCTCTCAAAACACTAACTAATGGAACAGCAGTCTTTATGCAAAAAGCAACATGAGACCAAAAATTTGGATCAAACAATACTGTACTTCGAGCTTTCACACCTTCTACCATTTTAGCCCATTTGCTTGAACACCATTTTTCTGAGGAGAACATTGCTATAAGAGCTTGCTTTTGCTTATAAAGGCTTTGGAGAGTAAGAAATGAAGTAGCAAACCGTGTAATTGCTGGACGAAGAAGTTCATGATTTTTTGTAAATGTTCTGATCAAGCTAAGAACCCAAGTATGCCCATATATGAACTTCACTACTTGCCTAGCCCGAGCAAGTGTAGTAGCATGAACATTGACCTTTCCAATATTCTCCAACATCAAATCAATACAATGTGCAGCACAAGGAGTCCACCATAATTTTCTCCTTTTTTCCATAAGCCTCATTCCAGCATTTACATAATTAGAGGCATTATCAGGTAATGACTTGCACAACATTCTCCTCCCCAATTTCTTCAACCACGTCATCAAGATATTTGAACATCAATTCTCCATTTTTTATTGTATCAGAAGCATCAATTGATTTCATAAACCAAGTGCCAGCAGGACTATTCACCAAAAAATTGATAAGACACCTACTCTTTTCATCTGTCCAACCATCAGACATAATTGAACATCCATATTGTTTCCAATATTTTTTGTGATCTTCCATAATGATACTTAGGTCATTCACATCTTCTTTAAGAATCCATGCCCTCAATTCGTGCATAGATGGAGGCTTAAAACCGGGCCCAAAATTTGCAACTGCATCAATCATAGGAATCCAATAGGATCATTCACAGTGTTGAATGAGAGACCTTTTGAATACATAAACCTACCAATTTTCTACACACTTCCTTCCTTTCTTCTTGCTTCCACCTTGAATTCAAAGTACTTTGATGAAGTTGTGAATTGGTAAATTTATCCATGGGTCCCCTAGGAATAGGTTCCCCACTCCCACTCCCACTCCCACTTTCACTCCTTAAGGCACCTCTTGTTTTGGACAAAGCACTCTCATGCATTGAAGTTGGACCCATACCAATTTCTTGGAGCAATTCATTTCTTTTAATTTTTTGATCCTTAAAATTGGCCAATGCTTCTTTGCATTCCAATCTAACATCTTTACTAACTTTGGGGCACAATTTCATACCATGATGAGTTCCGGCTAAGTGATGCTTGAGTCTATTCACCCCTCCTGCACATCTTTGATTGCAAAATTTACATCTCAAATATTGCTCCCCGAAAACTTCAATAACAAATTTCCACACAAAATCTCTTCTTGAATTTTTTGAATTGGAGGAACTCATTCTAAAAAAAACACCAATAATAATATTCACATTTCTATATAACAATATAATTGACTAAAAAGTAAAAAATAATAACAAGACATAATTGAAAGGAATTTAAAAATGAAATTCAGAATTTAATTGGTTTAAATTTTAAAAAGCCAATATTTTTTTAGAGGAATTTAAAATAAAATTAAGAATTTAATTCATTTAAATTTTAAAAAGTCAATATTTTTTTTAGAGGAATTTAAAAAAAAAATCGGAAGGCTGTTTGAATTTTTTTTTTTAAAAAAGATGATTGATAAGCTGAAGCTCCAATTACCTTAAAAAAAATTAAGAATAAAATAGATTGGATGAATCTATTTTAAATTATTTGACAAAAAAAATAGACAAAAAAATTCAAAAGGGGGGTAGAATCGGAATTTTCGAAGGGGGGGTGGTGGATTCGGGAATTCGAAGGGGGGGAGGGTGGATTCGGGAATTCGAAGGGGGGGGGGTGGATTCGGGAATTCGAAGGGGGGGGGGGGGTTGGATTCGGGAATTCGAAGGGGGGGGGGGTTGGATTCGGGATTTCGAAGGAGGGGGGTTGGATTCGGGATTTCGAAGGAGGGGGATCGGGAGGTCGCCGAGGGGGGGAGGAATCGAGAGGTCGCCGAGGGGGGAAAGAATCGGGAGGACGCCGAGGGCGGAGGAATCGGGAGAAGACATACCTGGAAATCGGGATTTCGTGCACAAATGGTTGGCCGCTTGAGGTAGGGTTTCGGCTTTGAGCTTGAGGTAGGGTTGGCCGCTTGAGGTAGGATTTCATGCATAAATAGTTTGAGAAAGCTTTTGATTTAGTTATCCGCCGCCTCAACGCGTTTCTTCCGACGCCTCAACACGTTTTTCCGCCGCCTCGCCCCGAGGCGTGCATCAAGGCGCACCTGGAAAGTGCCTTTGAATACAGTGCTGCCTGTAATGACAATGTCATCCACATAAACAACTAGATAAATACATTGCCCCAAGGAGTTATGATGATAGAAAACTGAATGGTCTGCAGTACTGCGAAGCATGCCAAACTCTTGAACAACAGAACTAAAACGATCAAACCATGCTCGAGGAGATTGTTTCAAGCCATATAGAGAACGACGTAACTTGCACACTAAACCAGACTCTCCCTGAGCAACAAAACCAGGAGATTGCTCCATATAAACTTCCTCGGCAAGATCACCATGAAGGAAGACATTTTTAATATCCAACTGATAAAGAGGCCAAGAACACATAGCAGCCATGGAGAGAAGTAGGCGAACAGAAGCAATCTTGGCAACAAGGGAGAATGTGTCAGCATAATCAGAACCATAAATCTGAGTATAGCCTTTAGCAACTAAGCGGGCCTTAAGGCGATCAACCTGACCATCAGGACCAACCTTAATTGCATAGACCCAACGACAACCAACTGTAGATTTACCAGAGGATAAAACAACAAGATCCCAAGTGCCATTAGAGTGTAGAGCAACCATTTCATTCACCATTGCTTGTCGCCAGCCTGGATGGGAAAGAGCTTCATGAGTACTCTTTGGAAGAGAAACAGAGAATATAGCAGAGACAAAAGCAAAATAGGATGAAAATAATCGATGATAACTCAAAAAATTGTAAATAGGATAAGGATTACGAGTATAGCGATTACCTTTCCGAATAACAATTGGTAAGTTATCAGGAGAGAGTGGAGCCGGGGCAGGAGAAGCCGAAAGGATAGGAAGTGAGTCAGCAGGTACCTCAGCAAACGACAGAGGAGCATCGACACGAAGGTGACGATGATAAACCTGAAGTGGTCGAAGAGGCACAACATCAGGTGAAGAGACAATGAGAATGGGCAAGATTGCAGAAACAAGAAGAGACTCAGAAGTGGTGGAAAAGAATGGTGAGTCCTCAAAGAAAGTAACATCAGCGGAGATAAAGTAGCGATGAGTCTCAAGAGAATAACAACGATAACCCTTCTGAAGTCTGGAATATCCCAAGAAGAGACACCTCATGGCTTTGGCGGAAAGCTTGTCCTGTCCAGGAGTGAGAATATGAACAAAGCAAGTACAACCAAAGACACGAGGAGGAAGAAAATAAAGTGGTTGGTCAGGGAAGAGAAGGGAATGAGGAATCTGATCATGTAAAACAGAGGAGAGCATACGATTAATCAAATAACAAGCGGTAAGAACAGCGTCCCCCCAAAAACGAAGAGAAACATTACCATGGAGAAAGATAGTACGAACTGTCTCAACAAGATGTCGATTCTTGCGCTCAGCTACACCATTTTGTTGAGGAGTATGAGCACAAGAAGACTGATGAATAATCCCATTATGAGACATAAATGAAGTAAAGGGAGATGAAAAATATTCCCTGACATTGTCACTGCGTAACACACGAATAGAAATATTGAATTGGGTCTGGATTTCAGCATAAAATTTCTAAAAAATAAAAAATAACTCAGTTCGATTTTTCATTAAAAATAACCAAGTACATCGAGAATAGTCATCAATAAAAGTGACAAAATACTGAAATCCTAAAGTAGACACAGTCCGACAAGGACCCCAAACATTAGTGTGGACAAGCTCAAAAGGAGACTTTGCCCAATTATCCAAACGCTTTGGGAACGAGACACGAGTATGTTTCCCAAGCTGACATGACTCACACGAAAGAGACGACAAAGTGAAAAAATGAGGGACCATCTTCTGGAACTTGGAGAGACTAGGGTGGCCCAAATGACTGTGAATGAGGAGAAGAGCATCAGTGGAAATGCAAACTGCAGAAGATGAATCCGAGGTGAAGTGATAGAGGCCTTGAGACTCACGTCCTATGCCAATCGTCTTCCCCGTACTCCGGTCCTGCAAGGTCACAAATTTATCAGAAAAGGTAATAGAACAATTAAGAGTACGATTGATTTTGTTGATGGAAATAAGATTAAAAGGACATTTAGGAATATAAAGGACAGAAGTGAGAGGTAGAGAATGTAGAAGAAGGGCCAAACCAATACCTTTAGCCACAGTTTGAGAACCATTAGCTAAGGTAACAGTAGGTAAAGCAGAGGTAGTAGAAATAGAGGAGAAAAGATCCTTATTATCAGATATGTGATCAGAAGCTCCATAATCTAGAGTCCAGGGTCCAAGAGAAGATGTGTGGGTAAGGCAGGCAGAGGTATTACCAGGCTGGGCAACAGAGGCAACAAAAGCCTGATATGCCTGAGATGCGAAGGAGCTCGGAGGCTGAGGCAGCTGAGAATCAGAGGACTAGACCATATGGGCAGTGCGATGAGGCCGTCCATGTAACTGATAGCAACGATCACGAGTGTGACCAAGTTTATTGCAATAGGTGCAATGAAGACGTTGGCCCCTACCTCGGTTACCTCTGCGGCCTCCTTGAGTGGTAGTGTGAGAAACTAACACAGAAGAATTTGAAGTGCTATAAGATGATAAAGTCTGAGTGGACGAGATACGAAGGAGGCGAGCAAACACATCATCCAAGAACGGAACTGATGAACTGCCAAGAATCTGATCGCGGACAGGCTCAAGATCCGGACGGAGGCCAATAAGAGTAAGGACCATGAAGAACTTATCAAGCTGTGTTTGTTGAGCCCCAACATCAGAAGTAAGAGGCATCACAGTCAAGAACTCTTTCTTAAGAGAAGCAATCTGGCCAATATAAGTAGATAGATCCAAGTCCTGTTGGCTGAGATGGACAATAACAGAAGCCACCTTATAAAGACGCTGGATATCATTCGTGTATAATCCTTTAGCTTGAGTCCAAAATTTAAAACAAGTTTTGTAGGCCCGAAGATGAAGAAAAATCTTAGGATCAACTGATTACCACAATATACTACATAACTGGGCATCTATCTTCCTCCAATGTACGCGGTCAACCTCAGGGATATCTGTCTCCTGTGTAACCAGGTGATCCTCATATCCTTGACCCATAAACCATAGTTCAACAAAAGCTGACCAGGAAAGATAATTGTCACTGCCAACTAATTTCTCCGAAGTAATCATAGGAGATCCAGATATAATAGAGGAAAAAATGAAAATTTTAGCAGCCATATCTACTTCAGATATGAAAAGAGCCTTAGTACAGCTCCAGATTGTGGCGTGGCAACACCCGAAAAGTTGAAGAGGCAAGGAACATAATTTCTGAACTGAAGCATGGATATGGTAGATGGAAATCTATTGCTAATGACAAGGCCTTGCAGATTACGGAGGCTATTGGTCGGGAATTGAATATTCCTGTGATAAATCTGCCAGAAACAGTACGACCTGGATACCCAACAGTTGGTGGTGATGGCAGCACTGATTTTGCAAGAGGCGGCTGTTCCGAGCGATGGAGACGATCCCGTGCGTGAAGAAGAAGGCGGGCGCTGAGGTGGATCGACGGGTCGGAAAGCTTTGGGAGAGAAAGCTTCGGAAAATTCTTCACTGATGGTGAAGAATTTCCTGGCCACCTTGGAACCCATGATCGGTGACGACGAACGAAAATTCAGGACACTGTTACGTTGTAATCAAGAGAAATGCTGGGAAAACAAGAGCAGCCATGGCCGTGGAAGGGGCTGGAAATTCAGGGGCCGAGGCAAGCATCGCAGGAGCGCCGACAATGATTCTGGTCGCTCGAATTTGATGCAGAAAGAAAGAAGAAAGCAGATGAACATGTGAGATCTAAAGCTTCAGCAGGTTCACCACGCTTCCGTAACGTCCCTCCGATACCATATTGACAAAGAAAGAGAGAGAGAGAGAGAGAGAGAGAGAGAGAAAACCTTGAGTATTTTCACTTGTTGCTGTCTTGTAGCACTTTTCCCTTATATATTCCACAACTGTAAATATTCATGAACTCTAAAAAAATCCCAAATACTTAAGATTTCTTCACCAACCTCAATATCCAAAGAATTACATCAAGGTTAATCTTCCTTATAATTTTCCTAAAATTAATAGATTCAATTAAATGAATCATATCTGACAAGAAATTATTATATGAGTTATCAAAATATCTACTTATCACAATCTAAATGATTAATCTTTATAAGAATATTAATTATATATCTCCTCTATTGATATTTTTATCCCAAAAAAATATCTAAATCTTTCAAGATTTTAATTTAAAACTATGAATAAAGATACTCATTGAATTGAGTGATTTATAACTCACTATCTTTCATAATTAAAATATCTTTTTTATACAAAATAAGT
Source organism: Sapria himalayana (assembly GCA_029783825.1). Classification (NCBI taxonomy): domain Eukaryota; kingdom Viridiplantae; phylum Streptophyta; class Magnoliopsida; order Malpighiales; family Rafflesiaceae; genus Sapria; species Sapria himalayana. Next base: position 1,900,683 of record JAREIK010001258.1, on the reverse strand, counting down.
AAAATTATCCTATCATCAAAACACCTATTAAAAAATAGATAAAAAACTATAACACATAAAAAGTAACTTAGATGAGATAACTATTAGTGAAAATCTTATAAATAAAAGTTTCGATAACTACTTTAGGTAATACAATATCTTCTACAAACTATCAACTATATCTCATTGTGATATTCAAAGCCTATGTGACTGTTATATACGCACGTCCTTCTTAAGTTCATCATAAATAAATATATTCTTCATGTTTAACTACTATATCTATAAGCTCTCAGTTAAATAAAAATCAATTAGGAAGCAATCATATTAACTAGAAAGAAATTATTCTAGTAATTCACATAAAATAACTAAATGAACTTCATAACAATAAGTTTCATCTTAAGATGATCTAACTTTCCATCTAAATATGTTTTTATCTTAAACACTCACTTGCAACTAATAATAAAATTTTCCAAAGATCATGATAGTAATTCCTAAGTCTCATTTTAGTTAAAAATATTTCTCTTTCAACACCATCTGACACTAAATTATGTGAGATAATGTCTCAAAAAGATACTTTGATATTCTAGTATCATTAAGGATTAATAGTAAGATAAATAATGAAAAAAAATAATAGTACAACAAAACTTATAAAATATAATATTGAATATAACTTTTTTATTATTTTAAAGGGTCATCATTAAGCTAATGATCAAAAGGGCTAGTTATAGATATATTTGACTTCTTGATAAACTTGTTAAAGCTCAAAATAAGTTATGTATATCTTATTCTCCTAATATAAAATTGAGTTTTGAGTGATCAAGCTTCTTGGTCGTATGCTTACCATGGACCATAACTAAAGTTGATTTGTGAATTACTGTATGGTCTAGATTTGAGGTAGGTTACCTTCCTAAGAAACCTCTTTACTAGAGGTCTAAGTGAAACAATTATGAGTAAAAAAAAATAACATATTTGCATTCTTTAAAATGGGTCATGCTCAAAAAATATAATATCAATATTCTCTAAAATTATAGTAGATTCTAATAAACAATACTTGTATCATTTTGGATATTATACTATTCTAGAAAAATATATCTCAAATACTTAGACGATATCTTATCTCATCCCAGTGAGAAGTCATGAACAAAATAAATATTTACATAAATTCTAAAAGAAAAGCTAAATAATATATTTTTTAAAAAATAAAACTTGAAAGACACATGATAAGAAATAATAAAAAAAATATTTAGTTAACAATATAATTTGTAATTAATACCACATAAAAAAATACTTGAGAACACATTTATCAAAGAAGAGTATCTTAACAAACTCAATTAAATATCTATTTTTTCTTTTAATAACTCATTTATGTAGAAGTATATTAAGATAGGAAATTTAATATATAATCTCACAATCCATAAAATATTAATATATATTAATAATTATTTTATCATCATTAAAATTATTTATCATCATTAAAATTATTATATGGATCTCACAATCCATAAAATAAGCATTAAAATTATTTTGACACATTTTAATATATTAATAATTTTTATTTTTTAATCATCATTAACCAAGTCTTATATCAATACTTTTTTTATATTTTTTTAAATTGATTTTTTATTATTTTATGAAATAACTATAAAATAGAAAAAATATACTTTATGATTAACATCACATCCCTAAAAAATGATTTAGAACACTTCTACCAAAGAGGAGTGTATGAGTTATCTCAACTAAATATTTATTATTCTTTTTAATAATTTCTTTTTGTAAAAATATGACAACACAAAGAATATGACATATAATCTCATGATTCATATATTAAATATTAAAACTATCAGATATATATTATGATATATTATTATTATTATTATTATCATCATAATCATCATCAATAACCAAGTATTATCTCAATTATTTTCTTATATTTTTATTAAATTATTTTTTTATTATTTTATAAGATAACTAAAAAATAAAAAAAAATATCTGAACTAGAAAAAAAACATGTAAATTATAAATAATTATCAATAAAAATAATAAAAATATCTACATCATTCTCGGGTCTAATTTCTAGAAGATCCTTATATATTCGAGTGTATCAAATTAAATAAAATTATTACTTAAACTAGTATGACATAAAGGATATAAAATTCTGATATATTTTTATAACTAAGATATTTCATACTTCAAAGAAGAAATATCTCTAAGATATAAAGTATAGTATTCTCAACTTAACAAATGATAAGTAATTAACTTGAAAATGAACAAACAATAAATCAATCATACACAAATATTTAGTGGGATATTATACCATAAAATAGGAAACATAGATCCTACCATGATCATTCACATAGGAAGTCTATTTCAATGATATTTGATTGTATAAAATAAATATTAATAAAAAAAATTAAAATAAGTTATCTAAAAAAATAACTCACTAAAATAAGATTAATATGACAAATAAAAATAAATAAAACATGATGAAAAAATAATAAAAAATAAGCTAAATATATTATACTCAATAACTTTTGGGGATTTTCCATTAGCAACTATAATACTCATTGAACAAAAAAAAATAATGAATAAAAATATTGATCTATAATATGAATATTAGCTCAATAATTAATAATCCATGAGCTAAAGATAAAATAATAAGTCATAAGAGATGTAATAACTACATACTTAGAAGAATATGTTGTTGCCCAACTAAAAAGGAATCACAAATACCTCTCTTCAATAAAAATTATAGTGAAAAAACTCTATAAGGATCACATGATAAATCTAGCAGTTAGATTGCCCCTATTAGCTATTTACAATACTGTTGGCTTCTTCTCTAGGGATAATTCCAAACAACTATTCCAATTGTAGTGTGTATATGGAATGAGGTTTTCCCACCTCTATCTCAGGAATGACTGTTAATTTTCCGACTATCAGTATGTGCAGAATGAGATGTCTTTCAAATATCTCTCAATCTACCTCATAAACTAAAATTTAACTACAAAATACTAAAAACTTATCTGATAATAAATATAAAAATATCATGTCTAAAAGTCTTTATATTTGTCTCTCAAAAATATTAATCTCAATTGAAAAAATCTTCTAAAATTGAGTAGCCAATTGAATAAATTATGTAAAGTAACAACTTACTCAAACTCATAATATATATGTGTCATTTGAGATGAATATAATGATGTTGATAACTCATATATGATGTTACATGTCATGCAAGATAAAAACAAGGAGGCTGGCTCTAACTCGATAGATCATCACATCACAATCAAAAGGTGAGAGTCAATCTATAGTCACTTCTCCTTTGTCTCATTGTTAGATGATCTATTTGTCAGATGAACTAACATCTCCAAACTAAAGAATCATATTCTACCTCCCATAGTTCACTATAAATAATTTTGGTTCCCAACTTTTTATAAAGTAAGAACTAGATGTTTATTATTATCAAAAAATAAATTATAATTTTGCATAGAAGACACTGATGTACCAAAAAATAAATTATAATCAAAAAATATCAAACCTACATGGAACACACCGATGTACCAAAAATAAAAAAAGATTTTGCATAGAAGACCCTAATTGCACCATGGTGCAATTTTTGAGCACCACCTAAATTATAAAAAAAAATTTGATGTCCCAAAAAATATATAATGCTTAGCCAAAACCCTAACTTCACCAAAATAGCACACAAGCCACCATGTTTTGCATCACCTACACACAACCAAAAGGGTCGACATAATGGGCATTGATGCTCATCATATGTAGTGGGCACGAGCCTCCCTCCTCCTCAAACATCTATGCCCGTACATGCATTGTTGAACACAGTGTCACAAGCATTATTTTATTACAATGCATGTGCTATCTCTCTCTCTCTTTCTAAAAATTATAAGATTTGCATTCCATACTATTTTGGCTCTAATACCATATACATTAAAAATAAAAACATCTAAAAGCAAATTAAAGTCAATAAAATAAAACATACAAGACATGACTTTACATAATAGGCTCATCAAATTAGAGTAGCCAACAAGTTGGATGTGTCTATCTATAATACCTATAAAATAAAAACTAAAAATTACACAGAAAAAGATGAGAGAATATATGAGTATGATAATACCTATAAAATATGATATTGAGTACAATACAACTTTTTTATCTAGTTCAGAGAAAAATCAAAAGATTAAGAACAAAAGCATTAGCGATAAAATCAACTGACTTCTTGGAAAACTCTCCACTCTGAATATACTACATACATCTCTTTCTCATAAAATAGACTCAATGTCTTTAGTGATAAAATTCACATGATCCAATCCTACCACATCCTAATCTGGGATAGAAATTTTATCCTAATATGGGATAAAATTCATTAGCGGTAATGAACGACGTCTTCTGCAAGACTGAAAATTCCTTAGACATGACCTCTTTCCAGATAGGAACCAGCTTCGAAAAAGAATGTGAGAATTATCAAATTTTTTATAGTTTTCAGTTTCTAATTTATTTTTAGTTTATTTATTTATTTTATTATGAATGAGAGCACGCAATAAATAGACTATATTACTCCATTAGCTTTATATAAATATATTATTTATATGTTAATTATATTTAATTTTATTGATACTTGGATTAATTTCAACTCAAATTTTCACATGCTATCAATGCCAAAATCCATGAAAGTGTAAAACCTTAGAATTTCTAAAGAAAAAGAAAAAAACGTATGCACTATAATAACATAATGGATTTATGTACCATGTTTAACAATGTAATGTGAGCACAACTTCTTGCCGAAGGAGCACATAAATTGCAACACCTCTAGCCTCCATCGCACACCCATTATGTGTGACATATGTCAACACCCATGCATGCAACATATGTCGACACCCACATAGCCGACATATGTGGTCCACAAAAAGTGCAATGTGTGTGTGTGTGTCACTAAAGTACCAGTGTGCCTTGGTGTGTGCAAATGTGTGCATGAGTGTGATGGTACAACTAGGGTGTTTTGTGTGCTAGTGTGTGCCTATGTGTCAAGGGTGCATGATGTGCGCACTGTATAACTACACAATTCAGTCTGCACTGCAATGCGGATACCAAAGTAAGATATTAATTCCTTGTTCAAGGGTTTAACATTATTTCACACATGAAAATAATAAAATTTTTGATAATTACATTATGCAAGCTTGAGAATCACAATTACTTGTAGTCAGCACTAAAAATTCGGACATAATTATTTAATCAGAGCATGATATACCAACTGAAATCAACCATTAATAACAAGATGAATAAAAAATGACTATAAACTAACTCTCACTTATTGATTGTTACATGACAATTCATTGAGTTGGATTTGATTTTAACTCTCTTCTTACACAACATGTATGATCCTGTAGAAGTAAGCAATATCACCATACTCATCTCATGCAATACAAATATATGATGAAGTTTCACAACTCATAAGACTAATACTGAAGGAGAGTAAATGGTTTAAGCCGATTAATACTCACTTTAAATACTTAACTATAAAAGTAAAACTCTTGAAGTTTTTATACTAAAGTCTGATGTATCAAAAAAAATAAGAAATAAACAATTTCTTGAAATGATGTTCACATAGTCATTACTAGACAATTTTTGATTATTTCATTGCCAGCTCTTGGTAATAAAGAGTTTTCCATCAAACTAATTATATCAGCAAGCAATTCACTTTATATGAGATATATTGAGAGCCACTAGAGAGACACCTCATTGTGCATATACATCAAGAGGATACTAGTCACAGAAGCAGGAAAGTTTCAATTTAATCACATACTACTAGAGGATGAGCTACCCTAGAGATACTCACTGGGGGTTATATCCATTGAAAAGACAGAGTATTACAACTAAAGGGGATAAACTAACAATCAAAAACACCATTGTTCTTCATAGATTTCTCTTATTGTAACCACTAATGAAAGGGGGATATTTAGAATTTTTCCTTAATAGGAATCAATAAATTCTTCCCAAACTTAATGTACCACAACCATTATGACATATTCATCCATTTGAGATTCATGTATCATCAAATCAGAAGCCAATAACCATATTATAAATAATTATTTTTTTCACTATTTTTTCTCCTATTCATTATATATTGTGATATCCAATGACAAATCCTCAAAAATTATTAGTAATAATAGTATTCAACTTGATCATCTATTTCTTTTACATGTTTTGTTTATTTCTAATTATTTTGTTAGTTTTATTTATGTGAGTTATCTTTTATTTTACTCAACTCTAAATTAATTTTTTCTCTTTTACTAAATTTTAATGATGAGTTTAATAAGATTTAAAAAAATTTTTCTATAAAATTCAAAGTCAAACATCTATATTACCTAAATAAATATCAACAAATAAATGTATACAAGATATCAATATCTATCTCAAGCCAATACAAAAAAATTCAAAATATTAAGTTTGGAGAAAAAAAAGATAAGTCGATGTCTCTTCAAGACCTTTTTAAACTTTTTCATTGGCTGGTTTGCTTTCTGAATATAAACTATAATAATTGTTTTATCCGAATTTTTCTTATTAAGAAAGAAACAATCTACCTTGATGTGTCTCATCCACATATTAAACACCGAATTGAAATTTATGTCCATTATTATCTAAATCTCATAAAATAAAGTAAAAAAAAAAAATAAAAAAAAAAATAAATACTTAATTTCTTTAAGTAAGTACTAAATTCAAAATATCTCACATGCAATTATTATTATCATCTTAAACTCTGTCTTGACACTAAATCTCAAAATAATTATTTGCAAGAGACATGAATACCTTCAAAAAAAATACAAAAATTTATCGTAAATATCATCATTTAATGCAAGTTGATGCCCACCTAGAATATTAATGGTATCTAGAAGCATATGCAAATAACTACATTTAGATGAACATATAAAAAAAAATCTAGAAAATGATATATTATAATGATTATATACATTATATATAATTTGGTAATAGTTAGATAATAAATATTTTCTATGATTTTTATGTAAATAATAAAATAAATTGGAGTACAACCTAAAAATCTAACCTTTGTAAGAATATCAAGAACATACATATTATGTGACAAAACAATCACTTTCCTAGTGTGAGCTACCTCTATTCCATGTAAGTATTTGACTCTCTCATAGTCATTTATATGGAATAATGATCAAAGATATTTCTTGAGTTTAATGATTCATAACTTATTACCTCACTCAATCAAAATTTCATTCACAAATATAATAATTAAAATTATTCATCAATTAAATATCTAAAAAAAATAAAAAAAATTAATATCATACATGAGTAATTAAAACAAGATATTTGTCTTTGAAAATCTCATAAAAGACTCTAGATGATTATTGTGGAATTATGGAATTTACAATTCACAAACTACAAATTGTCTCATTGTGCTGCTCGAAACTCAGGTGATTGTTTCATATACATCTCTTCCTTAATATCATCATGAAGAAAGATAATATTCATATCAAGCTAATATACCCTCCATCCACATTATACAGGAAATAAAATAAGAAAACATATGAAATTCATTTTTACTACTAAAATAATATCTTGTATTCCACAAAAAGTGCCTTGGTGAACAACCTTACTATTAAGTATCACCATTAGGTAATCTATCTTACCATCTAAAATTATCTTCATAGTAAATACTTATTTGTAACTAATAATATATCATTTTGAATATCATGATATTAGTAGCTAAGTATCATTGGAATGAAATATATATATATATCTCTTTCATTGTTAAAATAAAAATTTCAACAATTTCAAATAATCAAACTTATATAAATAATATCTTTATATAATGAGCAAATCCAATTGAGACAACTCACAAAATAAGTGCTCCCATCAAAATAATGAAATGGGAAAAAGTATAATAAAATTGAAAACTAAAATATTTTTAATCAAGCTGATGCATATAAGTCAAAGTTATTAAGCTTGGACAAAAAAAATATATAAACTAAGATTTTTTTAAGATAATTGTAAAGATTTTTACTAACTATTTTGCTGTCAGAATATATATTATAAAAATGATCTCATCATAAAACTTCTTCTTAAGAAATAAACAGTTCATCTCAAAGTAATCAAATAGATATTAGATCCAAAATATAAAATATCTTATTGTTTGACTATCAGATTACAAAATTATACCAAAAAAATGAATATTTAATCTTCTCATGTAGATATTATATTCAAAATATCTCATAAGAAATAGTCAACATCACTCTACTTCTATATTAAATTTCAAAATAATTATTTATCTTATACTTTTTCAAGAATCAACTACTCTTAATAAAAATATAAAAAATTATCATAAATCTCATCTCGATACAAATTAGTGGCCAAATCAATATATAAAAATAGTTATATTTAAGTGAACTTATTGAATAAAATCTATGAAATGAATAACATTACTAATAACATATGTTATATCTGATCAGATAATAATTAAATAGTTAACTTTTCAAATAATTATCCTATAAGCAATAGATTCAATTGTAGAGGTCACAACAATAATAAAATCAATACTTGAATTTGTAGGAATATTTACTAGAACTGAACTTAAAAGTCTAACCCTTATGTATCAAGTACATATATTCTCTATAACAAAATAATATTTCTCTTAGATTAAACCACTTCGATATAAAAAAAAATCAATCATTTGTCTTGAATTATAACTAAAAATATTTCTAAAGTTGGATAATTCCTTACATGTTATCTCTAATAATTATAATATTATTAACATATAATAAGAGCAAAATCACCATGTAGTTTGGGGTTAATAAAAAAATTATCATAATATATCTATAAAAAGATTTTTAGTAATTACTTCAGGCTATATAATACCTTTCACAATTTGCAAACTAGGTTTGACTACACTTCTTTAAACTCAGGTGGCTCATCCATATGCACCCTCCTCAAGATCACCTTGAAGAAAAAAAAAATTATCTACTTGGCGTATCATTCATCAGTAATATGTTATCAGAGAAATAAAAATTTATACGAAGAAAATCTCGATCAATGGAGAAGAAATATCCTAATAATTCATATCAAACATTTGAGTGAATCCCTTTATAATATGTCTCATCTTAAGGTAATTTATTTTCTATCTGTATCTCTCTTTACAACAAACACCTACTTATAACTCATAATAGACCTTCTTTTAAGTCATGGTACTAGTTCCCAAGTCACATTGAAATATAGAGAATTTATCTCTTCGTATGTGAATAGAAGCTAATATTGGTGAGATAATATTTAGAATGGAACCTATGTATCCTAGCACCATAAAGAATAATAAAAATATATGACAATACCCAAAAGATTGAGTCTTGGGTACAAGTCCTTTATCTCATTTAAACAATAATATAAAGGTAATGGCGAGAAGAGTCAACTGCAAAATCATCTGACTTATCGGTAGTTTCATCTCTAGTCTAAGTAGATTGTACATGTCCATTCCTCCTAGTATAGGTCTTAACTCCTGGATGGTCAGGTCATGAGCATTAATTTGAGTACAGTCATTTGAACTCGAGAAAGATTTTTTCTCAAGAGGAACCTAGCACTCTCTAGCATTAACAAAATATATACATGTTATATATTATGACTTCACGAGATTATAATTATGTGGCGGTAAAACAAGTTCAAACATAACAAACAAGTAACTTTCCATCCTAACTGCACGTCAAAGTGAGATTGCTAAAGAGAAATGAAAAATGAGTATAGGTTTATTTAAATCTCATATTTTCCATAAGTTCATTAAAAATAACTCATACTTAAAAAACATCTACCAATCTCTAGTATATAATACTTATGTGCTATTTGGGTACTGAAATATCAAAGAAAAATATATTTCAAGGTCTTAAATGACAACTTATCTTGTCTTGGAAATAAATATTAAACAAAATAAATACTCAAAAACTTTGGAATGTATATTGAATGATCTTTTACTAGGATACAAGATCTAAAAAGATACATACAGATAAAACAAAAAACAGATATTTGATTGTTGAAATAATTAGCAATTCAAAACACATCTTCCTAAAAATACTTTGAAATACTTATCTTGAATAAGAATGTCTATGATGTCTCAATTAGATATATATTTTTTCTTTTTTTCTACCTCATTTTATAGAGGTGAAATGGTACAAAAAAATTAGCGTATAATCACAATCATGTTATCTTACAATAAGTACTAACTTGATTGACTTGTACTCTAATACATTATCAATTTTTTTTTGGTATTTTATCATTTTATAAAATATATAAAAAATAAAAAATAAATATGATCTATTATGAAAAATAATTACTCATGTATACTATGACTACCTAAAGCACTCATCAATACATTTAAATATATCAGATCAAATAGATTCCTACTCATACATATTACATTGACAAGAAAAATAAGAAATTTTGATATATTTTCCTAATTAATACATCTCACACTAAAAGTTATAAAAAACCTTAAAACTAGATTACAATATTTTCAACTTGATGAATAATAAATGACTAAGCTAAGAATTTACAAGTAAAAATTTTAACACACTCAAATATTTTTTAAAAAATTCGATCACAAGAAAGAAGAGATATGGGCTAAGAAGCACGGACACAAACACAGACACGGACACGAAGATACGATACGGCAGGATACGAGGACACGACAAATTCAAAAAAATAAGGATACGAATACGACTAGGATACGACATAATAAAAAAAATAAAAATAAAAATAAAAATTATTATTTATAAATATTAGGTATTTTATAAAATAAAATAATATATTTTATTATTTAAATAAATATATTTTTTTATTTTATAAAATTGAAATATTGTATTTTATTTTATTTTATAAGCTAATATTTATAATTATCATATTTTATAAAATAATATTTAATAATAATCTTATATTATATAAAAATATAATTTTTTTATTTTATAAAAATCAGGCCCACCCCCCTGCCTCCCACAAATTGCGCCCTACCTCTCCACGGAATCGCGCACGCCCCCTGCCACCCACAAATTGCGCCCTACCTCTCCACGAAATCGCGCACGCCCCCTGCCTCCCACAAATTGCGCCCCACCTCTCTACGGAATTGCGCACGCCCCCTGCCTCCCACAAATCACGGCCTCCTCTCTACGGAATCACGCTTGCCCCCTGCCCCCTCCACAGAATCGCGCTCACTTGTGCCGCCTCACAGAATCGGCCATTGGCCATAATGGGTGACGTCGTCGGGCGTTGTCAGCATGGATACGGCAGTCGGCGCATCCGTCCGATACGCAACATGACATATCGGATACGGATTGATCAACGATACGTCACGTGGCGTATTGGACACATATCCGTGCCGTGTCCGTACCGTGTCCGAGTGTCAAACACGCGGACACGCCTATAGGGAGTCGTATCAGTGCTTCCTTGGATATAGGAATCCTGCTTAATCCCAAATAAGTTATTACAAATAAGCATCAGTAGACAAAAAAATAAAATTAGAAAATTGTTTAAAAAAACAAAATCAAGATTAAGATGCCTAAAAAAATAATGCATTAAAAATATATTGACGAAACAATCATGAATAATTAATTATTATAACGTGATAAAAGAATAAAGAGCTGACTTATATACTATCATATCCAATAATTTTTGAAGAATTTATTATTGCCTATAATAATGTTCTCAGAACAAAAAATATTGAAAGTGAATAAATAACAATTTCATTTTTCTAAAAAAAAAATAATGAAGATTACATGAAATGAGTACTACCTCTGGTATAAATAATTCAGAAATATGAATAACAAGTACAAATAATAAAATTAGTAATACACAAATAAATGAAAATGTATGCTACTAGCTTTGAGAAAAATTATGTATACTCTTTTCTAGCAAATATTGCGTTAGATAAACTTTGTAAGAATCTCTTTAGATAACTCAGTAGTTATACTGTTTCTCTGAATATTGTATATATCTTTTAATCTCATATATAAAAATAATACCCAATAATTATCTCTGATATGACCTATTATCCTACAATAAATATACTAAATTGACTCTATGATACCTTTATCTATGCTACGACAATACTTCTCCAATATATTCAATCAACAATCTATGTACAATCAATTAAAATTTTCTCAAACCCTAATTTCTATTCAAATTGGCTGCAAATTAAAGTTTTTTGCCCAAATTTGAGTTTTCCGAAACACCCCACCCTCCTGCCAAAAATTAATTGCCCCAAGGGTAGGGTCTATGCCCCGATCAACTGCCTCAAAATTTGAATTTCAGCCCAAAAAGCTAATATGATTCGTGTTGAATTTGGGCACAAATCACCAATGTCCCTGTGTTTTTCTGAAACACGACGTTGACACCCACCGCATTGACGTTCCATCCCACAGAGTGGGTGTGCAACAGCTTCAAATGTCAATGGACAATAATTGTGTACCCCCTCTTCCACAAATCATGTGTGCACTATATGAGTATAACTTAAACCCATAGTTACAGTGAAATATACCCACACACAAGCCCTAAGATTTATTTTCCTTAAGGTATCACTTTGATACAATGTTTGTTGCAAGAAAACGAGATGCGAGAAAGACAAATATCAAAAAACTGCATGGTTCATTTTGAGTAAAGAAAAAAAAATAACAGTTATCTCTCACTTAATGGGATAGTTAAAAAGCAATGACGCATCCCACAAGATGGTGCTCCCATTCATAAAACATCAAATAACAAAAATAAATATACTTAATATGAAATAAACAATAATATCACCCCAATACTGATTCATAGAAGTTCAAAATATCAAATTTAGAGAAAAATAAATAAGTTGTGATATTTCTAAAGCTTTAATGAAGATATTTATTGGTTATTCTGGTGTCTAAATATATATGATCATAATAGTATCATTCTATATTTTGTATAAGAGGAAGAAGTGCCTCCATGTGTTTTGTTTGCTCATTAAACACGAGTAGATTTTTTTTTTTTGATAATTAATAATATACTAGATTAAAGATTATATGTTTGATTACTAAATTGTCAAAGTAAACAATAATATAAGAGAAAGGTGAATATCCAATCTCAACAAAAATGAGCCAAATCTAAAGTATCTCACAAATAACAATGATTATCACTTTGAATTTTACTTATGTACTAGATCTCAACATAACCATTTGTCTTTTATTTTTCTAATAGACAAAATCATCTCCAAAAAAAGAACAAAAATTTATTTAAGATTTTCTCTCAATACAAGCTAAATCTCAACAAAAATCTGAATATTTAAAAAACTACAAGTGGTCATGATCAATAAAAGATATCTCGAGCCGAGAAGGCTTCTTCACATACCCTAGTATTATTTGAAGAGTTGCATCCAATTGACCATGCAAAGAGAATCTAGGAACTAATTTACTATATTGAATGAAAGAATCAAATATGTAATCTTTCTTATTATACTTTACTAAGTGGTTGAGTTGACTAAAAGAGTTATGTCCAAAGTTAAATTAATATCTAAATCAATCAGAATATTTATAATTAGCTAAAGAAAATCTAGGAACACTCATATTACCTTAAAACTTAAAAGTTCAATCTCAATAAGAATATCAAATACATACCTCTTGAATAAAAAGACAAGATATCTTCTAGAATATATCACTTCAATGCCAAAAAATATTTGAGTAATACCTAACTCGTCATCCCCATAACTAGAACATCATCCATATGCATAAGAAACAAGACCATCTTGATATCAGTATTCCTTTGAAAAAATATAAAAAAAAAAATTGATCACACACATGTGTAACTCAAAAGAGATGAATACCTATGAAAATCTTATAAACCATACTCATGAAAATTATTTCAGAATATATAATATCTTCAAAAATCTATAAAATATATTTGGTTGTGCTTCTCAAAATCCAGATGAATGCTCCATATGTACATTTTTCTCAAGATTATTGTGAAATAATATATTCTTCACATCTAGATGGTAAATCCTCCATTTATGACATGCTGCCAATGAAATAAGGATCTGTATAGATGCCATTTTAGTCACTGATACAAAAATATTATGATAATTTATATCATTTATCTAAATGAAATTTTAGAAACAAGTCTCGCTTTAAGTTCAAGATAATATATCTTACTATTTGAATTTGTCTTCATTGTAAAAATCCACTTGTAATCAAAAACAGACATTCATGTTAGTTTTATTACTAGTTCCTAAGTCTCAAATAGATGAGAGTATATATTTCTTTCAACATGACCCAACATAATCCAAAAAAAGAAGTAAAAACAAAAAGAAGATAATTATACAAAATTAGCTACAAAATAGAATATTGTGTACAATTTTTTTGTTCTTGTCAAAGATCAGCTACAAATTATCTGACTCTTAAGTAGATTCATCTCTAGTCTAAATAGACTGTGCAAATCCTCTCCTCCTAGCATAGTCTATAAGTCCTGAATGATCAAGTCTTTCAGTCCCTAACTCAACATGAAACTAAAGTGGAGAAGATTCATGAGCAACTATTTTAACTAGATTAGTAATAGATATAATGACTTTGTACATGGAACCTCTCATAAGGAACCTCACTCTCTCCATATTCAACAAAATTTGTACATGAAACATATAATGACTCCACATAAGTATCATCATAATGTGAATCAACCAAATCAAAAATATAACAAACAGATGATTCCATAGTTGTGAAAGGTGCGCTTAAGGTGCGCCTAAAACATGCCTAGGCTCAAGGCACAACCACTCCCTAGCTATAGAGCCTCGCCTTCCAAGGCATGCGCCTCACTGAAGATGTGCGCCTTATATGCTATAGTTTTTTTTAAAAAATACATTTATTCTCAAAATTTATAATTATATATTAAAATTTATATAATTTCATTTATTTTTTTCATCAAAATTTATTTAAATATTATAAACATTTATTTTTTTATTAATAGAATCATATTTAATAAAAATTTATGTGCATCTAAAGTTATATTTTACTTCACAAAAGCTCACGCATTAGGTGTGCGTTGCGCCTCAAGGCTCCAAGAAACCTTTGCGCCTTGGTGCGCCTAGTGCTTTTTAAAACTATGGATGATTCTCTATCCAAGTTAGATCCAAATAGAAAAACTGATAAAAAAAAATAACAAGTTCAAATTTATTATTCATTCTCATCACACTATAAAAACTACTAGTCAAAAAAAGATAACATCAACACTCATTAATTTTTATTTGGTTATTAGTAAAATATATTTGTACCTTCTTTTGATATTAGAGTATTCAAAAAAAAAAGAACACCAGGGCCCCATGTACCAATTTATTCCATCCTTGAGAAACAGCATGCATAAAACAAGTATTACAAAAAATTTCAAAAGATAAGCTAAAGAAACTTTCTTTATGATAAATGATCTAAAATAACACATGCTAAAAAAAAATATAATAAGACATCTTATTGATAAGTTAGTTTGTAATGAAAACTACATTTCTCCAAAATAAAAGTATCTAAACTATCTTAATCAAATACTAATTTTATCTCTTAGCAACATTATTCTATTAGAGTTTGAGAGCATAAAAATCTAATAAATTTTAGTGATCTATATAGTAAGTACTGTACTATTTGATATATATTTTGATACATTATAACTTTCTATTTTTTGTAATTTTTTTAACAAATTATTTTTTTATCATTTTATTAAATGCTTGAAAAAAAAATACTCGTGATCTAACATGAAAACAAATATTCATATAAACCATGAATAATCATCAATAAAAATAATCAATTTTATAAAATTCTCTCGAATTTCACATTTACTGGGTCTTCATATGCTTAAATGTATCATATTTGATGGATTCTTATACATATCATCTTGAGATTCAAGATAGGAAGCCCTAGTATGTTTACCTAGTTGATACACCTAATTCACTATGACAAAGATATCCTTGAGAGTATAGTAAAGTATTCTTAATTTAACTAATAATAGATGACCAAGATGAGAATATATAAGTAAAAAATATCACACACTTAAACATCTATCATGAACTTCTATCATATGAGAAAATACATAATTTATCATGCTCAATCTCAAAAAAAAAATTTCCCAAAATATTTTGATCTTGTAGAACTATAAAGAAATATCAATAAAAAAAAGTTAAATAAAATGAATTTCATATAAAGACAACTCACAAAAAAAAAACTAAGAGAAGAATCGAGAATAAGTAAAACATATGGAATAGATAAAGAACTAATTGGAATAAATCAAGCTAAAAATTACAGTATCTAATAAATTTTGAAGGATTATCATTGATTAAGATAATATTCAAATAATTAATAAAAATGATAATAAAAAAAATAATTACTTGTAATATGAATATTCATCATGAGTCGATAATCTAGGAAAACAAACTATAGGAATAAAACATAAGAATTATAGTACCTAAAGGGTGAGAAGGATCTACTACTACTTCACAAAGGAGGAATCCTAAATAACCCCTTTCACTAGGGATCACGATAGAAAGAGGGAGGACCCTTGGATATATCCGACCGTCAATCTATCTCTAACATAGCATTATCCTAATTGAGATGAAGTCTCAGAAAAAAACCTATTTATCCTAGTATTATTAAAAAAAGTAGTAAAAAAAAAATAAAAAAGAAAAGAAATATAAATATGACAAAATATAAGAAACTAAATGTCGAGTACAACTCACTCATTTATTCCGGAGAACAATCAGAATGTCAAAATCTTAAGTGTTGACAAAAAGATCATTCAAATCCTTGGTAAAGTTGTCTCTGATTTAAATAAGTTGTATATATTCTATTCTCCTAAGATAAACTTTAATTCTTAGGAGGTCAAGCTCCTTGTCGTCAACTCATCATGAGCCTTAACTATAGTAATCCTAAAGATCCAAAAGAGATTTTTTTCTCCTAGAAGACCTTGCTGTGTCTAAAATGAATATGATTTATACTTTTTGATATATATGATAGCTCCATAAAAATTTTAATATAAGATAAATCAAAAAGTTCAAATATTAGTGTCAGGTGAATCTCTCTACTAATTAGATATATAAGTGAGATTACATAAAAGAAAGAAAATGTAAGAACCAAGCATAATTTCTAAAGATATACTTTTCAAACTCTCGCTAAAAAATAAGTCATACTAGAAAAATATAATATAGGCATTAACTAATACTATACTAAGTTTTAGTAAAAAGTATTTGTATTTTTTTTGAGTATTAGAATAAATAAAAAAACACATCTCAAGAACTTATCTGTCATCTTATTCTATCTCGACGAGATATCATATACAAAATAAGTACTTAATAAAAACACTAGAAGACAAGCAAAATCATCTATCTCCAATATGCATTATCTAATAAGACACACTAAAAAAAATAAAAAATACATCTGATTGACTAAGCAGCTTGCAATTAATATCACATTTTCCAAAAACTCCAATTGACAAGATAAATAATTTTGCTCTATGATACAAGACCTAAAAGAGTAAATAATAAGAAAAAATAAAAAATACATTCAATTGACAAGTTAAATTGTAATTGATACTATATCTTTGAAAAAATATTTTAAAAAATTCTTATAAAAATATGTTAAATTATCTCAATTCGATATTTATTCTTCTATTTCTGCAATTTTATTCTATGTGGGTATGCCGGCACAAGAAGTCTAATATATTATCTCGTAATCTACACAATAAATATTAAAGTTGTCTAACATTTAATCATTTTTTATTTTTATTATGTTTTTATTAAATTGATTTTTATTATTTTATAAAATATTAAAAGATAAAAAAATTTGTGATATAGAATGAAAAAGAAACTCACATATAAATTAAGATTAATCACCAATAAAAATAAAAAAATAATTAAATCCCTCCGATATTTTATTTTTATTATGTCAATCACATGTTTAAATATATCAGATCAAATAACTCTTCATTCACACAAGTTTGATATGCATGATATAAAACTTAATATGTTTTCCTAACTAATAAATATTACACTCCAAAATAAAAATACTCTCAAGATTAAGAAAATAAATTCTTAACCTGATCAATGATAAATAACCAAGTTAAAAATGAAAAAAAAATTAATCTAATACATTCAAACATATAGTAAAATATTTTATCATAGAAGAAAAAAATTAATAATCCACCATACTCAATCACAAAGAAAATTTAGAGTCTTAAGATTCTAGCAAATAAATACCAATAATAAAAAATAAAAATCAAAATTAAGTTGTCTAAAAAAATAATTTATAAAAAAACTAAGTTAATCAATAATTAGCAAAACATGTTGAAAAAATAAAAAAACTACACTAAACTTTTATAAACCATATTTCTTAATGGATAATTATTAATTACAACAATATCCAATAAACATGCAAAAAAAATAATAAAAAAACTAATTACTTGTAATATACATATTAACCTATGAGTTAATAATCCAAGAATATGAAGTGAAAGACAAAATTATAAGAGCAACAATATCTAAAAGTCTAGAAGTATATGTTGTTGCCCCACCAAAGAGAATTTGTGCCCTTTGTGACCAACACCAACAAAATATGTGCCACCACACTATTAGTCATGTGTCACAATTAAGTCATCTCATCAGCTTTGATACCATGTTAATTTAGGATTTGACCATGAATTAGAATTTTGACAACAAAAAAGAGAGAGAAAGAAGAGAGAAAGATAAGAAAGATAAGAAAGATAAGATAAGAAAGATAGATAAGAAAGATACGAAAGATACGAAAGATACGAAAGATACGAAAGATACGAAAGATACGAAAGATACGAAAGATACGAAAGATACGAAAGATACGAAAGATACGAAAGATACGAAAGATACGAAAGATACGAAAGATACGAAAGATACGAAAGATACGAAAGATACGAAAGATACGAAAGATACGAAAGATACGAAAGATACGAAAGATACGAAAGATACGAAAGATACGAAAGATACGAAAGATACGAAAGATATAAAAAAATATAATGTAATCATATATATATATATATATATATATATATAATATAATATAATATAAGATTTTTTGACTAATGAACCAAACTTTAATAATTTACAATCATGATTTTTTGACTAATGAATAAATTATATTGAAAATAACTATTATTTCATAATGTAAAAAATCTTGGATAATTCATTTACCATATTATGTTATCATAAAATTACAAATGATAAATATATTTAAGGGGAATTAGAGAAATCTTCTTCAAGTAGTAGATAATTATATATGAGCTTGTGTAGTATTAAATTAAATTATATTATAGTACATTATATTTAGCTTTTGGATAGAAAATTATTTATTATAAAATTAAATTATTTGATAAACATTTCTACCAATTTAAGTATTTTATTCATATTATTTATAGATCAAAAAATTAATATAAATCTTGTTATATATTAATTTTATTGTAACAAAATACAAATGAAATGCCAACTCATATCAATATTCAAGATAAAAGTGATGATTATAATCCTTCCCTAATGGATGAGGCATAAAAGATGATAAAATAATTTATAAAATTCAGACTTTATTTCTTCTTAAATTTCACTTTGCTATATTTTAAAAAGAGTGTTGCATACATCAAAATTATCATCTTAATCATCATGCCACATTGATATATTCAAAATTTCACTAGATATCAACTTATTTGACAATCATTTTTCACCCTCGCACTTTTTATAAAATAAAAAAAAGTTATCTCTATGCCTGTAGGATTTATCAATGAAAAAAAAATTAAAGTTTTACAAAATTCCAACACTAACAATATTCAATATTTAATTAGAAAAAAAAACTTTTTCAAAATATTAATCATCTCTCAAGTTGTAGTTCATATATTTCATTCATGGCAACATTTTCATATCTCCATTTATATCATTATCACAAATAACATTCTTATAAGTGAAGCAATAAAAAGCATACATATGGACCTTTTGGATAATCCAGGTAAATGCAGGGCTTCAGTGGCATAGCCCATCGCCAACATAAATTGTGCCAAATCATCATGATGTTCTCTACCAAGTCTACTTGCCCTACACAAAAAAGTAATGACATAGTACATTACATATATTATATTGAAAATAAAGTTCGATGGAGGTGGAGACCATTGTCATATCCAGTGCATAAGATTCCCACAACACAGAGTTTGTGAGATATTAATATCTCAAAAACCTTACATTCGAACATTACAAAGGCTACGTTTGATGAGTCTTAAACCTAATACTTATCACCTTTGAATGAAGTTATTTGTCATCATATCAATGTATGACCTCCTGCACATATATTCATCATGAGAACTTTCCTAGGTGATCACCAATCTCAGTCTTATTCTTGTTTAAATAATTTTTAAATCAAGTTCGAATGAGAACCAACAAATTAGTATTTGTGTAATCACAAAAAAAAAAGAGTTCAATATAGAACAAAAACAAAAAGTAAGAGAAAGTACCACTTCACAGCACTAACTGCATCTCCATAAGCAGTAAGACAACGACAAAGTATTCCTGGATGACTTAGGGACAATGCATGTGCACACATATACCTACAGAGAGATCAGCCAAAGAATGAACAAATAATACATTCCTTGTCGAGTGAGCTGATCAAGTTTCATATGAGCACATCATGGATGAAAAAGTGTAGTTGTTGACGAGATGAAGAAAATGCAACAAGTAGGACTATAGTGTTTATAGTCAGACTTCATTCAGAGAATGCAATCAGAACAGACATCATTCAGAGAATGCAATCAGAACAGACATCATTCAGAGAATGCAATCAGAACAGACATCATTCAGGAAGCATCATAGGGTGAGATAGCATATGCAGTAAAAATGTATACTTTGTAAGAAGTTGAAAAAAATAGCATATCAGTGTATATCGGAACAGTTCTAACCTATCAATAAGCCAGAGAACCCCATCTTTTACACCAACTACAACTAGAGGGCCTACTGGACGTCTCTGCTCAGAAGGAAAACGAGAAACTGCCACAGATATCCCTCCACCACCAACAGCTACCTCATCAATCATTTTCTCATCCATCTTCTTGGAAGCAGATGAATTCCTAGCATCTATTTTAGTGTGTCTTGGCAGTGTTAAGAATGGTGGCACGGATGGAGAATGTTGAAAAGAAGCCAGACGAACCACCTGAAAAACACATTGTAATAGGTGGAACAAAAAATATCATATATTCATAATTGATTCATGGAGATCGAGTAACATAGCCGATAATCTTGAAAATGAAACAAAAGATGGGTAAACCCTTAACACACTTATATATACAAATTATCATTAAAATCAAAGCATATTTCAGATACAATCAGGTCATCTATAATATGAAATTTATATTCTTAAACAATATGATCTTCATAGAATTCAATTCATATATATTTTTATTTATCATATTTATCTATAATTTTATTAGTTTACATCTTTTACATTATCTACTAACTTATCTAAATAATTTTAAAGTACAATTATATATAATTTCTTTTTCATATATTCAAAACACATTTAATTCTCTCTAATTGTATTTTTAATAAGTATGATTCATAGATACTTCATAATTCTCTCACTCATAATCCAATTCATACATATCTTAATATAGTCATATGTTGATTATTATGCCTCATATCATTTATTTTAACAAATATTCTAAAATATCTCAACTTATTTAAAACTAAAACTAAAAAAAAAAATAAATTTAAAATAAATATATGGGGCAATCCTAATAAAATTGAATAATTGTATCATATCACTCATATAGAGAAAATATTTATTATAATATTGGTATACATATATTTAATTATATCAATATAATAATGTAACACTCTTTTTCTTCTAATTAACAGCCAAACCAACTTCTAAACAGCTCTATTATATATTTCACTAAAATAATAATAAATTTATAGAAATATTTCTTTCTATTTCTTTACTTGTCAAAATAGGATGCTGGAAATTTATAGTTTTTTATTTTTAATTTTTTATATTTTGTATTATTGATGGTACCATTCAACTAGTATTTCTCTCTTGCACACTTTCCTTCATCAAGTAGTATTGAGTTTTTATGTGTGTTGTCGCTAAAATTTCAACATTGTACCATAGCTATAATCTCAGTGAGTACAAATCGTATGGCTCATAGAGTAGGAGAAACCATGCATTTTTCAGATTGATGGTGCCATCCCTTCCACATGTTTTTTCATCCGCTCAAATGCATTATCCTTTTTATTTGTCTTCTTCGTTTCATTACAGCAAGTATTCTTGTCACGAGCCAACTGCTCGTGACATACAAAGAATAGGCACACAAATCAATGCATTCTACCCAGTGGCACGAAGTGGTCTACTGTTGTATCAGCACAGCAGATGTGCAAAAGAATACCCACAAATGCCTACCCTAGTCCCACGACAAAGTAAAAAAACACATTTTTGGGGGTAGAGAATTGGCGAAACCCTAAATTAGAATTTTTGAATCTATTGGGCAAAATTTATTACGAGTGACACCAACCTACTATTGATGAAAAATCTGTGTGTGATACCATATCACATTTGATTTTAATTGGATAGAGTTGTGATGTGATATCAGTATGCAAATGAAAAACTTTCTTTCTTCCATGTGCATATCATATTAAGCAGGTACATATATCAAAGAAATGTGTTAATTATTTACAAAAAAAAAAAAAAAAGAGTTGTATTACAGAAAGTTAAAAGAGAAAAATTAATTATAGAAATAATCCAGGGGTGTTCACAAAATTCATCAATCATGATATTTATTATATAAAATCCAACACAATGGCACATAGTGGTGTACCACGGATTCAACACAATAAATGTGCAACAGATTTACACCAGCCTCATGACAAATGAAATAAATATTTTTTTACTTTGGGCATAATTTATTATGAGTGACACTAATCTATTGTTGATGTTAAATCTTTTTGTTAGTTTCTTAGTTTCTTGTTCAACATGAGTTTATACTAAAGAGATACCATTAACTACCGTATCATTTAGATCTAAATGAGATATCTGTTCATGGAAAGCATCAATCTCTCATATTCAACATTATATTTACTTGTTGGTAGATATGATAATTTTATGAGAGTGACATCAATAAGGACAACATATTCAAATATAAATAATGAATAACTCTTTCTATTAATTGAAGATCCAAATAAAACTATAAAAGAATAAAAAATAATAATGAATCCAAGAATAACTCATAGACTCACATTCTTCCAAAGCTTGTTAAAAAATGAGTTAAATTCTACCAACAAGTATAACAAAATATCCTTCCAAGTACTAAAGAAATATATGTACTTACTAAAATTCTACCAGCCAATTATAAAAAATAGTTATGCTCTCTTATAGTACTGGAGCATCCCAAAAAGATACATCTTAAGCTCCTAACATCCAACTTATCTCATCCCAAATAGCAATCAAAAATGAATAAGCATATCTAAAAATTATGAGAAATGAGCTAAATTATTTTTCTACATGATGTAGGATTCGAAATGGTATATTCTGAAAAATAACAAAAAAAGATATCCGATTGTTAAAATAGATTACAATTCAACTTATATCTCTATAAAAATATTTTGGAATAATTTTTTTATTTAAGAGTATCTTAATTATCTCAATTAGATATCGATATTTTTTTTAGTAACCAAATACTATTGGGGTATACCGGCACAAAAAGTCTAATATTGTATTATTTTTTTTATTTTTTTACAAAAAGTCTAATATATAATCCTATGATTCATAAATAAGTATTAGGACTTTCTGATACATATTCTCATATACTAATATTTAACATTTTTAATATTTTTATCATATTGAATTTTTATCATTTTATAAAATATCTAAAAATAAACAAAATATATAATCTATCATGATTCACGAAGTAGATATATCAATGTATGTCTCAAGCAATTATCAAAAAATATAAAAAATATCTAAAGTAGTTTCTAGTTGATTTTCTATTATATCCTTTTACGTCTAAGTACATATAATCAAATAAATTTGCATTGAATCAAATAAATTTGATATAATATCTTTTGCATTGAATCGAATAAATAAAGTATATTATCAATAATATAAATATTAATTCTTATATTGATCTAGAAATATGATGTAAAATTAGAAATAAAATAACTAATAAAACCTAAAAGAAGAAAAATAACAATTATCGCCCTTTAAAAATTTTATATTTTTTTCTATAGTAAGTGTATGTATGATATTGGTGGGTTCTATGAGATCCCTAGATGACCGAGATAGTCAACATATATCTTTAAATATTGTGTAAAGCTTTTGATTGCTTCTCTAAAAATAATATTCGACAGCTATCTATGATACATCCTCCTACAATGTGTGCACTAAACTGAGACTCTTCTACCTTTATTTTTGATGCAATAATATCTCTACATTAGGGTTAGTGTAAACCACTAATTTTGCTTGAAATTAAATAAGTCAAATTAGGACTTTTGTTAAACCCCAACTTCTAAAAATGAATTTCAGCTAAATTGAAAATAACTTAGGGTTTTCAAACCATCATTTCTATCCAAACTCGAATTAAGGGTTTTGTCTTAAGTCAAACCCTAATTTATGTCTACCTCGAATTAGGGGTTCATTTCTCTGTCATTAGAACCCAACACCACCACCGTCATGAATATAGACAATACCGCTACCATCACCTTAACAACATTAACATAAAAGTATCAAATGGGTCGGGCCAACCAGGCTTGGGGTCGGGCCTGGTTCAGCCATGCCTGGCATGGCACGATTAGTATGCCTGACCCGATGGCATGAAAAACCAACCCAAGAATTCATCTGGATTTTTTAAAAATTTAGTTGGAAAAACCAGGGACGAATTGACCCGAACCAAGCATGAGCCGAGCCGGCAGACCATGTCGAGTCGGTGCCTCTCAAGCTATGTCATGCTTGGCACAACATGGTTACTATACTAGGTCATGCTGGGCAGGGCATAGCTGCCCGATTGAGCCACCAAAAATGAGCTGGCCCAGCCTAACCCATTTGACACCTCTACGACAACATTGTAGGTGTCGATACTCTCACACAAAGTGGGTGTGGATTGAATTACAAATGATACATAGTAATGTGCACCTCCTCTTCCTCCACTATGCAAGCATTGTAGATGCAAAAAACATGCATTATGCTAGTAAAATACACATGCATATCATTTTTATAGAGTTTGTAAGCCTAACAAAGTATAGGATTGATTTTCCCTAGGAATCATTTTGCTATCATGTTAAATTTTAAGACATTAAAAAATAAAAAATAATTAAACTTGATAATAAATATGAACAAATGAAACCCTTATATAATAAACAAATAAGATTACTAAAATATATAAATTGGATGTTCTCAACAATAATGCAGTAAAAAATAAACAGTATAATTACATAAGTATAATATTTTCAACTTAGCCAATAATTATTGACAAAGTTGAAAACAGACAAACAAAGAGTCCAACACAGTCAAATACCTCTCATGAAATCCTAGCTAGAGAGAAAATGCATATAATTCACTCTATTCAATCCCACAGAAAATTTTTTCATAGCATTCCGATCCTATAAACAAATATAAGAAAAAGTAAAAAAATAACATCAAACTTTAGTTACTTATAAATACAACTTATACAAAAAAAGGCTAATAAAAAATTAAGAATAAACAAAATATATGAAATAAATAAAAAGCCAAACTTAATAATATTATACTCAATAATTTTTAAAAAATTACATTTATCTATCATAATATTTAAGGAACATAAATAAAAAATAATAATAAAAAAACTATTATATATAACATGAGTATTAACTTTTTAGTCAATAATCCAAGAGCATAAGTATTAGAATAAGACATTAGAGTAATAAAACCTTAAGGTCGAAAAAGGCTTACTATTGCTCTACTGGGAAGAAATCCCAAATATCCATCTCCAATAGGTGCTATGACAAGAATACTTAATGACTATCCATGAATTACTCTGGTAATCTAGTGTGTATATTGAACTAAAACCCTTTTATCTCTTCTATAACAAATAATCCCCAACGCCAAATCACAACTCTCCAAACAAATCAACAATTAAAAAATCTATCAACTAAAAATTAAGATTTCCTGAAACCCTAATTTAGGTAAATTTACCCTCAAATAAAAGGACACCCTAATTTTGTGTTTTCTCAAAATCTCAATTTGAGTAAAAGCCAAATTAATTATAATTTGAAACATGCCCCAAAACTCTAACATTGCGCACTCCACACACACTTGCATACATTGACATTGTGTGCCTACAACCTCATTCATGCCAATGACACAGTGGACATTGATGCCTTGTCACACACAATATGTGTGGGACGTCAATGGTGGCACAACATAGTGATAATTCACCCCTTTCTTTTAGATTACACATGCATGTATTGTATTAGAACATAGCATATATTTCTCTCTATGATTTGTAGCCCTCATCCACACACACATCCTAGAATTTATTTTTCATAGGATATTATTCTGATACTATATAAACCATTAAGCCGCATAATAAAAAATAAATGTAACCATACTAAAATAATAAACTCATACAAACAATATCCTTACATAAAGGATAAATCCTATTAAGATTACCCACAGATTGAGTGCTTCTAATAATATTATAATAAAAAATACAACAATAATAAAGATGAAAATCATAACAGAAAAATAATTTTCATCACATATCTACTAGCATAAAATCAAATTGATTTTTTAATATAAAAATTAAACTCTTACATTTTCTTTATATAATAATCTTCCAAAACTTAGTAGTATGACTCATCATTTATATTCTTTGATAATTTGATCAATCTTGAATATTATATTTATTTTTATAAATTGACTAGAAAACCAAATCACCATGAGTATTACTTTTTTCTAGTATCTACAAATTTAATAATTAGCAAAATTAACCAATTAATATCAACTTCTTATATGCCTTACTATACTCCAATAAAAATATAATTTTGCCTACTTTTTTTAATTTTCATTCTTTGTAAATTTCTTTTTTCCACTAATTTTGAGAATAAAAACATAATATTTTATATCCTTATAAACAAATTCCTTTAAATTTAATTTTCTTATACATGTTCATTAAAAATATTTACAAATTATTTATTTTATCTTTCAAAAAATTTTTATTCCATCTATCTTAATTCAACTAACTATGTAAGTTAAAAATATATCTAATAAAACTTAAATCTCAATTTTTTTATTTTCTCACCTTAGCTAATTTAAAGTTTTTTTCTTATTTTAGTAGTTAGTCTATTACATAAATCATCATAGACATTTGGTATTCTTACAAAAAATTAGACTTAAATTCTATTCTTTGTTAATTTTTTATGTATTTTGTTTTCTTTACTAATCATATTTTATTATCACAAGTCATTTCTATAATCGCCTCTTTATTCTATCTCTTCTAAATATTTTTTTTTTTGCACTTATTTAGTTTGATGATTTCAAAAAAATTTGTAATACTTATTTTGTACTTGTATTCAAGATTTTAATGTTTATTAGTAACTAACTATCAATAACTCTAATAATATTTAATATACATTTTTATTGAATAACTTAAACTACATAATAAATTATATTCTTATTTCTCAATTTAATTGTCTATTTTTGACAAATTAGCTCTCAACTGAGAGTTAATTGAGGAGCAAGATGCATTGAGGTACAAAAAATTTTTGGAACATCGAGGCACAATGCCAATCAAGGCACTCCAGTTTTATGTGAGGTGCATTTAATTTAATATATATATTATATATATTTTTATTAACTATTATCTAAAATTTTTATCTATTAATAAAAATATCCACGTAAAAAATATCAAACATAAAAATTAAATATCATAATTTTTTCTATCATCACAAATATTTTATTTTTCTAATGCAAAATTCTAAGACATCAAAAATATTATTTATAATTTCCGAGAGAGAAGAGAGAAGCTTTAGAAATAATATGATTAATAGGGTGAAAGGGATTTTCAAAATAGTATGATTTGTGGGAGAAGAGGAGCTTTATGAATAATATATTTTGTGAGGAAGAAGAGTGTTTGAGGTGATACGAAGAGAGGCAAGGCTGGGTGCTTTTGCATGGGCATAGTGGAATACAAGCTTTAGGCATGCTTTTAGTAACTATGCTCAACCTGGTAATAAATTCAGATTTTATTTTGCAAAAACCAACATGGTCAGACCAAGATGTTGGGCCATGCTGGTTGACAAATATGGGAGACCGAACTACCTTGGAGCAACTTGAAGTAACTTGGCCTAGTAGTTATAATTCAAGAAAAATAATTTGAGGCAACCATGTTGACACTGATCCATCCCATCCCAACTTTGATTTGACCTGGTCTTGCACACCTAGCCTGGGCTAGAATTTTTTATCTACACCATGCAAATGATTCTAATTTTACTTAAAATAACTAGTTGGGTATAGCCCATGCCATTTTCCTAGGGTTCTCAATTGGCCAAGCCAAGCCAAGTAACTAATATAGCCAAGCCTAATCATCATTATTCTAATAGAGAAATGCTTCCAATTTTACATAACAACTAAACATTGAAAGAAATGTGAGCATGAGATTTCGATAATTTCAATTCCATTTTAAGTTTTTTTTCAATTAAAACTAATCTTAAGTTCAAGCATGGTTATCTGATGCACAATTCACACTAAGACATAAAAATCTTTTAGGATCTTGGAATACAAAGAAAAATAAAGGCACAAGTTTATTTGATGAGACGCACTCTACTTGATAAATTTAAAAATTATATATTTTCATTAAATATTATCTATAGTCTTTATATATTAATGAAATACAATAAATGACATCAAACATAAAAATTAAATATTATTAACAATTCAAATCATCATAAGTATTCATAATTTTAAAATAAAATAATAAACTTTTTACAATCAAATATGCAAAATTCAAAGATATCTAATATATTATCTATAGTTTTGAGAATATGAGACTTTGGAAATAATATGATTTATGAGTGAGAGCTATGAGAATAATATGATTTCAAGGGAGGACATCTAAGATGAGGCAAAGTGAGATACTTTTATATGAGTCTGGTTGAGCATAGATTTTAGGCATGCCTTTAATAACTATGAGTTCAAGCTAGAGGTGTCAAACGGGCCGGGCCGGCCCGGCCCGGCACGAGGCACGGCACGGTTCGGCCGTGCCTGGGCCGGCCCGGCACGATAAAAAAACGTGCCCGGGCCCGTGCCGGGCCCGTCCGCACGAACCACGTGCCGGGCCGTGCCTGGCCCGGCACGACTCGTGCCTTGGCACGGCACGTCGGCCCACGTGCCTGAGTCGTGACTCGTGAGTCGCGACTCACGAGTCACGAGTCACGAGTCACGACTCACGGTCACGACTCACTGAGTCGTGACTCGTGACCCAACCGGGCCCCGCCCCCGGTAAAAAGACCGCGGGTCGGGTCCAAACAGACCCGACCCGCCCCGCCCCGCCTGCCCTGCCTTGCCGTGCGCCCGTGCCCGAGCGGGCCGGCACGGCACGGCACGGCCTTGCCGTGCCCACGGGCCGTGCCGTGCCCGAATTTTAAAAACCGTGCCGTGCCGGGCACGGCACGGCACGGCAGCACGGCTGGGCACGTGAAAAACGGGCCGTGCGGTGCTGGGCCGGCCCGTTTGACACCTCTAGTTCAAGCACAAATAATACATCCAAATCAACCAACAGTGACTATTATAGATAGAGGTGTCAAACGAGCCAGCTCGTCATCCCTCTATCGTGACAACGTGACCACGCTCGGTGCATGGTCACCTGTGTCATGCCTGACATGGCACGCAGGCCAAAATCCCTCAGCCTGACACGATATGACTGATGTCGAGGTTGGGCTTCGCATGGGCCCGGGCAAGGCACTGTAGTGTGCCGTGCCGGCCCATTAGACACCTCTAATTATAAAAGATACAACATCAAAAAATTTTTCTGTTGATCACCTATCATCAGGGGAAGTAGCATAGATGACAGGAACTAACTAGGTACTACCATGTAAAACACCTAAATAAGTGAATTCTCAATAATAATAATGATGACGATGTCGAACATAAATTAATATCAGAAAAAAAAATTACATTAAAATATTGAACAAAGATTACTAATTAGATTATTTAAAAGTACAATCAACCCCAAGTAGATAGGATAAAACTTGCTTGATGATAATTATTATTAGTTTAAAATAATATTTAGTCAGGGAAAATTGTCAAAGAAATGAACAAAATTCTACAACTATTGTGCATTGGAATTCAAAAGTCTCCCAACCTGCAGCAAAGGGGGCCTTAATGATACTTTTTCTCGTGGAGGAGTCTGATCACTATTTACTGTGATCAATGCCAATTCTGCATGATGATCAACTGCATGAGCATCTTTCATTTTTGCCTCTTCTTTTAACCTTTTGGTCTCCACATCAATTTCTACAACTCCACCATCCACAAACACACACCTAGAGAAGTCACAATTAGAAACTCACACAACCAAACCAAGCATGCAATATCAAAGAGTCAAAAAATGTGTCTTGCAGTTTTAACTTATATTTTTACTTTATTGGATTATGGATGGAAGCATCGAACTTGTGGGTTAACCTAATCTGACTATCTCATTATATATAGGCCATTCCCACACCCATATATTATTGAATTTTATATTATACTTTTTATGATTTAATGACTTAGTTTTGTACATAATATCAGAATCAAGGTATATGCAAACTAAGAAATTATTGTGCATGAGTGTGCCCAAATCAACTCAAAATTAGGAACAAAAAAACCCTAAGCACCCATTTATGCTCAAACCAAACCCTAAAACTCCAATTATGCTCAATGCTTGGATAGAAACCCTATTGTAATACTACACAATAGGCACCCAAGGTTTGCGCAATATGCACATCAATCATGTGCAATAAAAAAATAAAAAAAATTGTGCAGTGCATGTGAATAACACCAACCCATTGTTGGTGTCAAAATCATTTGTGTATGACACAAACATACTATTGGTGTCAAAATCACTTGTGTATGACACAAACATACTATTGGTGTCAAAATCATTTGTGTATGACACAAACATACTATTGGTGTCAAAATCATTTGTGTAAGACGCCAACATACTATTGGTGTCAAAATCATTTTCACGTGACACAACATATTGTCAAGAGGAAATAGTAATATGACATTAGTATGCAAACAAAAGATACATCCAATAATGCACATATTATAGAAAAAAATAACATAAAAAAAATTGATAGTTATTTTTAGAAATGAAACAAAATATTACCAAACATTGAGAGAGATAATTTACTATTAGAGTCATTCAAAAATTTTCACAAAATTCATCTATCACCTTATATACTAAAGAGGAATATGAAAAACTTCACTCTAATACAAAAGCAAATACTTTTTTTAAAGTATTACTAGTTTTATAAATCATTCTTCTAAATCAAACTCTTTGAAAATCAACATTTGAGCTAATGATCATATTATTTGTAATCATTTTTTAGCTATTTTTTTTTTCTCATTTTCATTGAGTATTATTATAGTCAATAAAAAATCTTTAAAAAAATATTAGGTGTGATACTATTTAGTTGAGACCTTACTTATTTCTTTCACATATTCTATTTATTCTTAATTTCTTATTTTTTTCTTTTTCGTAAGTTAATTTTTCATACAACTTAATTATAACATTATTTTTTTTTGTATTGATAATTGTTGTAAAATCAAAATACTTCAAACAAGATTTCATATGATACTGAGCAGGATAGGCTATATGTTTTCTCTTCAACTGCATAATCTTTTAATAATATCTGAATATGATTAATTCATTGTTAATATACCCTCAACTTTATCATCAATCACCAACCAAACTGAGAATACAATATCTTAGTTTGAGGGATATTTCTACCATGGAGTATAAGCATGTTAATTAGAAAAAGATATCAAAATTTCCTATCTTACCTATCAAACTAATATGAGTAAAGACTCATTCAATTTAATACATTTATACATATGAAAACCCAAGAGAGATTATACCTAAGAAATATTTTAATATTTTACTATTTTTATTAATAATTATTCATGATTTACATAAATATTTCTTTTTTGCTTTAAATCACACTTGTTTATTTTTTAGTTATTTAATAAAATAAAAAAAAATTAATAAAAAAATCATACCCAATACACAAAGCTCTCACTTAACAAAAAGTCTAGGAGAGATTAATATCTTTACAGTATTACCTCTTGGAAATCAAAGACATCACATCTGATCAGTCTCAAGTCTAATACTTATATCTCTTAAATGAAAATATTTATCATTACACCAAAGCTTACCTTCATTAGAATATATCTCGTGTGATGGTGGGTCTAGATAATATTTGTTGGTATGGGTACTACAAATGCATATCTTATTTTTTTTAATGGTATTTCGTGAACCACATTGGCACCTCGAATAGTCACAAAGGATCTAGTGTGGGAACAAGGCTATCCCCATCCTTGCATTCAGAGGTATAGCTGATAAGGATCGAACTCACCGAATTAAGCATGAATTCAGCATCATCACAAGTTATGCTAGTTTTAAGTTTGTGTGTGTACGCATTCTTTTTGACCAAATTTGTACATTCATATTCATTATTGTTTTTAAAATTGAGAATCTTTTTTCTCAAAGTTGAATGATTTTAATTATTTAAAGTGACATTATTTCAATAATAAAAAATAAAAAAATATAATTATGTTGGGGCACACATCTTCTCTTAAGATATTTAATTTGAAAATAGAAATTGGTTATAACAAAGAAGAAACTTGAGTTGGGTGTCATGATGCTTGACAACAACTTGGTTTGACAAAAAAGTGTCTAATAATTTAATATTTTTCAATATATTTCAATAATGTTTGTTGATATTTAATAATTTTGATGATAATCACTATTATTTTTCTTAAAAAAAATCATTAATAATATTTGATAGTATCAAATATTTCATCAAAGTTATGACTTTGATGAAATTCAATGATATTTTAATATATTTGGTGGCATAATTAATAATACTTGTGGTATTATTTTTCTTTATAAACACCAAATTTTTCATTAACATTCTATACTTATCGATGATTTTTAATAAAATTTGATCATACACAAATATGTTTGATAACAATGTTATTGATAGATTTCAATGAGTAGTCAACAAATACACATCTTGACAAATCGATATCATACAAAATATCAAAGACATATTTTATCTAAGAAATATTGTACCTCTTAAATATTCAAACAAAATACTTATGAAATATCTCAAGCATATCACATTTTTTATTTGAAATATAATTTATAGAAATAATTTTAATTGGAATATATCTAACTGACCAACTCTTATAATCATCATATTATCAAAATATATAATTAATATTACATATCAATCTCCTAATCCACATCAAAAAAAGTTATCATAGTAAGACACTCATCCTCAAAGACTAAAGATGCAAATAAATTTTAAACCATACTAGAATACTACTTCAGATTATAAATTATCTTTCATAATCTACATATCATATCTAAGCTCTTAGAAATATTAAATCATAGTGGTTACTATATAAATGATTTTTCCCTGAGATTACCATAAAAAATATATGTTTAAATAATATAATAATAAGAATATAAATTTAATAATACAATAAGAAATTCATACATAAAATATCCTTATATAATAAATAAAATAATTAAAGCATCTCATATGTAGGGTGCTCCTTTCAAAAAATATTAAAAAATAACAAAAAAAAAACTATACTCCTCATCAAGTTGGTGCATATAAATCCATAATACCAAGCTTGGAAAAAAAAAATTAAGACATCTTCAAAGTTTTCATGAAAATGTATGCTTGTTAATATGTTGTCTGAAATTATGTTGTAGTAATAGTTATATCCCAAATCTTCTCTCTTAGAAAGAAATAATTCACTTCTATGTATTCCTTCACTCATGAAACACCACATTTAAGGATATATGCATCTAGAGGTATCAAAGGGAACGTTCTGGGCCGGCCCAGCCCATTTTTTCAGGCTCTCCATGCTTTCGTGGTGGGCCCGGTACGACACGGTTATTGTATCACACCGTCACGCCGAACCCCTAATTTTAAAAAATTAGGATTTCGTCACGCCCAAAACCCTAATTTAAAAAAAAATTGATTTCAACATGGTACTATGTTAACGGGCAACGGTACCGTGCCGGGGCAGGCACGACATGAGGTCCAATTGGCCTCGGCACGGCACAACACGAGGTCCGGTTGGCCTCGGCACGGCACAACACGAGGTCCGGTTGGCCTCGGCACGACACAGCACGGACATGGAAAATTCCCATGCGAGGCCGGCTCGGTTGAAACCTCTATATGCATCATTCTCTAAATATCACAAAAAAAATTGAGAGTAATAAGGGTACATATCTAATCTCCTTGAGAAAATAATAAATCCAAAGTATCTTGCATATAACTATTATAATCACTTTGAACTCTACATTTGTACTGGATCTTAACAAAAATGTCTATTTTTTATTTTTTCAAGAGCCAAAATTACTTCTAAAAAAATACAAAAGTCTATCATAAAGTTCCTCTCAATATATGTTGATGCCCAACTCAAAATTAAATACCTAACCAACTCAATGTATTTTATGATCATTGAAAAAGATTTAAGTCAGAGATTTTCTCAAACCTAAGAATCCCGAAAATTAGATCTAATGGAATCAATAAATAAACAAATATTTATAGACAAGTCTTAAACTAAATCAATGAGTCAACAAATACAAATCATGATATACTGAGGTCAAACAAAATATCCTAGGCATATATTTTCTAAGAAAAAAAATATCATATCTTTTAAATATCCGATTTAATTACTTATGAAGTAACTTAATTCTTTTATCTAAAACCTAGTTTATAAAAATAATTTCACCCGTGATAAATCCAATTAACTATTTTATGTGCTCAAAACATAAGTATCAAACATTTTTGTGCCGGGTCAGCACTGCCCAAATTTTGATAGCATAATCGGGCCACATTGTCGTACTAGACAGGGCAAGGATTAGTACCAAGGTCATTGCATATGATAATCTATCTCCTAACCATCATGCCTTAGTCAGCTCCCTGGATAAAATTCAGATACCTAGATCTATTTAAAAAGCTCTCAAAAATCCAGAATGAAAAAAATACATCGAAGAAAAAGCAAATACACCGAAGAAAAAAGAAACATGAGTGATAACTAAACTGCCAAGTGAGAATAAGATAGTAAGTTGGAAATAAATATTTACTATGAAGTATAACTTTGATAACAGCATTAATAGGTACAAAGCTCATCTAGTGGCAAAAGAATTCACTCCGTCCTACGGCATTGACTATCAAGAAACATTTATCCTAGTTGCAAAACTCAATATGATAAGAATCATCTTTCTAGCTGCTAATCTGGATTGACCATTATATTAGTTAGATATAAAGAATACTTTTCTAAATGAAGAGTTTGACGAGGAAGTATACTTGGAGATCCCACCAAGCCTAAACATACAAGAAATACCCGACTCAATGCTAAAGTTAAAGAAATCCTTATATGGCCTTAAGTTGTCACCTAGGACGTGGTTTGATAAGTTCTCTAAGATAATTAAGAGTATGGCTATACTCAGTGTCATACATATCATACGATATTTATTAAATATCTTGAGGGAGGACGGAGGGCCATCCTCATATAAGATCACCATGAGAAACTTCATTAATTAAAATTATTTTTGACCAAGGAATTCAAAGTCAAAGACCTGAAAAATCTGAAATACTTCCTAGGGATATAGATTTCACATTCAAAAATTGGAATATCAATCTCTCAGAGGAAGTATGTGCTAGATTTTCTAAAAAAACTAGTATGACTGCAAGCAAGCCAGCTGAAACTCCTATGGATATCATAATTAAATTCAATATGTAATCTAGTAGAGCTCTAATAGATAAAGGAATATATCAAAGGTTAGTTGGCAAACTCATATACCTCTCGCACACCAAACCTGACATCAGTTTCATTGTTAGCTTAGTTAGCCAATTCATTAATAATCAAATTGAAGAACACATGCAGGTAGTATATCAAATCTTTAGGTACCTCAAACTAACACCTAGCCAAGGATTGTTCTTTGAGAAAATTAGTGACAGGTACTTGAAGATTTTCACCGATACTAACTGTGAAAGATTACCTGTTGATCGATGATTAACCTCAAGGTATTGCCCATTCATGTGAAATTATTTGGTTACTTAGAAGAGCAAAAAAATAAGTTGTAGTAGCAAGAAACTCAGGTGAAGCATAGTTTAGAGCTCTTGCCTTGAGAATTTGCAAAGGTATGTGGTTAAGCATAATATGTCATGAACTAAAAGTCCATGTTGACAAATATATTGTGTTTATCAGTCTACGATTAGCATAACAAAGAATCTGGTTCACCTGCACCAATAATAGAACCAAACATGTAAAGATAAACTAGCATTTTATCAATGAGAAGATCAAAGAGAACATTATTGATTTATCTTATATTCCTACAGTCCAACAAATAGGAGATATCCTCATCAAAACCTAAGCAAAGAAAATATTTGATCAGTTAATATTCAAGCTAGGATTGCTTAACATCTACAACCCAGCTTGAGGGGGAATATAGAATATTATATAATGAACAGCTGAAACAACTATGAATAGTTGTGAATAGTTATAAACAAGTATAACAACTGTAAACAGCTATGAACAACTGTAAACATATAACTTTTTTTTTAATAAATAAGCATCATTGCTATCCATGTAACACAACTTAAAGTAAAATTATTCATTTTTTATATTTTCTACACAAATTATTTGATATTAAATTATTAATAAAAAATAAAAATAAAAAACTAAATAAAATTTTAAAAATTATACCCATTTATGGAATAGCAAATATAAATAAGATAGAAAAAGCCATACCAACAACACCATAGTCCGCTGTCCACACCCAAGTCCCAAGAGCAAAGCCGAAGCAAACCAAAAGCAAATAGCAAATACAAAACCAAAAGGAAAGAGAGAGACAAGAGAAAGAGAGAGAATTGAGATATTAAAGAGTGAGGGTGCGAGAGTGAAATGAGATTAAGAATAAAAGATTGAGAGAGAGAGAAGAAAAACAATATATAGATTACAAATAAAATTTTAAATATATATATATATATATATATATATTATTTTATTTATTTTTTTTAATGATTAAATAGGACAGAAACCCGACAGTGTCAGATCTTCTGCCCTAGC
Source organism: Sapria himalayana (assembly GCA_029783825.1). Lineage (NCBI taxonomy): Eukaryota > Viridiplantae > Streptophyta > Magnoliopsida > Malpighiales > Rafflesiaceae > Sapria > Sapria himalayana. The sequence continues at coordinate 1,863,325 of JAREIK010001258.1, read as the reverse complement.
TGTTGGGAGTGCATCCAACAGCCTGGATGCACCTCATTTTTTACATTTCTTTGGACAATTGGTTTAGCCATTACCTCAATTCCAGAAGGTTCGGCTCGAGGCTTGGGCGCTCGACTTAGGGGAGGTGAGAGAAGGGAGGAGGGCAGGCCACGCGGGTCTGGACCATCAGCTAAACACATGGTATTTAAAAAAAACCACCACATGTAAAAAGCGAAGTGTTTTTTTAAATAAAATATTATTTTTTAGAAAAAATAATAGGGTAGGTTGGACGCAGTCCAATGGGACCACACCAGAAACCTAGTTTGAACATGCTAGTCAACTGTGCTGCTGGACCATGCCTATGGGCCAAAAAGCCGGGTCATGCCTGGCCCAACACTACTTGGGTCCTAGCACGATTCTAGACCGTGCAGTGCCTCAGGCAATGCTCGGGCCGCCAGACCCACTTGCCACCTCTAGGAAAATAAAACTAAATTAATTACGGTCACGAGCTTTCCAATTAGATTTTCAGAAAATCCTACGATAATTAATATTATGTAAATTTACTTCCAATATGTCTATCATAAAATTCACAGATCAACTAGTAAAAATAACATAATAAAATATTATAATTTAGAAAAATAACTAATAATTAATGAATTTTTGAAATATAAAAGAATAGTGACCATGATGTCTGATATGTGGGCTAGTCATGAAGATGAATCATTCATACGTCTCACTACTCACTATGTAGATTCAAAATAAAAACATAAAGAAAAATTTTAAAATTTCCTGAGATCTTTTATCTTTATGATCATTGTCATATATAAGTGTATGACTAGGATCATAAGAAAATATAAAATTCAAAATAAAATTGTTAGTTTTAAATTCGATAATACTTTGAATAACAAAATTATCATTGGTATGTTTGTCAAAATCATTAGAAATAAATTATCAGGTAAAATTTTTTATGTTAGGTAATTGTGTCATATAATGAACTTAATACTACAAGTGGGAATTAAAATTGTTTTTCCATATTAGAAAGAATATAAAATTCACTAAAATATCTTATAACGCCTAGCATACAATAAGAGTTTAGCCGTCTTTATTTATCAGAAAACTTAAAAATGAAAAACTTTGAAACAGATGTCAAACACAATTGAAATTGTACTTACTTGATATTAGAGTCATGTGTTGACTAAAAGTATATAATATCTAATTACGTCAATAATAAGAGTGATAAACTTATTATTGATAATTCAAAGTTAGATACTTAAATTTCTTTTATGAACTTCTAGAAATTTTTTTATATCATGACGAACAAATCTTCGTCTTTATACAATCCTATCATTTATATTGTACTCAAGTACACACACAACATTAGTCATATTTAGCAAGTATAACAAATATTCTATAATTAGTATCATGATTATTGAGATGGAAATTATGCACTTAAAATACTAGTCATTCATTCCAACTATATATTTTTTAGCGGCCTATATAGATCATAGAGTTAAGATAAAAATATATTAATACTTGCATGAACCAAGCAAACGAACCAGATGATTTTATTCACAAAAATTTAACTAACATATTTATATATTAAGACATTATGTATGTTAGTTATAGCAAGGCTCTAAATACTGACATAGGCACTATATCCAGAGATGATTTATTCAATTAGCTAGAGACAAATAATGAGATGATCCATTAAATATTAGCGAATTATCTCGATACATAGTTATCGATTACTACTTTATTCTGTGATATGATGATAATAAAAATTTAGATACTTTAAATTTGTAAAAATCATACGAATCTGCTTATCTTGAATTATCTAAGATGACATGAGATCTATTGACCCATCGAGTATCTAGAATAGTATCAAAATCTATTTTTTTGTGATAACTAATATTATTTTAGATAATAAATCTAGACCGTAACTAAATATCATAAAGATACTTGCATACTATTTTTTTTGTAATAACTAATAATATTTTGTGATAACTAATATTCCTAATAGATGATGACTCAGAAAATCGAGGTCGAGAATATTAAGGTCACCACTAATACTACCTTCAGACACATATTAGACGATAACAATCTATATCCGTGCTATCATACTACAAATACAAATTGATGACTTATGTGATTTTGAATTATTTCTTTTTTATATGATTTTTTAATTATTTCAAAATTGCTACAAGTTTTACTTCATCTTATATGTATTGTATTATTAATTTTTTTTATTATATATTTTTATTTTTGAGTTGAGCAGATCGAATGTCAATTAGATTTTTTTAATTATTAATTTAATTTTAATTCATTTTAATTTCCAATACAATATAAATATGTGATACACTTTTTAATTATATTATTTTGATATTTTAATATAATATTTTGAATAAATCAAAAATTAAAACACCAAAAACTTTTAATTGGGCACATTCATGTTGCCCATACCGGCATGACATAGCACGACCCAGACCAAATGGGTTACGTCGAGCCAATTGATTTGGATATCAAGTCATGCCAATATAATACGAGATTCATTTATAAGAATATCAAGTATATATCTCATAATGATATGATGATACCACTCATAAAAAAAGGCATCTCTATGCTAAAAACTATTAATGTCTCCTAGGTTTATTTATCTAAAAAAGTATCAAATTATTATTTGAGTTAGATGATCGATAATTTATCATCTCTCATAATCAAAATATCATTTATATAAACAAACAAGATTACCATCATGTTATCATGACTCATCTAAAAAAATAATAAAATAATAATAATACGCATGTATAACTCGAATGAGTTGACTAACAATAAAAATCTCGTAAACTAGACTTTTAGTGATTATACTGCTCAAAAACTAGGTTGAGGAGCATTATCATTTGCAATCTACAAACCATATTTTATTGTACTGCTCAAAAATTAGGTTGTTACTTCATTTACACCTTTAAAAGATCATATGAAAAAAATACATTCTTTATATCTAAAAAATATATTCTCTAACTATGAAATATTGCAAAAGAAATAAAAATTTATACTAATGTCATATTAATCACTAGAAAATACGTGGTATTATAGTACACATCAGATATCTGAATGAATTCCCTCATTAGAAATGTCATTTTAAGATGATATATCTTATCATCTATACTTGTCTTCATAATGAACACTCACCAGCAACTAATAGAAGACTTTCATAAAGGTCATGATATTAATTCATAAATCTCAATAAAAATAAAATAAAAAACATGCATTTCTTCTATTATAACTTGACAACTTCATAGATGAGATAATATTACAAAAAAAATTTATATATCTTATTATAAAAAAATTTGATAAAAGAAATAAAAAATGAAACAATACAAGACAATGCCAAAACTTAGGAAATCAAGTATTCGGTAAACTTATTTATCTCTTCCAAAAAGTAATTATAAAAGTCAAGATTAGAGATATTAATTACAAGATCATTTGGCTCCTCGATAGGCTAGTCTCTAACCTAAGCAAGCTAGGTATATCTCTCTCTTCTAGAATAAATTCTAAGTCCTGAGTAATTGAGTCACCTAATTATCATCTCAATATAAATTTATGCTGGTGAAATATTATAGGCTATTATGTCATCTACACTTAAAATAGATCTCTCAACTCGAAAAGCCTCAATTTCACTAAAAACAACATGATCTAAATTTATTGATATATGATGACTTCATGACAATTACATCATAATTCATATTGAGTACTAACATTTTAAGTTGTAATCAATGAGTGACATTCTCTACAAATTAATGATTAATACAAAGCTACACATAAGAAAAAACTACTAATAAATTCTTATTTTAAAAATGAGTTTGTTAAAAAAATAACATGCATCGTTGGGTAGAGTTACAACAAAGGAAGGAAAAGTTATAGATTTAAATATAATATCTATATCCCTTCTTCCTATATTTATACTCATTAAAATCTTACTAATCTCTGGTGAAAAAAACTTGTACCTTTTTTAGGTACTCGAGTATTCAAGTAAGACACATATCAAAGCTCAAAATACTAACTTGTTCCATCATGAAGATCAATCAAGAACAAAACAACTGGATCAAAAAATTTATATATAGGATTTAAAAAGATATAACCTAATAAATAATAAAATATTAACAAACCATGAGAAAAGAAAAGTAAGAAGTGAGTTCTAGAGCAGCAGACATACCGAAAAAAAAAAGAAAAGGATTGAAATCGCATAGCTTCATCACAAAATTCAGACGTACCATGCTACCTAAGAGAGTAAGTAACTAGCTTTATTGATGTTTTTGACTTTTCTAATCGATGAAGTAAATTGTGAATAAAATCATATCTTATCAAAAATATTTTAAGAATATTCTTCCCAAGTATGAATGTCTGAGCTGACTCAATTAGATATTTATACTTCTTTTCAACAACTACATTGGGATGTGTCGACACAAGAAGTCTATTAGAATATGTAGACACAAGATGTTTAATGTATAATCTTATAATTTATATAATAAATATTAAATCATCTTGACAAATATTTTAAGATATTATCATTTCTCAATTTTTAAATATTTTTATCAAATTAATTTTGTATTATCTTATGAAATATTTAAAATATAAAAAAAAATGTATGATATATCTCAAATTATATATATTCATGTATCTCGAATAATATTTAAATATTAACAAAAATAATCAAATATTTAAATATTTCTCTAATCACATCTCTGCTGGATTCTCATTGTCTGAATATATCAGATAGAATAATTTTGTATTCAAGTTATACTAAAATGTAGGATAGAAAACTCTCACAAGTTTTACTAGCAGATATGTCCATATTCTAGGATTAAAATATTCTTAAAAAAAAATAGAATATTCTCAACATAGTCTATGATAAATAACTGAGTTGAAAATGTATAATAAAAAGATCAAACTTACTTAAATATTAAAAAAAAGAGATTATCATCGAAAAAAAATATAATTTATTCTGCTTAATCACAAAAGTCATTATCCTTCAAATCTCCATATCCTACAAATAAATATCAATAAAAATAAAAATAAAAATAAAATTAATATATATCTAAAAAAATAACTCACATAAAATAAACTAACATGATAATAAAAATAAATAATAATTGATAAACTAATAGAGACACAAGTTTGATATTAATATATAATATAATTTTTATATATTAATCATTAATTATAATAATATTTTTAGAGCAGAAGAAAATGTAGTAAAAATATATGAATAGGATATAATTATCAAAAATAAAAGTGTTATCTTTTATGTTGATAATCCAAAAATCTATAGTGAGCATATGAGTAAAATAATTAAAATTTAAAATAAAAAAAAATCTCTATTATTATCTTAGCAAGAAGTTATTTATGATAAAATCTAGTAAGTGTAAGCGTCATGATGAATAAACTCTAAGAGAACCTATAAATAACTTTAATAATCAGCTTGTCTCTTTCAACATTTTATATGAAATCATTTCTAAATATAATATTTGACAGTTATTTCTGATATATCTCATTCTCTTGCAATGAATACACCAAATAAAGATTCTCCTCCATCTAACTCTATGCATAGTCTACAATCTTAGAAAATAAAATTTACCATACAAAGATAGGAATTATGTTTACTACCCAATCTACCATTCTAGAGAACAAAATCTACTATACAAATACAGCAATTATGCATACTATCCCCATGAATATTAACTGTGCTGTTATATTAAAGATAACCTTTAATCTAAGTTGACAACAAAATCTAGAATAGGAACATCTTACTCAATGGTAGTTGGGGTGACCACAAAAAGCTGTCGGCGATGCCATGCAGCTCCTGTCGCCAATGGAATTGCAACATCACCTAAATACCTAAATTGTGGACGCAGAGAGGATATAACAATATACTGCTGATATGCAAAAGCACAATATTCAACTGTTTGATCCCATGATGTCCACTCAGGCTGAGGAAGAAGGTGACCCACAGGCTGAAATGTCTCCCAGCTGCAATTTACAAATGATTAATGATTACAACCAAACCATATACATAGAACATAGTAATCTTTGATAAACAAAAAATATATATTTAATGTTAAACTCAAAAACTATTAACATATTCATCATCTCCATCAAAAAACACAAAAAAATATACTAGAATATGATGTATACATAAAAAGATGTTGAGTCGGCATTCATAATTAAGTCAAACACAATTTTGAAATTCATCATCGATAAATGACCAATAAAAATGTTAATGTTTACCTTTTAGTTTTATCTTTTTTATATTTATGATGAGACTACCCAACTTGTGGGCTACCCCAGCCCTTGATCACTTCTTATTGTCATATGTAGATTAAGAACCTCTGTATAAAATTATCTTTTATTTTATCAAGTTTAATATCATTTATTGAATGTTATTTTTTTATGGTATCTATGCATCATTTATGCTAGGGTTAGTGTTCTCAGCTGAAGAATGACCACCTCATTGGATTACTAATTTCCTACATTGCTGATGGTACCTGATCAGTCACAAAAGTCACTGGAGCAAACAATGCCAGCAGTGCCAGCCACCACTATACGCCACAACAGCCACCTCAACCACCACAAGATATGACATTAATCATGCCAGACACCAAAACAAGCGACGCAAGCTCATCAGACACCAAAGGAAGATGCAAGCCCGCATACATCTCCATATATCAGTATCTTCTATAATATTCTTGGAAAGATAGCATAATATCAATTATAGTAACATCTGAGACTCTAAAAAAGTATATTAAGTGCATTTTTCTTGGGGCAAAATCCACCATACCAATATGGTAATTTTTTTCCTAGTGATAGTACAATTATTTTGTGAATCTTGGGCATCACAATAATTTTCTTTTTCTTGGCTAATTTAATTTTGTTATGGAGGAGTCAAAGATATCAATTATTACTAATGAAGAATCGAGGGACACCAAGTCCTAGTGATAACGTGTCACACACCACCTCCCTAAGAGATAAGAGTGTCAGTCATGATAAAAATAGAGATAGAAAATTCTTCGTACAATACAAATAATATAAAAAGAAAATACATCTGAAAGAAATATTAATAGTTATTTTCAGAATAAAAACCAATAACACTATATAATACTCTGTTAGAATTAGTTTATACTAAAAATCATTTATGATTATATTTTATTATTTTATTGATTTATATCTCATTGTCATTTTAATAAAATATTTTATAATAAGCTGAGTCTGTCAAAATAATTAAATCCACTATTTTATACTATAGCTGATTCGGTGCATAGAGTTTAGCTAAAGCACAAAAGATCGAATTATTAATACTTATGAAATATAAATTTATTATTCATAATTTAAATAGAGTTGAATAATCTATCAATAAGATTATAACATTAGATATCAGTAGGTCTATCTTGAATACAATGAACATAAAAGTTCTAATTTCTAGTACTGTTATATTTGAGTGTATTAAACGAGACCATCACATTGTATTTATTTAATATTGACTTATAAAATAAAATACAACATTATTATTATAAATATTATTTTTCTTTTTTTTGAAATAATTGATACTTGCATATACCTGTTAATAATTATTTTGATTCACAAATTATTTTGATCTTGCAATGGATTTGTGAACTCTGTGAATTAAATAACTCTAACAAATATTTAATAAATATTAATTACTGATTGAATTCATATCATGTCAAAAAGATTGATGATGTCCTTTGAGAAAGATTATAAGATTTAATAATATCAAACTCTACACTTTCATAATAAAGAGCTTAATTAAATTAGATTGTCAATGAATTAATTCAATTAATAAATATCTATAATCTTAACGTGAAAAGTTTAATAAGTATTAAGTAACAAGAGACAAACTTTTTTTAATAAGTAAAAAAATATAATTATAATTCTATAATTATATAAATTATAATAAATATAAAATAATTTTGCGAAATAATTTACATTGAGAGCCCAGCATCTTATTTAAGTTAGAATTTCTTTCGTAGTTTTATTTAGATGCGAAGAAAAAAATCTTACAATTTTTGTTTATTTAGGATATATGTATATGTGTGATCAAAATAATTAATTAAATTATAATCAAATACTTTGATTTTGCTATTAAATCAAATTAATTGATTTATATTATATTGATTATGATTGTGTATATATACATAAAAAATAAATTAAATTTTAAAAATAAAAGCTGAACAATTTGGTTTTAATGAAAATATTAAATTCTGGTTTTCAATTTTATAGATTTTAAAATAAGCAAGACTTGGATTCGACGATGCTAATTCAGTGTAGTGTCATCATCTTCCTCGCACCTTTTTGATACAGTGGGATATACGGGAAAAGATCACCGACAAAGCTAAGTTTGAGGTATATTCTTCTTATAGTATTCACAGACATATGATTGTACAAAATTAATCCTAACTCACAAGCATAATCTACTAGAATTTTTTTTTTTTAAGTTTTAGAATCCCCAACAATGATATCGAAAAGATTACATTGTGATATATGTGCATTGATGGATTGATTTTTAATGTCTTTTGTAAATATGTGGATGACAACCTAAACAGAGCTAATCTAGGCTCGATTGGCCAAGTTAGATAACCCGGCTATGTTTATGGATTATGGTGTCAATTTTGTTTATCGAATACATTTTGCAATTGATTTTTGTGCGTTCATTGCACATGAGATATTAAATTTTATCTCATTATTGTTTTGTAACTACGATGGCTGAGATGGTGGTTAACAAGATTGATGGAGATGGTTGAAGCAGCTAACGATGATACTCATGGAAGCAGTCATGACCAATAATAGCACCAATAGTGGTTTTAGTTGCCAACAATGATAAATATGTAAGCTATCATGACTAGCAGTAGTGCCAATGAGGGTTTTTGTTGCTGGCGATAGTGACCATGGAAACAATCATGGCAAATAATGGCACCGGTGATGGTATAATTTGTCCGTGATGATCATTGGAGTGGCTATCATGGGCAATCACAGTGATGGAGGTTATATTTGAAGGTGATGACGATTGACTACATATGCGATGGTTGATGTGATCGATAATGAAAGAATCGACGGTAGTTGCAATAAGTGGCAATGTATATGATGGGTCTCACAGTGGCAGAAACTGACGACGATGAAACTATCGACGACAAGCACCGATAGCAATAAAGTACACAACTAAAATTTTTTAAAAAATGAGGCATATTCCATTTTCTTTGTTAACTTGGACACTGCTTTAACATTTGTAGTAAAACCAAGTATTCAGTTTAAGGCACTTTCTATAGGTGAGGTGCATTGTAACCTACATAGTGAGTGTTTGATATTTGGACATGCATGATGCTTAGTCATCATATATTTATAGCATGAAAAATTATATGTTGTATATATATATATATATATATATATATATATATGTTGTGATGGTATGTAACAATATCAATAAACGTGATAACTAGTATCATAGTTTTGGACCGAAGGGAAAAAATTAGTTCAAAGATACACTTTTACAAAGCCATGTATTTTAAAACTCAATTTAAAATATTTAAGTATACGATTGAATTCATTAAATGAATCGCATGGTCTTCATCACTAATTTAAAAGTTATTCAAGTCAGTTAGCATGTTACTTTTGGTACCTTCCCCCTATTGAACTAATTAGCTTATAGATATAATTAGCACAAATCACCATAAAATAATTTTATTAATTGATTAAATGAATTACTCATTCATCAAAAATATTCATTTGAGAATCAATCAGTTTAGAATTAATTGCTAGTTTACATTTAGTTATAAATAATAATATCCTCTCTATCTGAGTCATTATTATTAACTATAAAACTAAAGACAAGTCATTAATTTAATCTTAGTAAACATAGTCACTGCCTAAATGATAAGATTAATAGGAATTTATTTGTCTAAATAAATAATAAACAATAAACGTCCTTCCATCAAGGCATATTGTTTATAGTATATCAGACTTATGACGAATTCATTTAAAAATTATTTGAGATAATCAATTCTTATAATAAAATTCAAACTAATAACCTCATTATAAAAATATTTTCAAGAAAATATCTTTCGATCAACTCGTCATAATTTTCAAAGAGAATAAACTCGACGAAATCAATTATATTGACTAGAAAATAAATCTTAATATTATCTCAACTACTAAGAACTAGACATTTGTACTCACAGATTTGTGTTCGGATAAACCTCAATATAGAGTAACCAATAAGAAAATCAAATGTTATGAGAAATAAATAAAAGTTGAGATGTCTAGATGTTATATTTTAACTTCTATGTCAAATATACTCTAGCATTAACATTAGTTCATAGCTGCTTCTCAAGACATTATGCCTAATCTCAAAGAAATATTAGAAAATTAGACTTATTTTGTTAGGTAGAAAATCATAAATGATTTGATAAATACTACAATGATGTAAAATACCCCAGTGAGAAATCATGTTTTAGAGATAATTAGTCTTCTGAATGAATAATAGATTTTTAGAGCTAAGATAGATGTGAATTCTCATATTAATATTATTCTTTAATAACTGCCAGACTACTATATGCAATTCTACCAAAATTATAATATTAACATATCTAATTGGACTTTGACACAATTGCTTAAAGAATTAAAACTAGTTTAAAGTATTATCATGAAACCAACTGAGTATTCATGACTAAAAAAACTTCAAAGCTGAATGAAAAGAAAAAATTTCAAAAATATACTAAAGCTCCGCTAATAGCTCCCAAGTAACAAGTGAGAGTTAAACAAACAAAATAAAAATATTTTTTATTATAAGTACTCAAAACAGTTGCAAAAACAATATCAAATTTAACTTAGTAAAACAAACAATCAAGAAAAATCTGGATTACTAATAATTGAAACTAGAAGTGTCAAATAAGTTATGTCACCATATCATGTTGAGCATGATATGATAACAAGCAGGCAAGCCCGACATGGCATGGTAGGCCCTCATGGTGCAAGGCCATGGCGAGACTAGAGTGGGCAATGCTGGTTCAGGGCAGTTCATGCCAACACAAATAGGTTTTTTTGGCTTATTGTGAGCTTGGATTGTTTGGGCTTTATTTTTAAGTTTTAAATTTCAATATAAATTTAAATTCTAAATCACAATGACATAATTGTGAATTCAGATTACGTTTTGACATTGTTTTAGCTTAAATAAAAGATTAAATATTTTATTTAATTTCAATAAAATTTTAATAAAACAAAAACATAATATAATTATTGTGTAAATCAAATTGAGAAAAAAACATCAAAACTAAAATTTATAAAAACCAAGTACAATGCAATCAATATCCAATGCATCAATATATAATAGTGCATAAATTAATTTAGAAAAAAAATGACAAAAATAAATAATCACTAGCACGATATCAATATCACATGAATCAAGAATCATCAATGATCAATCAACGTCAATATTATGATACTGCGATTGAAAATGTAGATCATCATCATCATGAATGTGTTTGAAGATATTGTTGGTGCCCTGAATATCATCGATCTTTATTTGGATGAATCATCATTTATCATCATCTCTTGTACCTAATCATAAATGTGAAACCTTAAATTTTCTGAGTTCTTCATACATACAAGTACCTCGATAATATCTATTTATAATCTCGATATCATATCTGAAATAACATTGACTAGCACAAAAAAAAACTTAAATACTATATTAAAAACTAGATCAAAACAATTTTGTTAATTTTTTTTGAAAAACATTTCAAGTTGGTGTACCTAGATCATGTATGTTGATATGTATGTCAAAATATTTTCTATCTCTTATACTTTAACCTTATAATCCATTTAAGCAACCAAATAACACAGAATATAAATAAAAAACTATTATTTCAAATATTTGATTTTCAAATCAATAATCATGATATTAAATACAATATGACATATATACTTACTAAACATGTTACTAATATTGCATATATACTTCAATACAATATAAGTGATGAGAGTGTATACAAACAAATACTTGTTCAATATATCATAGAAAATCTTTAAAAATATTATATATGAAATTCTTATATCTTAGTCTATATTATCAATAATAGGAATGTCACTTTTATTATTAAAGTAATTAGATATTAGGTATTAGTAATCAATACAAAACTCCAATATAAAGTAGATATAATTTCATTAATGCCTCATATCCTTTTGAAATTTTGTTTAGCCCCACAGACAAACATAGATTGTTAAACTCGTATTATTTATTAGGTATCCTAAGATATTTTAGTAAATTTCTTATTTTTTAATACATGAAAAAAATTTTCAATCTCTCTTGTATTATCAAAAATAATACTAAATATTTTATTTAAATTTTATATTTTCTAAAAATCTATATTATACACTCATATATGCAAGACCATCATTAGGATAAAGAAATTTAGGAAATACTAATATGTTTTTATTAAGTTTTCATTTAGAGTCTAAATAGTAAGTAGTTAGACAAATAAATAATACATCATGACTAATCTATATATTGAACGTCATGGACATTGTTCTACTAAATTTTTTAAATTCATTAATTATTAATAATTTTTCTAAATTATAATATTTTATTATGACATTCTTACATATGAATTTAGAAATCTTATGATAAGTAGGTTGGAAGTAGATCTACATAATACAAACTACCATAAGACTCTGAAAATCTAATCAAGAAATCCATAATCATAGTCAATTTGACTGTCTTTCCTCCCAAAATCATTATGATATATGAAGGGGATCAAAAAAATTAAACTAGATCCAACTTACAGGTATCAGAAGGGTCATACCGAGCTGGCACGAGCCATTTTTAAGCCCATACGAGCCCACATGTCATGCCAAACACAACATGCTATAGTAACCAGCATGACACGATTCACCTAAGGGAAGGCCCATCATGGCCCGCCGCCTTGAAGTCAACCCAATTTCAAGTTGATTCATGCCGAGATTTGGGGATACAGGCGGTCCCAAAAGCCGAGTGAGCACTCTCACTAACCTGATCGGCTCATCACGTTGTCCATCGAGCATCATGCCATCACCACATAGTGGCATCAGGTCGGGTGCTCCTGAATCACGATGTGCCCCATTTCGTGCCCACGTGTCATGCACCCATGTCGTGCCGAGATAAGTTAGATGTTTCTTGGATCAAATACATCATATTCTTTGATGCACTAATCGACATATCTATTTAGGTGTCCAATCATACACACACTCCTACATGTATATATATTTTTACAATAAATACATTATGCTGATTCTTCAATGATATCCTTATAATTCTAAGTTTTTATTATTTTAAAGTATATTCATACTACTAATATTTGCTTAAATTTTTATTTTTTATATAACATAAAAGTTTTAGTCGAGACTATTGGATAAAATATAATTTGTCTCATTTTTATCTACACCTACAGCAATATCATATTTATTATTATTAAATTTACTATTTGATATTTTTTTAACTAATTTTATTTTTAAATAAATTGTGAAAATAAAAAAAACTCATAAATAAATAAATAACAAAAAACTAGTACGGTATTATAAACCAATTTGTTGTAAATTCTAACCTCATGACATGCTTCAATGTTGCCTAGGACACACCTATACCATTGACAATCTCATATGAACAAGCATAAACCATAAATTAAAATTATAAAAAAAGCAATACATGTATATATTATAAATGAGAGAGTAGAAAGAGAGTCAGAAATAAAAAAGACAGTCAAAAAGAGAAAAAAAAATTTAGAATGAAAATTCTAAATTTCTCTATTAATAGATAAAAATAAAATTCAAAATTATTAAATAATATTTTTTTTTATTTTGTTTGCATTTTTTATATTGTAATATTGGCCAGAACCTACGACAACCATCAAATTTTAGCCACAATAGCCATTGGAATCAATTCAACGGCTACAGTAATACATATAATTTTTATTTTTTTTACTAAACAAATTGACAAGGACAATGAAAGGCCACACCAGTCGTTTTTCTTGTCGGAGCCCATTATGTGAAAACACAATGGGCGTCAAGGGCAGGATAAGAAAGGCATGGTCACCCAATTGCAAATGGTCATGCGAGCGATAATTGGTATGCATGGTCACTTTGTAAAAAAAATCCACCCCAATGGGAATTGATCTGTGATCCATGACCCGACCATAACTGATCCTGGGTCCCATGGTTGGTGGACCGTGGCACCAAACTAGACACACAGCTCATGCCTCACCCAATATGAGGCACAACTCGCACTAGCCTAGCATAACACACACAATGCCATGAGTCGACATGATCCAGGACTAGACATGGTTCCAAAGTGTGCTGTACCAAGAAAAGCATGGCTAAACCATGTCGTGGTGCGAGCCATGCCTAGGCCGCTAAGCCCAATTAACACTTCTAGTTGAAACACGTTTAGCGGTGCTATCTGTGAATGTCTGGTATGTAGGTACAAATGTCACTAATCATGTCTATAATTCTTTGTAGTAAAATCCGAAAAACCATACAACTAAGTGATGAACAAATTAATCTTCACATGAAAACAATACAAAGCTATGGCTATTGCAGTGGAAGATTACATGCTTCAATTTGAAAAAAATAATATTTTATTTTTAAAAGATTGTCTATATACTTCCAATCAAGACAAACTTAATTTTAATTTTCAGTTTAGTTAAAGATAAAATCTCTTTTTTATTTAATTATTTTATTACAATTTATTTGAACAAAAAAATTGTGTTATGATATATTATAAGATAATATTTTTGTAATTATAATTTTTTCTGCGCTACTACAATAATATGAAATGAATAACATTAACGTCTTACCACATAAAAGGAAATATCCATTTGATATGAACTAAACTTATCTTTGATCCTTATGCCTGGGTCTATAAATCTAAATTTAATTTTGAGGCTGGTTAAAGATGAATTTTTGAGTTCATTAACATAAAAAATACTTCCAGCATAAGAGTTATGCTTAGAAGGAAAAATAACCAAATAATCATTTGTAACCAAAGTCTATATAACCAAAGTGTCGCTAGAATTGATTCTTTCTTATTTATGTGAGCCGATGACTATTTAAGCAAAGATAATTTTGAGTGTTTCATCACTTTTATTGATGATTATTCAAGATATATATACACTTATCTGATATGCATCTCAAGCCCGATGCCTTTGAAAAATTCAAAGAGAACATAACATGAATGAAAAAATAATACAATAAATATCTCAAAACACTTTTATTTGATCATGATAGCAAGTACCTCTTTGGTGAGTTAAGAAATTACTTGTTGAATCAAAAGATTATATTCCAATATTCTCACCTGACACTCCACAACATAATAGTATGACAGAAAGAAAAAATAAGATTATTATTGGCATGATAAAGTCAATGATAAATTTTTCGGATATGCTGATTCCTTTAAGGAACATATGTTATAAATATTAGCTTATATATTGAAATTGGTTTTATCTAAGTCGATGCATGCAACTCCAACCAAATTATGGATTGGACGTAAGCCCAATCTGAAACACATTCATTTATAGAATTGCCTAATACATATGCTAAAAAGAAAAACAAATAAGATAAAAATAAAAATAAAAATTTGTTTCTTCATGCGAATCCTAGAAGAACCAAAAGTAATTTGTTTAATATTCCAAAAGATCAGAAAATTATGTTTCTCACTAATACCCAATTCCTAGAATATGACTATATAACAAACCACAAGCCTAAAAATAAAATTATTCTAAATATATTAAAAGAAGATAAGTCAGTCCACATTCCTTCAATAACCGAAGGAACGCCACAAGGTAACATCTTCAATATTGTGCATGTAGTATAGCTAGAAGGCAATGGTCTTAATGATTCATAGAGATCGGTATTTATGCAACGTGTCACTAAAAATATACAACAAAGAGGAGTATCTCAGCGTTGTGGAAGGGTTATTCGTCAACATATATAATATACATTTTTGGGAGAGTCTTATGACAGAATCCTTGATAAGTTAGATACTGATCTAAAAAATAATGATGAAATACTTTGAGATAGAAATGCAAAACATTGGAAAAGAATTATAAAATTAGAAGTACAGTCAATGCAATCCATTCAAGTTTCAAGATCTTATGAAACCACATGGATGGATAAAACTCATAAAGTACAAGTTGATCTATAAAAAAAAGAGAAGAATAAATAATAACATTGAAATTTATAAAGTTAAGCTTATCACAAAAAGTTTTACTCAAAAAAAATTAGTTATGAGGAAACCTTTTAACCGATAGTCACACTAAAGTCAATCCAAAATTTTTAGCCTATTACAACATATTATTACTATGATATTTGACACACGAACGTGAAAACTATATTTTTGAATGGACATCTTGAAAAATATATGTATAAAATGCAACCAGATAGTTTCATAAAAAAAAACTAAGAACAAATGTTCTGTAAGTTGAATAAGTTTATTTATAAATTGAAGCAAGCATAGAGGAGTCAAACGAGACGTGTCGGGCTGACCCGGCCCATTTTTTTCAGGCTCGATCGTGCTTTCATGCAGGGCAAAGCACGTCATGGTTACTATACCATGCCGTGCCTGGCCCGGCATGATTTTGTAAAGTTCAGCCTGGTACAGGCTCGCGGCAGGATCCGCTAGGTTCGGCCTGGTCGAGCCGAATCCTAAATTAAAAAAAAATATGATTTCGCCGTGCCCGAAACCCTAATTTTAAAAAATATTTGGATTTCAAAGTGCCCAAAATCCAAATTTAAAAAAAAATAGGATTTCGGCACGCCTGAAACCCTAATTAAAAAAAATAAGTTTAGGGGGCGCCCGAAACCCTAAATTAAAAAAAAAATTGTTTTCGGCATGGGACCGTGCCAGGCGCGGTACGTCACGAGGCCAGACACCTCTAAGCAAACATCTAGATCTTAGAATACTCGCTTTAATCAAGTTATCAAGTCTTATGATATTGATCAAAGTCAAGATGAGCATTATGTATATATAAAGAGAGATAATAATGTTGTATTCTTAATATAATACGTTGATGATATACTGCTTATTGGCAATGATGTGAGCTCATTGTCTTGAATTAAAATCTAGTCATCCGGTCAAATATAATATGACATACTTAGGAGAAATTGTTCATATTCTTAAGATTAAACTTTTGGAAGATTACACACAACAAATGTGGAGTTTGCCTCAAAAAGTTTATATCAATCACATTTTGACTCGATTTAATATACAACATTTCAAGAAAAGTTTGTTTCAATTCATATATGAAATCACTTTATCAAAGAAATAGTGTCCCAAAATACTTAATGAGATAGAGACAATAAAAATAATTTCTTATTCATCTATAGTAAGAAATCTCATTTATGCAAAGTTTTGCATTAAACATAATAGTTATTATATTATTAACATGGTAAATAGATATAAATCTAACTCAGGACAAGAATATTGAACAACAATAAAACACATAGTCAATTATCTAAAAAAGTCTAAAGATTATATGTTAGTATACTAAGCAAATAATATTCTGCCTATATGGTATACAGACTCATATTTTCAATAAGATGCTGATTTACAAAAATCTATCTCAAATTATGTGATAGCTTCAGAAGCATCAAAAAAAGTTATATGACTCAAAAACTTCCTAACGGATTTAGGGATCATTCCTTATATGCAATTGTCTATTATACATTATTGTGATTATTGTGGAGTAGTTACAAATTTAAAGGAACCTAGAATGCACAATAAGGCAAAACACATCGAGCATAAATATTATCTAATAAGAAATATTGTGAAAAAAAGATGTATTGGTAACAAAAATAGTATCAGCAGACAACTTGACAAGTCTTTTAACGAAGAGCCTTTCAACTAAAGTATTTAATAGACATGTAAAAAGGATGAGAGTATGACATGCAACATCATGATTTTAGTCTAAGAAAGGAATTATTAGAACTAGTCTAAAAGCCATCTGTGCTTATTTTTTTATTGTTTTCTTGATTTATATCTCCTTGTCATTTTAATAAATAATTTTATAATGAGCTCAATTTATGAAAATACATGTCCGTTATTCTACACTATAGATGATTAAGTACGTAGAGTTTAATTTATGGACAAAAGATCAAATTATTAATTTTTATAGAATATGAGTTTATTGTTCAAAATCTAGATAAAATTGAATAATCTATTAGTAGATCAAACTTAACTATGATAAACAAAAAAATTCTAACTTTTAGTATTAGTACACTTAGATGTATCGAACGAGAGCATCATGGTATATTTATTTTATACCGACTTATAAAATAAAATACACTAGTGTTATTATAAATATTATTATTCTTATTTTAAAATAATTGTTATTTGTGTATATTTGTTAATAATTATTTTAATTTATAAAGAATATGATATAGAAATGAATAGGCAAACTCTATGAATTGGATAACTTTATAAGGTATTTAATAAATATTAATTATTGATTGAATATATGACCTATCAAAAGAATTGATGATATCCACTTAAAAAAATTTATAAATTTTGATATCGTCAAAACCTATAGGTAAATTATGATCCTGCATATCAAAAAAGTTAAGTGAAAAAGTCTAAAAGAAGTAATAAAGAGATTTATTGAATTAGATTATCAATGAGTTAATTCATTTAATGAGTATCTATATTCTTAATATGAGAAATTTAATAAGTACTAAGTAACAAGAGGCACGAATTATTTTAAATAAATGAGGAAGTAGAATTATAATTTTGTAGTTGTGTGAATTAAAATTAATATAAATTATTATGCGAAATAATTTATATTAGGAGCCTATGATCTTATTTAGATTATGATCCATTAAGTATCCTTATCTAGATGTGATAAAAAAAATCTTATAATTTTTGTTTATTTAGAATTTATGAATAAATATGACAAAAATATTAATTTAATTGAAATTAAAAATTTGATTTTTCTATTAGATTAAATTAATTGATTTGCATTAGATTCATTATGATTATATGTGTGTGTTTGTGTACGTGTGTGTCTATAAATAATAAATAAGTTTAATCTTAAAAAAAAATCTGAATGATTTGGTTTTAATTAAAATATTAAATTTTTTATTTCTAATTTTAAATATATTAATTTAAGCGAGGCTTCTGTTTGACCATGCCAATCCATTATAGCATTTTCGCCTTCCTCACACCCGTTCATAACAGTCGGATATATGAGAAATCACCGGCAGATCTAAGCTTGAGGTATGTTCCTTTTGGTAAAATTCATGAATATATGATTGTAACAAAATAATCCTAACCCATAAGCAAAATCCACTCAATTTTTTTGAGTTATCGAATCTCCATCATACTCAACATAAAAAAATTACTAGATTTATTTTGGGATTCTCATAGAATTCACCCACATTAATCATTATCATAGAATGAATATATTAAATTTCATGATAATAAAATAATAATAGATATTTCTCATAATTCATATTTTATAGATCTTTTCACTCGTCATCTTACTCCTAACTCATGAGAAATTAACTCAAGAGCAAATAGTCATATCACATTTAATCATTATTTATTATTTTTTTCTTGTAGTTTTAAAATTGTTATAACTAATATTAAAATATTTAAAATTATTGACTACATATCATTAGCTTAGACATTTTATTTTTATTTCAGATTCTAATAAAACTTAAGTGTCCAAATAAACTATTTAAATGAGGCATCTCACTAAACATTAAACAATTCAATTATAATATTATTAGCCTAGATATTTAATAGTCATTGATCATTTGTTTGTTCATACTTAACTTGATCATCCATAATAAGCAAGTTGCAAATGTTAAATCCCAATAAAAAAGATAACACTATCTTACATTGTAAGATCTATCAAATAAAAAAATATATCAAAACATTTTATCATGTATGTCAGACTGATGTGAGTAAGAACTTATTCAATCTCATTCATTTAAAATATATGAAGACCAAGCATAATAAATTTCAAAATTTTAAATATGCACATATTAAAACTCAGTATTATATCCATAAATAACTTTTGATGACCTGTCATAGAGATTTTTCTGTCAACAAGAGGCCAGGCTTGGGATAACCCTGCTATCATGGTCAGTTTCCCATATTACTTATTCCAATTTGAGAATCAAAAAATGTGCCCTCTTAGGACTTAAAGAGGTAATAATTTAAGGAATTTGGCATCAAAATTTAAGATAACAATATACTAGGAAAAAAAGAGGTTAGATGAGGATTTTACTAGGATAATAATGAACAAACAATCTAGAAATTAGATTCATATTTGTATTTCAATAATTTAAGAAATTTTTTTTTTATGAGTTTGGAAATGCTAAAATTTATGCTAAAAGAAAATCATGTTTTAAGAGTAACCAATCTATAATAGCTGGAATTGAAATTGGAAATTCAATTCCAAAATAGGGTGAGGGAATTTCTGCGAATTGGATTTTAGTTACTAATATTCAATTCAAGTTTAATGGTAGAGTCAAATGGAGACAACAATCAGAAGAAAGAAAGTAGCTTGGAAGGGGAGGTAGAGGCCTCACACTGCCACCTTACATACTCATGAATGAACATCAATTACTACCAAGAACTCTGGACGAGCAAAAACAAAGAGACAGAGCTTCATTTACCAAACAAAAAGCTTATTGATGCCTTCAAGGACAGGTTCAAGTACCAGAAAAAAAAAAAAAACAAATTTACTTATGCCAAAAATACTATTCTATAAAAAAAGTACATGGAATATTTTATAACCAGAATGAAAATAGGAAAAAAAGAGGGAGAGGGAGTCAGTCAACCAAGTAGTAATATTCAATTAATTCATCAAAAAAAAAAAACAAAATAAAATAAAACATAAAATTTCCCTTTCGCTATGTTTGTTTTCCCCATAAACTCCTCGATGGATTTATCTTTTGTTTCGGAATTCAAAATTAGGTACTCGTCAGGTGGTACCATCATTTGTAAACATGACGAAAATAAATATCCTCATCATTCTCATTGGGTGGAAAAACTTTTGCATCTGTCACATATATAAATTGATTGCTTTCATAGTTCTTGAGACATGGATTGATCTGTTACCACTCATTTTGTGAAATCTAATTATTTTTTATCTTTAGGCATCCCCTCCATCAGACGAGATACTTTTAACAAAATCATCATTTACATAATAAGTTTTTACATTAAGGATATCATTTATATCATTGGTTGAATTGTGATTATAAGAATTTGATAAATGAGTATTGACATACTCTTTGTGTATGTTCAATATCATCATGATCGATTATCAAGCAATTATTTGAATCGAATAGAGTCTTTAAATTGAATTAAATCTTATATGTTGAAGGTTTGGTTAATATCAATCAAATCATTAAAGACTCAAATACACTTTTTGGAATTAGATAACTTATGATTGTGATGATATTGTATTATTATATATGAAATATATATTGGACACTCAAACAATAATATTGAGTTGCACTCCAACCTATTGAGTTACATACTATTTTTTTTCAACTGACGTGATCCTCCTATTAATTAGATTGCAAATAAAAGAATTACAAAAAAATAATTATTTATTATTGTCAGACAAGATATAATCTATACAATCAATATATCAAGCTTTTTTTTTTAAATATTTATTACAGACTCACATTAATGCAACACTTCGTATATATATAAATGTGAAAAAATCATCAAAACTTAAAATGTCATTTGACGTTCATGCACATAATAAGTTAGTCGAGTATTCAAGCTTCATTAAGGCAGCAACATATACATATAGAAGATTTATTATGAATTATTTTACTTTTATATGAGATAAAATCTTATCTCTTAAAAAATAAGAAACTAACAATAATTAATTGATACGACACTCACACATGTCATGTCATAGTCATAGGTAGCTGTGAATTTTTTTGGATTAAACTTCTACTTGAAAAGATAGAATTTTCAAATATTCTGCTTTATACTCTCAACTACAATAATGAGATAGCAAAACACATAACTTTCGGTTAAATATCTCACAAGAAAAAAAAACATATAAATATAAAATTATTTATTTTCTAACGAGATTCAAAATGATAACATAATTACAACTTATATTCATATATCAGATTAGATGGTCAATATATTTATCAAAGTTTTGATAATGAACTCAGTTTATCTCAATTTCTTTCAAGTTTGATATTCTAGATATTAATGTATCAGTTTAATTGAGTGTTTAAGTATTATTTTTTTTCTTGAAATAATGAGCTAGAATATGATGTTACACAAAAATATAGAAGTCCATGATGCATAGATGAAAAGAAAGTTAATCATCAAAAACTATTAGAAGTTTATTCATCAGCTTCAAAAATACAAAAATTTTACTAAAATGTTGGGTGTTCATGAAAAGATGATAAGTTAGTGTTCAAAACTGATTCAACCACAATTGTTTACATTTAAAGTAGATAAATGACCAAAAAGTAAATAAATATAACTTATAGTTTTCTCTAAATCTAAATTTTAAATCTCTCATTTTATTCTCTTTTCTATTATCTCTCTCACTCACTCTATCTCACAATGATGATCAAAAGTAAAATTGACAAAATAGAGATTAGAATGGAAGAAACAATAGACACATGTTCATACAAAAAATAAAAAGCCACAAATTGTATCACATCCCATTATTGATGGAATTCAACCCATAATTCTCAAAGACTCAATCCATAAATTTCCATAATAATAAGAATGTATAATGAGAATATATAGCCCTAACTTGTAAATTAAGATAGTTTACATGTTGGTTATTCACTTAAAAAAATATAAAGAAAAAATAAAAAACAAAAATCATAAACTATAACACTCCCCGTGGCTTGTGTGTAAATATCTATAATACCAAATTTGAAGGAAAAAAAATACAAAGAGTTGATTCTTCAAGAAATTTGTAACATAATTACTAGTTGATCTGTTGTATAAATATAGATGATTGTAATAATCTCATATGAATTTTCTCACTAAGAAATTTACTTATATGAATTTTATACACTCATGTAATATCAAATTAAAAATTATATATCTTATTATCTGATTATCATAACAAATAATTAAGAAAAAAAAAATATTCAAATTCCACAAAATGATATCTAATTTAAAACATTTCACAAATACTTGTTATCACCCATAACTCATACAATATAATAGATCTCGATAGTATAAAAACATATATTAGATCTCCTAATACAAATTAATATTCAACTTGTATCTAAATATTTGATTAATTATCAGTATCAAATATGATACTAGATAAACCTATCATGAAGAAGCAATTGAATGACTAACTATATTAACTACATAAAATACATCTTTTTTTAATAATAGTCTATTATGAATGAGTCATACATCTTTTGAAATTGTTGTTTATATTAAAGAATCATAATCAGGTTTAATGAAGTTATGACTGAACTAAAGTTAAAATATATGGTGAAAAGTTGTAAAGATGTTCTATTGAGTCAAAATTAGACTAAAGCTATATTCTAGAATAATTATTTGAGTTCGAAGTCGTGACCTAGATCTTAGAGTTAATATCTAAATGAAGTTGTAACTTAAAATGTATGGTTGCGACTAAAGACTATGTTTTAAAGTCGTGATATGTATTGTAAAATTGACTTAAGTTAAGCTTCAATATATGCTTTGTAATCATAACATGGAATTGTATTGTTACAACTCAAGATTAACTGTAACATGTATCATGGCATCACGGCCTAATTCTATGGTATCGCAACATCAATATTGTCGCAATATATTTCGTTGTTACAATTAATGACTTAAGAATCCAAGTCACACTTATTCTTTAGGATCACGACATGAACAAAATCATAACATATTATGTATTATCACAACTAAGAATTTTCATATATCTATCTCATTAAAAGCTGATAAAAGAAATATAATAAAGAGAGAGAAAAGAAATGCTCAGTTGCAAAGTATGAATAGCAGAAGAAATTTCATATATCTATTTATATGTCCATCTCTCTCTGTCCGTCTCTCTCATTCCATCTCCTTCTCTCTCCTTCCCTCTTCCTCACACTCTCTCTCAACCTCCTACCCCCCCCCACCCTCCCCCCATCTCTCGCCCTCCCCCCACTCCCTCCCTCCCCCCCCTCCCTCTCTCTCTCTCCCTCCCTCCCTACTCTCTCCCTCCCTCCCCCACCTTTATCTCTCCCTCTCCCCCCGCCTCTCTCTCTCTTTCTCCCCTCCCTCCCCCCTCCCACCCTCCCCTCCCCCTCCTCCCTCCACCCCCCCTCTTTCTCTCCCTCACCCCCCTCTCTCTCCTGACCCCCCTTCTCTCTCTCCCTCCCTCCCACCCAAATCATATATCTTTATTGATTCATTCTTTAGTAAATTCAACTGATAATCTAAGAAAAAAATATTAAAATCAATGATTTGACTCATATAATCTCAATGCCCAAAACAATTTATACACCAAACCAAGAAGGATGTTGACATTTGCAAAAGTTTACAATTTTATATTTATAGTTATTTTTTTATCTTTTTTATATTTGTTTATGTTTTGAAAACAGTACTCAACTTATGGGCTACACCAATTACTTTGCCCTCTATATAAAGGGCTCACGTGTATTTTAATATCAAGTTAAACATAGTTGATTTGTCATTTCTTAATTTCTACACCAATTACATTAGATACCTAAAGAGCTGAAAGTTTTGAGGCGCTGACTCCGCAGAAGGCACATTATTATAGGATCCATTATCCAAAACAAATGGAGCAAGCCCAGCATAACCAATCCCAGACAATGGTGTTGGAGGGCCTGCTCTCAAAGATACACGATAAGTTACACCGAGTAATGCTCCTCCATGTAAATCAATAGCCTTCATAAAAAAAAAAAACAGGATTAAAGATTTTGTTTGCCAGAAAATAACTCAATAGCATCACAAGTTTCTAGGAAAGTGGACAAAGGAGCATCTAGGATCTAATATGGGAAACATTTGGCAATGAAAAAAAAAACTACCGGTTCGGCACGACTATCTAATGATTTCATTAGCATATTTGATGTCCCATCATCAAGTAAGATACGAACTTGAACAGTAGCTGAGGAAGTTGCATTAGCAGCGGCAGCTTGTGCTGCAGCCGCAGCAGCCTCTTTAGCTTTTCTTGATGAACTGCCTCTTGGAATTATAGGAACTCTAGGCGGTAATGAAGATTCCAGCACAGAAAATCTATCAGTACAAGCATCCCAGGCAAAACATTTTGCACTGCCTGAGTCAACAATGGACCAGTCATTGATCTTGTAGATGGAAAAATATTGTACATCAGGCCACAAAACTGCCAGATATCTGCAACCAAATTTTTAATGAAAATGCAGCAAAATTGGATATTTCACTAAATCAGATGCAAGAAAGAAAACATGAAGATGCAGACTTGATAACTCCATAAAAATAAATCATAATATTTTTTCATACAAATCAAACACAATCCCTAGCCTATAAATAGTAAAAAAAAACTACTAGGACAGCCCACATATTGGGTATTTTCGTGAAGGAGGTCGAAAGTCATACCCAATGCTTAACACTCTCGTTTACCACAGGGTATGAGAGTGATTAATATCTTAAATATCTCAGAAATTCAAAGATTCTTTGTTTATTGAATCTCAAACTTGAGACATACCATCCTCGTATTGCATGCATTTAAATAATCGCATGCAACATGATAACTTCTCAAGTGATCAATAATCATAGTATTATTTTTATATAAACATATTTAACTTTAAAATTCTTATATTTGTTATTCTCGTTATAAGCATAGAATAATACACACACACGCACACACACAAAAACACAAACACACACATAACTAAAGAAAATTATAACAAAAAATAATAATCATTTGAGAATTCACAAATAGAGGCTCAATGAAATGAAAACCATGATATTTACATGCAAAACAATGCAACCATAAGCAATTCCAATAAATAATCATGATATAATTTGGATACCAAACTACAATTTCTTATCATACAGTAAACTATCAGCATCATATATGTAACACATTATCTACAACAAAAACTATGGTTAAAGTATTTGCATTGATAATGATTTTCATGGATTGCTTGAGAATGCAGAATTTTGTGGCACATTTTATGAAGCACCATTTAGCTAACTTTGACATCTACAATTACCCTATAAGTAAAACAAGAAATGTAAATTTATGAATCAAACACTATATAATTTATGTAGTTACATTTTATTAGAAATTCAACTTTCTGCCAAACTCATCCAGAAAAACTAACTCAGACCGAGAGAAACTTATGTCATATATTAACATAATACCAATTCAGAAATTTTCTGATGTGTGTCATTGTTTAACAACCTCCTACACAGTACACACTCAGGGCTGAACATCTGGAATGTGAAATTTATGGGACCAAACATCTACAAGCAACATATAAAGGTTCTGATACTTAATTATAAATTTTGTTTTAAGCTAAACTTGATTCCAAAAACTAAATCAAAGATAAATGAAAAAATGAATCATCTAAAATTAACAAAATAATAACTCAAAAAATTATGATATTGATCATATTCTAACATATTTGATATTACAATGTATTGCTACTAACTTTGAAAATTATGTTGGTGTCTATTACAGAAATACTGATATACTAGATATCATAAGAATTTCGATGCTAAAAATATTTGAGTAAGAATAATAATGAAATAATTAATCATCTAAAAATAATTATATTTCATAGATGTATTGAATTTATTAAAACTTATCAGCTATATCTTGGAGTTTGAGACTTATCAGATATAACCTCTTTAATCTTTAAAGATAAGATTACTAATATATTAATCTCTCTTAAGCTACAGGCTTAGCTGAAGCATTGTATACTATATACTAACGGAGAATGAGAACAATTATATCATTTTTCTTTACTTCCTCTTTATTGGACAAAAAGATTCATTTCATAAAAAATTTATTGAAAGTTCACTTTCTTATCTAGCAAGAGATTGTTGGTGAGTATAATAGTTTCTAATAAACAAAGACTAAAGATTTTATTATGGATTAAACAATTAATTTTTCCTATTAAAGTTATATGAAGATGCTTGCAACTGCAAGAAATCCCTCATTTGATAGAGTTTTATAGCCTCTTTATAGATTAGTGGCTGGTGACCAAGATTAATTATTATAAAACATGGTACAAGTGTTATATCATAAAACTATCAAATGTGTCTTAGATTGATCTTGGCCGGCCTCCAGTCCAGCCCTATTGCAAGATCAGCTCTACCCAGCCAAAACTTACCAAAGAGCTTGCCTTAGCCAAGCTAGGTCACAAAATATGACTGCATTAGATTATGAATCATATCAAATAAAAAAGTATATGTAATATTCATACCTAACATGTTAGAATAATATAAGTAACAACTCTTTACATCTAATTCATATATGTGTTTATGAGGTTTTGTAGGATTATCACAAATGTTTAATTTTTATATTTATTATAATGATTGATAAATTTTCATGATATACATGAATTTATAATTCAAAAAAAAAATACAATTTTTTTATTCATTATTATAAAAAAAATTAAAATTCAATTTAATTATATAATTTTATTCTTGAATAGTAATATAACTCTCAAGTATGTATCATGAGAATTTAATGTAATTTTAGAAAAACAATAAAAAATTCATTATTAGACATTTAGTTATCTAGTCGAGTATGATGAAATATTTATTTTACATAAGTGTTTATTAATATTTTTATTCAAAATTAGAGACACAAAATGAGTCGGATAGATCTAGCACATCACACTGCATGACATGGAAAAGTTAATATATATGTTTTAAACAATGTTCCCTATAGTGTACATATTTATTTAATCAGAAACAATGTTCCCTATAGTTTAAAAAAGTTAATATATATGTTATATAATTTTAAATTATGTATGCTTTAAACTAATTATGTATATGTTATATATGATACATATATATATATATATATATATTATCATTTTAAAAACATAATTTTGTTCATGAATAATAATTCCTGAAAAATATTGTTCATGTCCAAAACAATGTAGAGAACAATGTTTCAAAAAAAAAAAAATAATTCTATTAATGTGTTGAGAGTATTTTTGTAATTAAATGTACAAATAAATCAAATCATAAACATTTTGTATTTTATAATACTTTCATTAAAATTAAAAAAAAAAAGAGCTTAAATATATATTTTTGTATTTTAAGAGCACAAAATATAATGTTCTCAACAATTTTTAAGATTGTTGGGCATCCAATTCCCATTCGTTGGCCATTGTTGCCAATCACTGGACAAAATCCAATGGTTAGTTGGATTCTATCCAATCAACATAAATCCAAAAATAATAATTTTTAAAATTAAATTTTTTTTATAAATAAGTATAATATTCATATATTTTCAAACTCAATATAATTTTCTCTCTAATTCTCTATGACTTGAAAATTTAATATCCTTTCAAGTTTTTTATATAATATAATATTATATAAATCCTAATAATCATAACTAGTAATAATATATAGTCTGACAAACAACAAAATTGTAAAATTACTGTGCTGACAGATATTATTTATTTTTATATGGTATAGGTACACTAATTATTTTAAATTAAATATAATAGAGAAAGTAATGGAGTATAGAAGATATAATAATTAATAATACAATTTTTTTCTGCTCAACTTTTTATATATTAACTTTACTAATTCTAATAAAAATAAGATGAATCATTATGAATTTAATAAAAAAAAAAATAAATATTTAATATAATTTTAATTTAGATAATAATAATTCAACAGAAAAATTTTGAGACTAATTTGTCTCCTATTCATAAGTCTCCCTAAACAATTAAAAACCCTAATTTTAACAGAAAACATATGTAATTTAGATCCACTTTAAAATAATTTTAAAAAATATATTAAAGTTGCAAAAATATAATGTCATATAGATATTGTGAAAAAATACATCATTGCAAAGCTAATGATTGGAATAGACATTAAATGAGACATGTCAAACAATACACAAAAAAAGAAATATTATATTTTAGTCAAATCCAACTATGTCATGAGGTTATTGAATTTGGATGTAGTTTATATTCAATGACTTATTTTATTTATAAACATAAATTGGTAAGACATAATATCTATAATAATTGATAGTATTAATCTTCCGCATAAATTTACAAAAAAATCCTAGACATATTTGTTGCATACAAAAATATATTCAATTCACATATCATATGATTCCTAATTCAACTCATAGCACTAATATTAAAAAATTAAATAAAATGGACTAACCATGAATAAGATTCCACAAGTATATGAATTAATCATATGGACGAAAAAGTTTAGAAACTATAATTGAGTAGTATCAATAGCATTCTATATATGGACTAATAATGAATATATTGTTTTCGAATTTGTCATTGTCCATTATATTAATTCTAACTAAACTAAATAAAAATAATAATAAAATTTAATGATATATTATATCCCAATAATTGCATTTTTATATAATATAATCTAACGACAATCATTTTTTAATATAAAATATAAAATAAAATATATAGTATCATATTTGATAAAATTATAAATAATAGTGTAGTAATAAATTTATTAAAATGAACAATTAAATAAAGTCCCTTACCTAAGATTTTTCATATTAAATATATGTATCACATTATAAATTTAATAGTATAAGCTAGCTTACAATTAATTTTTCACTCATTGAGATCTATTAGTATTTCTAGCAAACAAAAAAAATTATAATTTATAAGTAAATAGATAAAAAAAACTCTAATTCAATATTAAATATCATTAGAAAACTATATATATAATATTAAATTTATATATTAGTTATCAACATAATATATCTGATTTCAAAAATAGAAAAATTGATGAAGTCATAATAATTGAATTTGATTGTGACAGAATTTTTATTAAAAAATTTTTAAAGATTTTTATGATATAAACACATGTTTGTCTGTATGTACTTTTACATCTTATAATATGTTTAGGCGCATATATAATATTAATAGTGTGTCTAAACAATATGTAGAACGCTCATATTTTGATAACATCATTATTAAGATGAAAAAAAATATTTAAAATATTAAATGATGATTCAACTACTTCATGCTTAACTTTTGGAATAGATTCTAAAGTTAAGGTCGAAGAAATCGAATATATGATGCAATTCAAATGTACTTGAATGAAATAAGAATAAAAATAAGATAATAAAATTTACAAATAATTATAAATTTTATATAAATATTATAAAAATAAATATAATTATTATCACAAATCATTGAGTATGAAAATTGATATCATATTCAAAAATGATAAACATTTTATTTAATTAAGTAGGAATAAAGAACAAAATGATATATTAAATAAGTATGAGCTGTCAAAATATTTAGATATTAATTATTATTTTATTTTATATTACTATAATATAAAAATTTAATATATTAAGTTGATAAAAATTATAATAATTCATATTTTTCATGTTATTAAAAAAGATATGTTATTTTTTCTATTATTGTGAAAGTTATTTTAAATAACATTCTGATATCCACTATTGCATTTAAATCTAATTTTTTAATTATTGTGAATATCATTTTAAATAAGAGAACAAATATACAATCATATATTATAGAAATTTTAACTTATTTAAAAGATTAAGAAAATACATATATGATTCTTAAAGTATTAGAATTAGAAAATAAATTACACAATTAGACTGAAACTTTGACCTATCAAGTTCAAAATCTGAGTAACTGATAGTAATCATGATCTAGGAACAAGAACATAAATATTTTTTTATTATATATTTAAAAAATCTGTCAATTTTAATATATTTTATTTTTATATTATTGTATATTATGTTATATTGCACAATTTACAATTTTAGAAAATTAATATTATTTAAATTTATTTTTTAAAATTTCATATATCATATTATATATATATATATATATATAAAATCAAGACTAAAATGAGTTCAATCAAGTCTAGACTGGCACATATCCAAACTAGCAAGGATTGTAGGTTCAATCTGCATTATAGAGGTGTCAAATAGAGCATATTATGTTGGCATGGACAATTTTTTCGTGGCCCAGTCAAGCCACTGGCCATGCCAAGCATGGCCCTGTACTAAGCACGGCCCGACACGGCTCACCAGTCCGACTTTTTTAGTCCGTATCGTGACTGGATTTGCTGGGTCAAGCCAGGCTGTACCTGGTTTGCCAGCTTTTTTTTAAACCCCCACCATAATGGGCAGAAGGGCACGGTTCGGACACTCAGGCCAGCACGAACTATGCCAAGGGGTGGCCCTGCCCACCCTGAGGCACGGTTCCAAACCATGCCAGGCCAGGCTCTGGATCAATCCCAAGCCACCTAGCCCATTCGACACCTTTACCAGGCTAGTATGGGTTGTGGGTTTAATCCAGACTAGCATGGGTTGTGGGTTCAATCTAGACTAGCATGGATTGTGAGTTCAATCAGGCTAGCATGGATTGTGGGTTCAATCCAGCCTAGCATGGGTTGTGGTTTCAATCCATGCTAGCTTACATCAAACCCAAGTTATCATGAGTTTGCACATGTCAGGTTGCATGGTAGGCCATGCAACCCATTTTTATCGGTGTGACGGCACGACACAATGAATCAATACAAGATTAAATTATTTAATCAACCCAGTACACTATTTCATCCTTTAAGATCATGTGTAAACAAAACAAATTTATTAAAGAAAAAGAAATATACACCATTCCACTATATTTTTTAAAAATGTATTTTCAAAAACTTACACAAACAAAGAAAAAAAAAATATATCTCATATCATAAAGTATGTTCTTTTCAGTTACTATAATATCAAAACAAGGTACAAGTGATACTTACCCTCAACCAGGAGAATGCTAGTATTGATGTAACCATTGAAATGAATTTCTTCTTTAATAATTCATAATTTACTGGTGAATTTATGACCTTTGATATCAAAATGCAATATGAAAATGTTCTAGTTTTCTTTTTTTATTTTTTACTTTTGACACAAACACTCAACATGTATGTTATCTGATTACCTTAATTATTATTATTCATTATATTAGGATAGTGTATAAATTTCATATAAATATACTTTATATTTATTTTTCAATATTAATATTTAACATGGCATAAGAACCAACCTAGAAAAATTTAACACTGAATTAATAGACAAAGGTGAGTGCTTGTAGAGTGGTTGTGTGCACAGTGCAGTGGTAGCAGCATGTGTGCTTAGTGGTGGTAGCAGAGACATGCACAGTTGGAGATTGCAGGCTTACATGATTTATGGATAACTGACATGAGCAACAATAGGCTTGTAGTGGTTTCACATGGTGATGGTGCACGTGCCATTTTTGGCTGAAACCCTAATAGCAAATAGTGGTGGACCATGGCAATGTACAGTGGAACACAGTATCATTTTGAGCAGAAACTCTTAGAGATGTCAATTGAGCCAGGCAGCCTGTGCCCAGCCCAAAGTACGGCCCGACTGAGCCGTGCCTGGCCCGGCACGGCACAGTCCGGAACTGTGCCTGGGCCTTTCCGTACCAGCTCGAGGCACGGCTCATGCTGTGCCTGGCCAGAGGTTTCCGGGCCACGTGCCAGGCCAGGCACGACCCAGCTGTCCGGACCGATAAAAGGCACGGTAAAGCTGCACGGTCAGGTACCGTGGCCCGGATCTCAAGACTGGTATCGAGTGGTGCCCCATCCACGTCCATTATTTTTAAATAACTTTTTATTTAAAAAAAAATTTACCCGTGAGCCTGACCCATAGGGTTGCCCTGCCGACTTGCCCGAGGCTTGATCCCGAACCCAAAGGTTCGATCTAGAGATGTTAGACGGGACATGTCGGGATGGCCCAACCCATTTTTATCCGGCCCGACTGTGCTTCCAAGTCGAGACAGGTACGGTTACTGTGCCGTGTCTGGCCCGGCACGGGCCTGTGGCACGAATTCACCAGGTTCGGCGCGGTCGGGCCGAACCCCTAATTTAAAAAAGATTGGGGTTTCGGCGCACACCGTCGTGCCGCAGTGATTTTTCTTCACTTCGGGACTCAATGAGTCTTTTTCGTCAGGCTCAACTTCTGCCGTTGGGACAGTTTCTCGGCTCATGCTGAGGTATCGTGTTAATGGGTCACGGTACCATGTCGGGCCATGCACGACATGAGGCCCAGTAGGCTTCGCCACGGCACCACACTATTGGTGACATGGGCAGGCACGACATGGGCATGGGCACGAGAAATCACCGTGTTGTGTCGGCCCAGGCATGACCAAATCATGTTGTGTCTCGTGAAGAATCAGGCCGTCCCGGCCCGATTGACACCTCTAGTTCAATCCCAAACCTTGTTGAACAAACGACAGAACCCAGCACAAACTCACCATGACTAAAAGTGTCAAATGGGCCAACCCAACCCGATTTAACCGTGCTTATCCTAACACGGAAAGTGAATGACCCATTCATGTGCTCATGCCGAGGACAACCAGGCCGGGCACGACCCAATACTATGGCCCGAGAGTACTGTATCTTGACACTAGCCGAGATATGGCCCGATCCACCCAGCCCCAAAGCCCCAATCCGAACCCGAGACCCGACAAATCAAAAATTTCCATTAGGTCCAAACTCGACCCAGGGTCTTTTCGACCTAAGTCCGAGGCCTGAACCTTTGCCCTCCACTCCATTCCAAAAGCAGAAGCTTCTGGAATGGACCGTTCGGGTCAGTTCGACGGTCGAACCGACCCAACGATAAAAAAATTCAATCTAAGCCGTTGGATTTCACCTTCAACGACTATGAAATACAATCCGATAGCCATAAAAATTCTGCTGATTTTTTAATTAATAAAAATAAAAAATTACTTAAAATTTTTTTTTTTCTTAATTTATAAAATCCCACCCCGACTCCTCTCATTCTAAGATTTAAGTTTTAAAAACATAAATCTCTTGCTCTTCTCTCTCTGTTTCTCTAATTTTCTCACTCTGAACTTTTGAGATTTAGACATTTTGCATTTTGAGACCCAACTTCGATGTGAATTGTGGTATGCATCCGGTGCAGACATAAAAAAACTAAATTTTAAGCATTATAATTTATGGGTATTTTTTTTATTTATTAGTTTTAAAGTTATAAAGTTTTAAAATAAAAATCTAAAAATTAAATATTCTACTTCGTCTCTCTAGTCTAGTCTCTCTCTAGTTTAAAAAATAAAAAAAATGATAAATAATAATTTAAAAAATAAAAATAAGATGAATTATAATTTAGATAACAAAAATCCGACGGAAAGATCCAAGGCTATCGAAACTTTAATTTCCCTGGTCGTCTCGACCCAAACATCTAAAAATTAAAAGATTAAAAAAACTTTAATAGTTTGAACTCATTTTAATATAATAAAACAAAAATATGTTAGGAATACCGAAAAAAAATTGGCTCAGTACAAATATTGTAAAAAAATATTAACATGTAAGAGTTCGTATGCGACAAAACATATTAAAATGTATGCAAAACTATGCAACCAAAAATATGGTGTATTAGATCCTAGACAAACTCAACTCAACGTCAGTGATGGGTTTTTTAAGGTTGGATTTAGTTCAGTCTCAAAGTTTACCCCCTTCATATACCACAATAAGTTAGAAAAGGAAGACATGATCAAACTGATCACCACGATAAATCTTCCAATTAAATTTTCAGAAGATCCAAGGATAGTAAGTATCATACAAACATATTTTTAGCCTGCATATCATAGGATTCATAGATCCACATTTAAGAACGACATATTAAAATATTATAAGTTAAAAAAATAAATAATAATTAATAAATTTAGAAAATATAGTAAAGTGGTATCAGTGACATTCGATATCTGGACTAGTTGTGATGATGCATCTTATGCATGTCTCACCACCCACTATGTAGATTCAAAATAAATACTAAATAAAAAAATTTTAAGATTCTCTGAGATTCTTCATCCTCCTCATAATGGCCTGACTAGTTTTGAATTTATGATAAAAATCTTTACAGAATATAAAATTCAAAATAAAATTTTTAGTATTATATTCGATAATACATCTAATAATAAAATAGAAATTAACATATTTATTAAGAATATAAGAGATGGATCATTAAGAAAAATTTTTTACGTTAGATATATGTGTCACATCATTAACCTGATAGTACAAATGATGATGACGGTGTGTGACCCAGTATTAAAAAATATACGTAACAAACTAAAATATATTCACATGCCTCGCAGACAACAAGTTCGGTAGTCTCTGTTTGTCGGCGAATCCTAAGAATTAGAAATTTTAATCAGATATAAGACATTGTTGAAATTACACATACCTGATATTGTAGTCATGTATTGGATGCAAACACGTGATAACCAACTATATCAATAGTAAGAGTAACGAACTTATTATTGACGATAATGACTAGACTACAAGTATTTCATTTATAAAACTCCCAAATATTTTTTATGACATGACGAACATATATTCGTTAGTTTATACTCTCACAACTTGTATTACACTCAGGTGCATATGTAATATTAGTAGCATATTTAAGAAATTTCGAAATGACCCGACACTTAGCGATATGGTTCTAGAGATGAAAACTGAGTACTCAAAGTATTAGTCTATCATTTCATTTTTTTATTGTCTGGCAGTCTATATTGACCCTAGGATTAAGGTAAAAAGGACATAGAATATTTTGACATATATTTGCTCATATATAAACCTAAAAGACTCACCTGAAAGATTCATTCACGAGAAGTTAATTGAGCTTTTTAGATACTACAATACTAGGTATGATAGTAGTAGTAGAGAAGCTCCGAGTACAAACATGGATATCATATTCAGAGAAGATTTTTTTATTCAGTTAACGAGGAAGAAACGACAGGGTAGACCGTCTCGTAGGAGGAAATTATCTCAATACTTAGATATTGATTATTGTTCAATCCTATTATATTCTGATAATAAAAATCTTGATATATTACAGTGATAAAAATCATACGAGTCTACCTTTTTCGTGTTATCTAAGATGTCACGAGATTTACTGACTCTTCTAGTGTCAAGCGTAGAATCGGAGTCTATTTTTTCTATTGCAGTGAATATTATTTTAGATAGGAGATCGAGATTACGATAAAATATTATTGAGGCTTTAGCATGCATGAATGATTGAAAGGATTCGAGTTTGTGCATCCAGGATCGTGCTGGGACTACAATAAAATGGAGGAGATAATTGCTGATGATAATCTGTGTAATATTGATATTGTGGATGATATGACAATTGATGATATTAACGATTGACAATTGAGAGACCGATGTTTGAATTTAATTTTGATTAACTCATATATATTGTATTTGTATTTTTTATTTTTTATTTGTGATATTACTTTGAGTTTGTACCTTTGTAGATTGATGCTTGAAACTTTAAAATTTATTTTTTGTGAAATTTTATTTTGCATTAGTTTTTAATTTTTTTATATTTTAGTTTTAATATTTTATTAATTCATACACTTACACTGATACACATACACATTTAGTTTTAAAATTAAAGTTATTTATTATAATAAATAAACTTAATGTTTTATTTAATTTAATAAAATAAAAATTTAAAATTTAATTATATATTTATAATTAATAATTAATATTAATTATTAACATTAACTAATTACTAACAACAATAACAAAAACTTTTAAAGTATTATAAATATATAAACATTAACTATTCTGAATACAAAAATTTAAATTTATAATAAATTAAAAATGACCCGTACGGGACAGAACTGGCCCGTATGAGCCTGACTCAACACGGTTTCATCACTTTGCCGGGTCGACGGGTCGTGACGAGCCTGGCCTAACGAAACCACGCCGAGCCAGGCAAGGCATGGTTGCCTGATTTGGACCACCTAAAACCTAGATGGATCGGGCTGGCTTGGCCCATTTGAGATCTCTAGCCATGACCCGGCACTAACCAAACCGAATTCAGCAGACTCGGGCCGATTAGGCCGTGCTGGATCAGCCTTTTTTTAAATTATGTCGTGCCTGGCACAGCATGATGGCCCGATTGAACTACCAAAAACCAAGCCATGTCGGCACGGCACAACTCAGTTGACACGTGTAGGAACTCTAAGATTTCAAAAAATAAAAAATAAAAAATAAAAAATTTGATTTACAAAAAAATTAATTTTAATGAAATTTATATTTGGAGAAAGCACAATTAAGTGCCATAATATGAAAAAAGATTATCACAGTAAAAATAAATGAAAAAACCCCACAAATTAGGATACTCATTACAATAGAATGAGATACACTAAAAGTAGTTGATATTATATTTAGGGTCAAGAATTTCACACCGCATTAAAATAAACAAACAAACTACTAGAGTCATCTTTGAGTCTTCATAAAATTCATCCATCATAATACGTATACTTACTAGATGGAAGCATACAAATTCATCTCTAAGACCATCAAATTATTCTTTTTTTTTATGTATCACTAGTTATTTTACTCATACCCTTCACAATTATTAATTATCAATATATGAATTAATGTTCATAAAAATTATATCGTATTCACCATATTTTTTTGTGCTAAAAATATTAAAGTAATCAATGACAAATATTTAAAAATTAATATATATGATAGTGTGTAGCTTAAGTTTTTATTAGTTCCTCATTTTTTATGTATTCTTAATTATCCTATTAGTTTATTCTATATAAGTAGTTTTTTCAAACAGCTCAACTATAATTTTATTTTATTTATATCGATATTTATTTTTAGGATTAAAAAATTCTAAAGAAAATCTACTTGGTATTGAGCATGATAAATTATATATCATCTCTTTCATAATAAAATCTTCTATATATTTGATTGTGGTGAATTTTTTACTTGTGTACTCATAGATTGATCACTTATCACTAAACAAGCTAAAAACATTTTACCAAAGTCTTCAATATATTTTAACTCTAGAGTATGAGATAGTTTAATTAAAAAAGCTTACTAACACTGCTTATTCCACATATAAATCCAGCTTCAATAGCAATTCATTCGTAATAAAATACTTAGACATATTGAGAACTATGAGAGATGCGTTTAGAAAAAAAATTTAGGTATCTTATCACTTTTAATAATAATTACTTGAGATAAACTTGGATATATTCATTTCGAGAAATAACAAGTTTTTTTTTTTAATTTCTCAAAATATTATAAAAATTTATAAAATAAAAATATTATAAAAATAAGATATGACAATATATTAAAATTAATGTTAAACTGATTCAGTACTTACTGAATAAATAAAAGATTATACAACAAATTTATTATAGCTGCATATCCCAAGAAAATAAGATAGCAGAAAGAAAAATAGATATCTAATTGAGTCTGTCTTTTCTGAAAATATACTCTTTTAAATCTTACATCATGAACAAAAGTTATTTAGCTTGTCTCCTAAAAATTTTAAATACACGTCTTTTGCTTTCCCACTTTCAAAAATAAAATAAGCTGACATCTAAGGTCTTGAGATGTATTTTCTCTGAATAGTTCAATACACAAATTGAGTATAATCTATCCAATTGACCCTACTATATATAAGAGAATCATTAGAAAAATTAACTATCTAACAATTACAAATCTAGATATAATATATGCAACTGATATAATTAATTATTTCCTGAAGTATTCTTTGCAGATTCATCCTAAAGCAGCTCTTCACATGTTGAGATATGTGAAAAAATCTCGATAACTTAGATTTGCTTTCAAAGATCATGGACACGTTCAATTGGCTGGAATTTAGATTTTAGTTGAACATCAACATGCATCAAGATAAGGTTAATGACAAAGATTTTACTTTTTTGGAGGCAACTTTATCTCCTAAAAAAATAAAAAATAAACAATTACATCAAAATCTAATACAAGTGTACAATTCAAAGTGATGATTACAATTACGAGATATTTTAGATGTGTCGTATGTTAGTTAAGATTATGTATGCAATCTCATCTCTCATTACCATTAATATGACAATCATGCGATAAAATATATAGCCCATAATTTGATATTTCACAAGAAGATGAAACAAAACATACAGAGGAGGATTACTTCTTCTAAAGAAAAAAAAATTTAAAATTGAAATCATTATTACAACATACATTCGACATGCGATCAATCATTCCCTTACTAAAAAATTTCACATAAACTCTTGCAACTCATTGCAAATAATTCAAGTGTCCGAAACTCTTGCACCAACATTGCACACACTATGCATCCTCATTTTCCCTGCATCCATAGTGCATAATCACTACACTTAAGGTTCACAGCACAATATACCATATGTCACACACATGGTGCATCCTCATGGCACACAAGATGTAGTGTGCATTGATGCAATGGGCATTAACAAACATAGCACGTGGTCAACACGTGGTCAACACGTGCTTACTTAATGCACATTTACAATGCACACATGCACTATGTTGTTACGCTTAAAATGCATGCTTCTCTAACTAGGAAATCCTAGAGTTTGCTTCCTAAACATATGAGTTGCCTCTAATACAATATAAAAACTCATTACTTAAAATATTCAACCTTGGGTAGAAAACTCAATCATGAATGTGAAAAACACAAAGAGAATAGATAATCTGGAGATCAATTGGAACAGCCCATATGTTGGGTGCTCCCATCAATAAAGCATAAAAATTAAAAACAATAAAATAAGCATAAATTACAACAAAAGCATCCATATACTGGAACTTGTTAAATATGACTTTCCAGAGCCACTAATTGAAATAAATTAAACATAAAAATTTAAAACAATAAAATAAGCATAAATTGCAACAAAAACATCCATATATTGGAACTTGTTAAATATGACTTACTTTCCCGAGCCACTAACGGAAATAACTGAATATGAATCATGTGGAACATGTGTACTTGTATGCTTTTTATTCTGCTTAATATTCAATGGTTCTACGAAGTCTCCCTTCGACCATCCTGGTTCAGAAGAGGAAGAACTAATCTGTGGAGACAGATTAGAAGGAGTGGAACGTTGGTAGTTAAGCAACATCAGCTCCCTTTCAGCAATAAAGACAGCAGAATGCTCCCGACCTTCAGACATTGTTGGCAAAAATGCTACTGATGGAAGAGCCCTAACATCAAATTCACTGATAATAACACCAATATTAGTTCCAGTAGCCACGAGATGAGGCTGCAAAGGATGCACAACCATGCAATAAACCTGCATCAGCAGGAAGACTACATGCTGTCAAAGAATATTCATCACAACTGTAAAGCAATTTCAAAATGCAAAGCTAAACATGCTAGGGCATCCATTAGTTAGAGATCATAAAAAGTGATGCGTGTAAGGAGTATGAAAGCACATTAACCCCTTCCTTTTCAGGACATGATTTAGTCATAAAAACACAGAATTGGTATATCAGCTGAACAATTATTTTAGCAAGTCAATGGGAGCAGTGTCACATACATTCTTTCATCATTCAAATAACTATAATTTATGTTTCTCCAAACTTTTTTCCCTTTTCATCCATAGTTCTAATACTTTTCTGTGAAATTTTAATAGAATGAAAATTAGCTTGATATGATAAATTCAGGACAATTGTAGTAGCGAGATCAAAATATTGCAAAGTCATGAGTGATACATAGGCTACTTTGGGTGCCTCAAATAATAGTGTTTCGAACTCATGTAATGACGTACTGTTGATAATAATGTATGCATTATTATGTGCATTACAATATGAGTGTTACTCTAAATTAACATATTTGACAACTATCCTCCTCATTAGATGCATATTACGCACAAACTTATTATTTTAGTAAAGTAACAAGAAACTAAATTACATAATAATATTATTTTATTCAAAAAGCATGAACAAATGCAAGTCATGTAATTGGAACAATCCAATACCATGAGCAATACTTCATAGACAAAGTATAAGCAATAAGTGAATAAATATATCAAAAGAATATTACAAATAAAATTCATTATAGAAAATCAATCCATAAAATCTTCAAATTCAAATAGTTAACTCAATGGAAATGATGTACATGAGACACCCTTATATAATATGCTAATTAGATTGGGGCAACTCACATATAAGATGTTTATACCCATAACATAACAAACAAGAAACAAAATTTTTTTAAAAAAAAATTATAAGTTATAAAGAACTACATATTTCATTAAGTTGATGCATACAAATTCAAGACATTAAACTTGAAGAAAAGGAAAAGAAAATAACATTTTTTTCCTAATCTTCCCATAAATATCTGATGCTGATTTATTACAGTAAAGTATTTTATAACAAAAGTTTATAATAAATTTTTTTCCTGAGAAATAAGCAATTCACAATTATATATTTCATCTCCTCAAGTAACTATCTCATCAAAAACATCAAGCAAATTATTATTATCATTAATTTAAATTTTATCTTTACATTAAATCTCTAAAAAAATAATTATTTTTTAATTTTATCAGACAAAATATTATATCTAGTAAAAATACAAAACCTCATAATATATTTCATATTAGTACAAACTAGTGTCTAGCTCAAAATTTCAACACACAACTAACTACAAGTATCCATGACAATCAATCATCATATACCCAAGAAATTTTTCACATATCTTAATATGAATATAACTACATCAAAGTAAATAAATAGAAAAACAATTAAAAATAATTAATTATATTTATTATATAATTTATATCTAGTTTGATAATATTAAGATGGTTAAATTTTTCTATTATTCTCCTATAAATAATAGATAATAAAGTGAAATGAATAAGTTATATCAGACAAAAAATTAATACATGTATTAATTATATAACTCCTTTGTAACAATATAATCTTTGTTCTCAAGTATGTCAATTTTATCCCAAGAAGCATATAAGTCTCCCTAAATTTTTCTTTTTGAACTACAACAGAAGATACTCTTTAAATTAAATAATTTTAAACTCAACATCTTTCGTAATAAGAATATTATTCATGTATACAAAGAACAAGATCAACATATCATGAGCTCTTACAAAAAAAAATTATAACACAAATATATTGGAAAAAAGATATAATTGTATGTAAAAACCTTACAAATTAAATTTTTACTAATTATTTTAGATCATACAATATCTTAAATAATTTGCAAATACAATCTAATTGTATCACTAGAAAACCCAAGTGATTACTTCATATAAATCTCATCTAAAGATCATTGTAAAAAAATATATCTATCAAATCTAATCGGTATATCCTCTATTTATTAGATATTATCGATAATATAATAATTTGTACAGAGAACATCTTAATCACGAAAAAAGAAATATTGAAAAAATCTAAAATAGACATCTAAAATAACTCATTCAAAAAAGTCTCACCTTATGATAATTTATCTTCCTATTTAGGAACATATTTCCACTTAACACTCACATGCAACAAAAAACAAACCTTTCTGAAAATCAATACAAGTGTTCCCAAGCCTCAATAGAGTTAAAAGTATATATCACTACTAATATTATGTGAAATCATCTTTGATGAGATAATAACTCACAACAAATATTAGTATTCGAGTATTGTCAAGAGAAATAATAATATAGGTTAAAAAATAAGTATGATAATACCAATAAAATAGAATATTAAAATCACTTATTTATTTCTTCTAAAAGTGATTAAAAAATTAAGATTAAAAGAGTTGATTACACAATCACCTAACTTGATGGGAGAAACATATTTACTCTAAACAAATTGATGTATGCTCCCGTCTAATAATATATACTCAAGTTGTGTAGTCAAGTTTTTCAACTTGAGGCAAATCATGGATAGGAACAACAATAGACTCGTTGACTGTCAATTTCTTCTTAAAAAACTATTAAAAAGAAATATATTATTTTAAAAATAAAATTTTTTTATAATTTAGAGAATAAAAATTTCTTGAATTTTTCTCTTTTTATTTGTATTTTTTTCATCTCTTATCTCTCTTCTCCTATTCTGAGTTATATGCTCAAATTCAATTTTAATTTTTTATTATTAATTATTTTTGTTTACAAATAATTTGGCATAACAAGTTTAGAAAAAAGAAAATATGATGAAAAGTAAAATATAACTATGTGATGCAGACTACTATTCGAATTAATTTACACGATAGCAGTTAGGTACATAATTTTTATTAGTTTTTGCATTTTATTATTACATAATGACACTGAATTTATATTTAACATTCAAAATATAAATAAAAATATAATAGATAATAAGTTTGATATAACAAATTTAATGTAGATATAAATAATAATAATAATAACTTAGCTGAATCGTTCGATATCAAAATAAGATTCTCTCTAATAACCTCGACCCAAATTTATTTGCTTAATAAATTTAAATATATGTGAACTTCAATAGTATGAACTTACTTAAACAATAAAAAATAAAAATTTTAGGGATGTCTAATAACAAGCAATATAAAATATTTTATAAATTAAATTATACTTGTATCAGTATATGTGATACTAATCACTTTAAAAGATTTAATAATCAATGCATAAAAAATATGATACATTAAATCAAAGACAAACAAAATTGAGCAATCGAGTCTCTGAAGATAAACCAAATTCAACTTTATTGATCACTTTCATATACCACAATGATTTTGAGAGAAAAGACATAGTCAAACTAATTATAATCATAGATCTTCTGATTGTATTTTCAGATGAACCTATTATAGTCAATATTATAAAGACCTACTATTAGCCTATTTATCATGGAATTCTAAGGTTCACATATAGATATTCCATGTGATTTCTACCGATTATCACTCAATCCTTTTACATAATGATAATAAAAATTTTGATATTTTAAATTTGTAGATTTTATTGGAATCCACCTATTTTATGCTATCTAAGATCATACATGATCTACTAATCCCTTATGTGTCTAGTGTAACATTAAAGTTTACTTTATCTGTGAGAATTAATGTTATTTCAAATAAAAAATTGAGACTGCTACCAAATATCATAAAAATACTCGCATGCATAAAAAATTAATAAGATTTAAGATTAAAAATTCAGAATAAAACAAGAGTTATTGATGAATGATGACTCATATGATATCAAGAATGAGAATATTGAGGTCACCATTAACGATATATTCAGACACATATATAATGATAATAATCTATGTCTATACTACTATACTACATATATGGATTAATAACTCATACTATTTTGTTTATTTTTGGATTTCTATCAATTATACTTCATGTTTTTAT
The DNA here is from genome assembly GCA_029783825.1 of Sapria himalayana. NCBI lineage: Eukaryota > Viridiplantae > Streptophyta > Magnoliopsida > Malpighiales > Rafflesiaceae > Sapria > Sapria himalayana. The sequence goes on along the minus strand of JAREIK010001258.1, from coordinate 1,818,944 downwards.
GCTTATAAATTATATTTTCATTTGGATGATTTTTATTTTAGAGTTGATACAAATTTTACATAATTTTTTTCGTTATTCATTTTATTTTAATTCAATAAATTTTATAATGTAATATAAATATGTAATATGCATTATACATATATTTTTCTCTTTAATTATATTATTTTAATATATAAATATATTATTTTGATTTTTTGTATAAATATAAAATTAAAATTTCAAATTTTTTAAATACACACATCCAATTTAGGTTGTTGAATGCCCTACCCAAGATCAACATAATTAGGCACAACCCAACACAGATATGCCCAACTGTAGGCCAAATGAAAAAAGCAAGGCCTAATCAAATAGATGTGTCGTGCCAACATGGTGCGAGATCCATAGCGTGTCATGCCTGGCATGACATAATGGCACAACCAGGCCACAAAAAAATGAATCGTACCGCTACGGCCTGGATTGAGAATCTATGCCTTGTCTGACATGACAGTGGCCCAACTAAGACACCAAAATTCAAAACAAGCTGATCCGACACAACCCACTTTACACATCTACCTCTAGTCAAGTCAAGGGCAAGCATGTCAAGCTAACTCACACTGCAGACAGGTTGCACGTCAAGACAACCCCCATTGATCCAATGGTCAGCAACTTTGTCTCATGTCACCCCATGCTACGAATATAGGAGTCAAGCCAATTTGCCCAATATAGACCAATGGACACCTCTATTCCTATAATATTTTATTTGAATTCAAATAGAGACTGTCACAATATATTCAGAAATCTATTCTCTACAAATGGACTTTACTCTCCACATCAGAGTTGTATTATTTGCTTATAGAACTTTTCTGTCTCAGAGAATAGATAAATTAACCTAGTAATTTCAGAGAGAGGAGTGGGATACGACAAGTGAAGAGAGAGAGGAGAGTCCGCAAAAAGTAAATGGGCGCAGCTAGGGGGATCATAGGCACTTTATGATTGAAGCATAATCTGAATGACACCTGCTTGGGTCGAGAGAGGGCCATGAGATATATCCTTCAGTGTTCTTATTATAGTAGGATGTGATATAATAGAAATTGCTGATCTTGTTTCCCTCATAAGAGATAGTCTTCTGCTTGGTATGTGCAAGCAGATTGGCTACCTACAGACTCCACTCGAAAGTCACCACAGATATAATAACTACGCTCCTATAAACAAAAGAGTAAACAAAATTCCTTTGTAAATTTTTTGTTGGTTTTAGTCTCAAAGTAGTGTAGTTTTTTTTTTTTCAATTTGTGTCGAAATCACTCCTTACTCAAGGGTCATTGATTCAAAAGCCTATATTAACATCAAAAATGATCATTATCTCTTTTTTTTTTAATTTATAATTATGATATTATTTGTTATGAAATTATTATGATGTTTAAATTTTAGGATCAGATAAATTTCCAAAATCTTTTGTCTTACTAGTCTCATAAATATACGTATCGTACAAGGAATAAAACAATTTTCGTTCATATATCAATCTCACGAATATTGTGTAATCAGTTTAATCAACTAACTATTAGTTAAATATTATAATAATTAAAATGATAAGAGTGGATTTTAGTTAAAACTTTTAAAATTCTAGGATTATGATATTTCATTACACATAATATATTTTCTAAATAGTTTAGATATTATTATGTTTGATTACAGAATAAATATTGGGCTCTTATGAAAATATTTTATTATCCTAATGACATACAAGATAGCTGTTAATTATTAGGTCTTCCCTAATGATAATTCACTCATTATTGTTTTTTCGATATTTTACTATCAAAATGATAAATTATCTCTTATCGAGGATCATTCGCAAGTTCATATCTTTTGGACAAATCATTAACAGTTCTTAAAGGTTGTTTCATATATATATATATTATTATTCTTCGACTCACGTGTTATATTAATGTAAACTGATATAATAGTAAAAGTGTTTGAACTTTCGATTTCATAAACATAATACTTTCACAATTAATTGAGATCACTTCCAGTAAAACATAAATAATGAATTGATTTATAAGAGTGTTCTTACTTTTAGCTTGGTAAGTATCATACTCACACAATTAGCATATTTCAAAATTGAGTTTTGACGTATAAATTTATCTCACGCAACTTGATTGAACGGGTTATCATTTCCTACCATTATGCACGAGTGCGCTTCATAACTTACATGCCACTGATCATCATGATATCACGCACAAATTTACTAACAATAAAATTTTAATTTTAATACTACATAAATACAAGCATCAATATTTAAACATAAATTAGATTCTAACATAAAATTTATTCATTAAGCATTCATTATAAGAAATCAAATATATCAATTATTGACCTTAATTTAGCATGACTATGAAAAAATTAATATGAGATAATTAGATATATATCTCATGAAATTTTAAATTTCCAATAATAATCCATAAAATTATCAAATAATCAAACCTTAAATTCGCAATACTCATTTGTGCACCTTAGATTTGTTCTAGAGTTAGCCAAAATTCATGTTCCCCTATGATTTATATTTGTGTCTTACATCGCCTCTTTGCTCATGTGTCTCCACTAGGGTTAAGAAAAATTATGCTCTCAAAATCACAACCTTAGGTCATTTTTCTCATGCATTAGGATTCTTCATTAAATTTCATATTTTTCTATTTTATACTCAAATGATTAGGTACAAAATTTAAGTCGAAGATTATAATTTTTAGAAATCTTTGACTTTTGGTCTTTGTAACACAAGTCACGGGATGCTCAATGCCTAGGCAAGACCTTTGCCTGTGGTACCTATACATTCTAGCCCAATGACTCATTTGTGACTCAATGACTCGTGTCATAATATAATGATAGTTAAATAACTAATCTTTATTGTTATACCTCATGAAATTAATTAAGTTAATTGAATGATTCGTATTAGATCAAAAATTATTATTTAACTCAATTAAAGTATTTGTTGGAGTAAAAACATACTAGTCAATCTATGTAAGAATGCCAAGTACATATATTCTTTGTGACAAAACAATCATTCTACTGTAGTATGATACTTCTACAACACAAAAAATATCTAAGTCTATAAAGGTCTTTCATCAAGAATTAAGACTAATGAGTTATTAGATAACGCACTTAAAATATTCAAACCATTGAAAATTAAAATTTTCAATGGTTTGAATTTTTAAGTGCATGAGATAAAAAAATATTGAGAGTTAAATTTAAAAATTTAAATGAAAATTCATTGAATATTTTAAGTAGATAAAAACCTACTTAATGTTAAAGACTGAAAATTTTCCACAAAATCTTTTTAAAAAAATTACCATTTTGTCGTTTTTTTTTCATTTCTTTTTTGTTTTCTCATTCATGCTATAGTTTAGTTTGTAAATATATCTTCTCATCATTTCTCCGCCAACACAAACCCTGACCCTAACCCTTTTTAATGATTAATTTAAGAGATAAAATAGCGAATCAACTAATTATTCATTAATTTTTATTTTTATATTAAAAATTTGGATAGTTTTAAAGAGTTGAAATTTTATTGATTATTTTTTAAATATTTTTATTTTTTTTTGGATTTATTATTTATTTATGAATATGTTTTTAGGGATTGTAATTTTTTTAATAATTATTATATGTAGTGAAAAAAAAATTCATTAAAAATTATATTTATGTTAGATAATATATAATACAATGATAATAAAGATAAATATGTAAAATACATCATTTTCGGCATTCAGTATTTATAGTTATCAAATAATATATTTATATTCAGCATTCAATTAACAGTAATTTATCAAACCATTTTTCAATACAAATTCAATACTTATAAAATTTAGCCTTAATTTTTCAGTACTTATTTTTCAACAATTAATTTTTTTCAGTTTTATCAAACGGACCATAAATATATTCCATGAGTTTATAGATTCTCAACCTATCAACTCTCATAATAAAAATATAATTCTTATATACAATTAGCAAGATAATCTATCATCTGAACTCTTGTAGAAAAATAAAAAAATTATAATACATTTAAAAATTCAAAAGAGATAACTATTAGTAAAAATCTCTGAACTCAAGTCCTCAATGACTATTTTATGTAATACACTGCACTTTAATGTTCAGTGCACCATTATTTACCATCTTTCTGCAAAGTGCATTGTTCTTGTTACTGCAATCTGCACTCATGTACAGCTCTCCATGTCAATACGGCGAGTGTCGATGTCATGCAGATTCACCGCATTGCCATGAAATGGATGTGTGACATGGGTCTATTGTCACACAGTCTTGCATCCTCATTTGCACACTAACAGTGCACACGTGTGGAATGTTACAAATGCATATATCATGCCAACACTTCCTCTACCCTAGGGTTTGACTCTAATACCATCTTGAAATAGTAAAAGGCAAACCAATAGGAAGAAGTGCACCATGCAAAATATGATCAAAAATTGAAATACATAAAGTGTAACCTAAAATATAACCTTAACTTTGATTGGGGCAACCCACATATTGGGTATTGTCATCCATAAAGTATAACTAAAAATAAAGAGAATATAAAAATAGGAGTAAACCATAACAATATCAATGTATACTTCTTTTTATTGATGATAAATATAATATATGTGTATTTTTCATTATCCTTTTTACACACAAAAAAGGAAGGGGTGGTTAAGGAAAGAGGTGATCTTAAACCATTTCTTGAGGTACAATGGTCTAATTAATTGTTGCACAAAACAAGGATCTATTTGTGTTAGGCTAGTCTAGGCATAATAAATCAAGGTAACAGGTTAAGCTAATTAGGCCCACTTAAATCACCATCTCTAGACCAAATATATGTCTTTCATCAGAAATGTATTATCACAATTTCAATTTGGATCTCATTGGCATGCATGCTTGATCTAGAGAAGACAATATGAATATATGTTTAATTTTTATTTATTTACTTTTAAGTTGAACTTAATAGTTTGTGTGATAATGTACAACATTTGTATGATTTCTTTTCGAACAAATAACTAAAATGTGCATGAATCCACCAAAAAAAAAAAGTGGTGAGCATGGATAATCAATTAACCATTAATCTGCCAATGCGGCTTGTTTTCATCAATTTCCATTTTTTTTCCTTGAAAATTAAAATGGTATGCTTATTTTAGAGTTGAAAAGTGATTTGCATAACCATTCTCCCAATACATATTTGTCACCTTGTATCTGGCTTGCTTGATTATATGAATTAGCACTAGTTAGCAAATTCAGAACACAGTTTCATTGTTCCACCATATACATCCTATTTGTTGTTTTGCATAATAGCATATAAATTACATGATGGGACTACAAACTATTACCCTAGCATAAAGTTGAAATAAAAATCACCAGCAACAACTATGCAAGCTTTTTTTTCATACCCTGAGTTTCTTGCTTTGACCAAGAACTTGGGATGGGACTAGGGTTGAAAGCTCACACAAAGGCTTTGTTATGGCAGAATAGGTGGGATGCTCAATGGCCCTGCAAAGAGTCAAATAATTAAAGGTTAATTCATAAAAAGAGAAGGTATAAATATAATCGCTCAGTCTCGCCTTTTATTCCCTCAAAAAACAACCTTCTTTAAACACAAATATTATCTTTTTTCTTGTAAAAATAATTTTTTTTTTAAAGTGGAGGTGCAAGTCGTACACAGTGTATAAAACTCCCTATTAGCATGAGATATGAGAGAGAGAAACATTCCAGCAATCTTACCTCCGAAAATCAAAAAAACTACATCTCATAAGTCTCAAACCTAAAACCTATCAAGTTACTACTATCAGACGAAAGTACTTATCATCATATCAAGGCATTACCACCATATATGCATGCAACACCAAAACTTCTCAAATACTCACTCATCTAAATATTATTATCACCCAACTAATTTTCACTTTGATGTTATAATAAAATCTACTATATTAGAGCATTTCTTTTTTTATACATATATAAATAATTAAAAATTTGAAGAATATTTATGTCAAAACGAAATTATTCAAAAAAAAAAAATAAAGGGAGTTTTTTTGTTACCAAGTGGGTCCCCAACCCAATTGGGTCCCCGACCCAATTGGTCATGGGCCAAGCACCGAAACACCGGGGAAAGGCATGGCAACCCAATCCCAGTCGTAGAGGGTAGTTGGTGGCCTTCAAACTTGCATATCAAATTCAAAGGTTGATAGTTACACATCCAGCCAACTCAACAATCATGCGATTGATTAAAAAAAATGGGGGAGATTATTTTTACAATTTCAAAGGACTTTTGTCTTTTTTTTTTCATTATTAATCCTGTATTTTATTCCGGGTAATGGAGTAAATGTTCAACTTGTAAGAAATACATCATAAGGCTGTAGTTTAATCAAGATGAAAATATGAGCACACAACATATTGCAACAAACCATAAAAAACACGACCAAGCATAAAAAAAAATTATCCACATCACCTCATAAAAAGTGTGACGTATGGGTGATCTTAAATGTATCGTTCACACTCACAAATTAAACATACAACACCAAGAGCTAAGTAGCTACCCAGCTAAAACCAAGAATAAAATGATAAAAAAGAAAACATGATGTACCAAATGTGTGAATCTTTCACACAAGTCAAGATATCAAGGTTTGGAGCCCGTGGATGGCACCAAGATGCCACGCTATGCAAAGCCAGTTTTGGACTGGGTTTAATTCGCCGGAGCTCCTATAACAACACAAAACACAGAAACAATGACACGAAACGAGAATATATTCAGTAAAACAAAATGTCACCTTAAAAGAGATCGTATCCCATATAGCCAATGACTTGTCTGCACCAATGGAAACCAGTTGAGGAGCACCACCAACCACCCGAGATAGATCAACTGCCAAGACCCCACCATCATGCGCCTATACATACATAATAAACATTGTACAGCTAGCAAATTTTTGAAAAAAATCAGAGGCATAAAGAACACCTAAGTTGGATCAAATTAAATATTAAAAAATTTGAAGTTATGAACCACGGGACTTTGGAATAAAGAATACCTAACTTATTACTGAGCAATCAAAACTTAGCCAAGAAACCAATTACATAAGCACGACATTATCAACACAGCATACCACTATATTCATATCCCAGCGGTTTTCATTAAATACTCACCTAACAATCACAAGTAAAGAATACATACACTAAGATATATCCATAATAATTAAAAAATATAAGTATTTCTTGAAAAAGTAAAACACTAAACATAATTCCACATCAAAAACAAAGCCATTATAATGATAACCACAAGCATTGTTAGATCAGAGATTTATTAGTGTAAATCAGCATCTCAATGTAATATTCTCACATTTTTTACAATTAAAATCTACATAAGATGCATTTTAATTATATTTTGATCTTTTATGAGTGCAAAATACTAAATCAAGAAATAATAATAATCAAAAGAAAACTCAATGCCAAATTACATTAAAAGACGAGACCTTATATGATGGGTTAATAGAATTATGTCAGCTTACATGTTAGAAGATTTATACCATAATTCAATGAAAGGACAAATAAATAAAAAATAACAACAAATTATAAATTATAGTATCTCTCTCCCTCAAGCTAGTACATAAAGATTCATATCACCAAATTTCTTAAAAAAGAAGCACGCTAAGGATTTTTTGAGACATTCAAATAAAATATATATTAGTTAATTTGTTGTAAAAACATTAAATATAATAACAATCTCATCTTAAATCTTTTCTCTGATAAAAAATAATTCACTCATATAAGTTTTATTGACTTATGAAGTAGCATATTAAATATTATACATCTTATTTTCTTACGATCATAGAGAAAAATTGATGGAGAAAACAAATAATATTAAATCTTCTCAAGCATAAAATTTTAAAAATCTCACATGTGACTATCCAAACAATCGATTTCTATATAATAGTTCTAGAGAAGAAATATAATGAAATTCATATCTATTTGCATTAACTGACAAGAACCAAATAATAATATTTATTTGCATCAACTAACAAGAACCAAATAATAATATTTATTTGCATGTACTAAAAATAATATTTTAAACTAATATAAAGAATATCTAATTTTTGGATAAATTTCAATTAAAAAATATATACATTTAAAATAATAATCATTCATTTTAACTTTTTTGTTTAGTTGCAGATATGATTCATTATATTAAAATCAAAATTCCAAAAAACACTATGAAATTTATATCTACTTACATTAAACAACTACAAGAATCAGATATTTATATTTATGAATAATTATATAATTTAATTAAATATTAAACAAAATAAGTATTAATATTTTTGAAAACCTCCAAATACGAAGGTTGATAACATATTTTGATATAATAACTTTTTTCATTTGGTTAATTAAAGACAATAAATAAAAATAATCCATCAAATAACAATGAGCTTTGAATGAAAATGTCAGGTGGGTTGAGTGGCCCGCGCAAAACATGAGGCACAACCTAGATATTCATGTTAAGTCGGGGCCAACCATGCCTCGTGTCAGGCAAGGCACGACATGCATGTCTGGAATGTTGGCAAGATCCATAAGCACAAGGACACGACACGAGTCATGAGTCACAAACTCATGGATTATTCTAAAAAAAAAATCAACCGTGCATCTCCCCATTATGTTTATGTAATAGGTCCCAACAACAAACTTATGAACTCGCTTTTCTTGTCTATAAAAAAAAGTAATTTTTTCATATTTCTTGTAGCATTTGAATTTGTTTTCAATAAATACTTGACACAAATTTAACGGTTATCATATTTCTGCACATTTTAAATATTAAGAAAATTAAAAATATAAAAAATGTATATTATTTAATATAACAAAATTTCTATAAATATAGATTTCTCCTAGCTATGTTGTGATATCTGTTTTGGGATCTGAGATCGCTAGTTTAGAAAAAAATTAATTGTGATTATTGATAAAATAAAGTAAAGTTGTTACAATACATAATTAAATTTTGTCTATTAATTTGTGTTATAAATAATAATTTATAAAAATTTTAAATATATATTTTTTTAAATTTAGAAATATAAATAAAATAAAAAAATTACAAATATCAATTTAAATAATAATGATGACTCGACTAAAAAGTGTAAAACTAAAACTAAGTTTTTTCCAATAGTCTCAACTTATTTACTTAAAAAATCTAAAATTAAGCAAATTTTAGTAGTCTAGACACAATGTATATATTATAAAAAAGTATTTACATATAAGAGTGTTGGTGACATTTGTTACTTTAAGAGGTATGTCAATTAATATATCAAAAAATATAAAATATTAAATCTCATGCATACCCTATTGAGTAGCAAAGTCTTTGACGTTAAATTAACTTTAACTTCATTGACTTTATTTATTTATCACAATAAGTTTAAGAGGAAACATATGACCAATTGATTATTATCATGCGTTTTATGTTTAAATTTTCAATGTATCATATGTTATCAATATTATGGAGATCTATTTTCACCATGATTATTATAGACTTACTAATCAACTAATAAAAAAGACATAATAAAATATTATAAATTAAAAAAATAATAAATAAATAATAAATTTAAAAAATATAATAAAATAATATTCGTGATATCACATATAGCCTAATTACCATGATGCATTATTTGGAAACCTCACCACCCATTATGTACATTCTAAGTAAAAACATAAACAAAATTAAAATTACCAAAAATCATAAAACTTATAATAGTCATATTATATATGAGTTTATGACAAAGATCTTCATAGAATATAATATTCAAACTAAAATATTTAATATTATATTCTATAATACTTAAAATAATATTATTAATATTATTAGGCTATATGTGATATTTATCAGAACTATCAGAACTATTAGAAATAGATTATTAAGACTATTAGAAACTAGAATATAATAATATTATTAATATTAATATATTCTATAAACTAGAATATAATATTATTAATATTATATTCTATAAACTAAAATAATATTTATCAGAACTATTAGAGATAGATTATTAGGAAAAATTTTTACGTTAAAAATATGTATCACATAATTAACCTAATAGTACAAATGAGAATACAAATTATTTTTCACATATTAGAAAAAATAAAAAACTCACTAAATTATCTTATAAAGCCTATCAAACAACAAGAATTTAATAGTCTATATTTATCAATGAGCCTAAAAAAATTTCAAATAAACATAAGATTTCATTAGAATTATATCTACATGTTATTAGAGTAATATGTTTACTATCAACATATAATATTCAATTACGTCAATAATAAGAGTACAACTTAATTTTAATGATTTAAACTAATATATAAAAATTTCTTTTATAAAATTTCTATTGATTTTTTTTGATATGACAAATATATGTTCGTCTATATATACTCTTATTAGTTATATTGTTCTTAGGTGTATATGCAATATTAATAATATATTTAGAAAATATAAAAGACACTCAACATTTAGTATCATAACTATTAAAAATAAAAAACAAATATTTAAAATAATAATCATCCATTCTACCTTTATATTTCTTGGATGTCTATATTAATCCTAGAGTTAAGATAAAAAAAATAGAAAATATACCAAGAAACATGTTCACTTGCATTAACCAAGAAAACAAATCTAAACATTTGAATAATAAAAAATTAACATATTTATATTTTATGATACTATATAGTAGTTGCAATAAGGCTCCGGGTATGGACATAGATATATTCAAAAATAATAATTTTTTTATTCAATTAGATATATACAAAAGATGATATGGTCCATCGAATATGAGTGAGTTATCTTAATACTTGGATATAGATTACTGTTATATCCAATCATATAATAATAATAATAATAATAAGATATTAGATATTTTTAAGTTGATACAAATTATATAAATCTAAATATCTCATATTATCAAAGGTGGCATGATATTAATTAACCCCTCAATGTCTAACATGAAATTAGATTCTATTTTTTCTATGACTGGCAAAATTATTTCAAATAAAAAAATCAAGACTATTACTAGATATTATAGAATTACTTGTATATTTGAAGAAATAAGAAGATTCAAAATTTGACTATCAGAATAAAGTAAAAAAATTACTGACGAATCATAACTCAGGAAAAATAGAAGAAATTGAGGCCACCAATAATACTATTTTTAGAATCATATTTAACGATGATATATATCCGCATTACCATACTATAGGAATGAATTGATGACTCATACGATGGCGATGCATATTTTTTTTAATATTTGCTTTAACTTATGTATCATATTTATCATATTTATCTAAAAGTTTGGCTTTCAGAATTATTTAACCTGTTGATTTTTTTTGGGTATTTTTAAGTTTATCATTTAGTATTGAATTATATTTTATTCATATGATATCGTGAGTTGAACAAAATATAAAACATGTATTTTAATTATTAATTTAATTCATTTAAATTTATAATGGATTGTAATTTTTAATTTTATTATTTTGATATTCAATATTTCTAATAATTATAAAATTAAAATTTAAAAAAAATTAATTGGGGCTTTAGGTCACCTACAATCGATAGGAACAACACAACCCATGATCAACCCAGCAATACCAAAGATAGAAGTGCCCTGTTGTGGTTGAATCGAGTCATGTCGGGCTGAGACATAATGATTTCGTGCAACATAGCAGGGCACAAGAACCCATTTCATGCCATGTCAGGCACGACATGACATAAGAACTCATCTAATGCCACATCAAGCATGGCTTGGTGTCCATCCAAGTCACAAAAATTTAGGTCATGTTTGCACGTCATGGCTCATTTAACACCTCTAACTTTGAAATACTTATGTACTAGTTACTACATTATCTTATCACGAAATACTTATGTACTAGTTACCTTAAATGACTAAAGTAGCAATGAAATTTAATTTTTCTATCACAAAAAAGATGACTTTAGATAGGATAACTAAACCACAATAAAAAAAATATTATAATTTCGTTATGCTTGAAAAATTGAGAGAATTCACGAATAAATTATCAAGATAAATTCTAAGATTTGCAAGAATATAATAGCATATATAAAAAGTTTAAATTGAAACTTAGATTTATGATGATCTAAACCAGAGAAAATGATATGATACTAGTCATGCCCTAGCATATATTTTGTTTTATAACCTTTTGTTGTATTTAGAGGTGTCAAACGAATCGGGGCGAACCGGTACGGCCCATTTTTTTAGAGCACGGTCATGCTTTTGTGCCGGGCCAAGCACGGCACGGTACAGTAACCATGTCGTGCCTAGCCAGATACAGTTTATCAAAGCCAGGCCCGGTCATGCCAAACCAAGTCGTACGGTCACGAGTATTGGTTTAAATTTTTTTTTTTAAAAAAATTTAAAATTTAATTTTTTTAGTTTAAATAAAATATATATTATATTATATATAGAATTATAAATAAAGTATAATATATTAAAATTATAAAATGAAAATTGTTAAAAATTAATTAAATTACAGAAGTTTAATTTTTTTTATAATTTAAAATAAAATTAGTTTATAATTTATTAGAATTAAATTATAGAATTTAAAATTTTTAAATGAAAAATTTAAACAAACAAATTAATTAAACCAAAAATTTTGTTAAAAAAATTAAAAAATCAAAAAAGTCAAAGCAAATTAAATGAGAAATAACCAATCAGGCAATCAGCCAATAGATACCGAAGGTCCAAATCAAACAAAATTAAGTTTTAACGTAACATAAAAATAAAACGTACAATCAATAAAAAACAAAATATCAAAATCAAAAAGTAGTGGATCATCATCAATCGTCAATCGGCATATCATGAGCAACATCAGCCGCAACATCAAAAACACTATCATATGAATCATTATCATTAGTAATCAACTTCTCCGATTTTGCAGTGGATGCGGATGCAGTCCCTATCCCAGCTCAAACACGATCATGGATGCTAAACCTCGAATCCTCCCAATAATTCAAACAGGACAAAGCCTCAACAAAATCTGAACGTAATCTCGATCTCCTATCTGAAATCACGTTCACTGTAACAAAAAAAACAGACTCCGATGCTACGCTCGACACCAGATGAGTCAACAGATCTCGTGTCATCCTAGATAGCACGGGAAAGGTGAACTCATATGATTTTGACCACTGTAATATAACAAGATTCTTAGTATCAGAATGTGATAGGATTGAGCAGTAATCGGTATCTAAGTACCGAGAAAGCTCGCTCCTATATGATGGTCCACCCCGACGTTTCCCCCTCGTTAGCTGAATGGAAAAATCATCATCTCCGAACAAGTTATCCATGTCCGTAATCACAATTTAACTACTACCACTACCACCACCATACCTAGTATCATAGTATATGAACAGGTCAGTTAACTTCTCGTGATGAATCCTTCAGATGAGTCTTCCAGGTTCATACAAGAGAAAATATAAATCAGGATGTTTTCTACCCCTTCCACCTTAAGCCTAGGGTCCATGCATGCAGTGAGATAATAAAGAGATGAAATGGTAGACCAATATTTTAAATACATAGTTTCCATCTCTGCAACCATATGACTAAGTGTCGGGTCAGCTCGATAATTCCTAAACATTCTACTAATATTGCATATGCACCTGAGTGCAATGCAAGTCGTAGGCGTATAAACCGACGAACACATGTTCGTCGTGTCATAAAAAATCTTCAGAAATTTCATAAATGAAATTCTTAAAGCCCGGTCAGTGTCGTCAATAATAAGTTCATCACTCTTACTATTGACGCAGTCGGATATCACGTGTTCGTATCCAATACATGACTCCAACATCAGGTACGTATAATTCCAGCGATGTCTCACATCCGATTAGAATTTCTTCTTTTTAAAATTCACAGACAAATAAAGACTAATAACACTTGTTGTCTACGAGGAAAGCGAATATATTTTAGTATATTACGTATATTATCCAACGCAAAGAAACACACCTTCATACCCGCTTGACAATCAGGTTAATCACGTGATACATGCATCTAACATGAAAAATCTCTCCTAATAATGCATCTCTAATATTTCTAACAAACATATTAATCGCTATTCCATTATTAGATACGTTATCGAATGTGATACTAAAAATTTTATTTTGAATTTTCATCATACACTCAAAATTGATCGGGTCATCATGAGGATAAAGAATCTCAGAGAATCCTAAAATTTTTTTATTCATAGTCCAGTTAGAATTTACATAGTAGCTGGTGAGACATGCATAAGATGATTCATCATGACTTGTCCAGATATCGGACGTCACGGACACAACTCCACTATATGTCATAAATTCATTAATTATTTTTTGTTTTTCTAACTTATATATCTTTAGTATGACATTCCTAGATGTGGATCTAGGAATCCTAAGATAGGCAGGCTGAAAATATGTCTACATGATACATACTACCCTTTGATCTTCCGAAAATCTGATCGAAAGACTCATCAATGTGATAAGTCTAGCCATGCCGTCTCTACCCAACTCGCTGGAGTATAAGAAGGGAGTAAACTTTGAGACTGAACTAGATTCAGTCTCAAAAAATGCAGTGTCAAGTTGGGTTTGCCTAGGATCTAATGGATCATGTTTTTTGATGCATAATTCGGCATACCTTTTAAGGTGCACAGTCCCAAACGAACTCTTACAAGTTAAAATTCTCATTTAATATTTGTACTGTGTCATTTCTTCTTCCTCACCACTAATATTTTTTTGTTTTATTATATTAAAATGAGTCTAAACTACAGAAGTCCTCCTAGTTTTATATTTTTTAGAGGTTTGGATTGGGACGACTGGAGAAACCAATGTTTCAACAGCCTCAGACCTCCGTCTAAGATTTTTATTTTCTAAATTTTATTATGTTTTATTAGTATTTATCATTTTTTAGGATTTTATTAAACATGACACTTATGTAGAGACTAGATAATAGATTTTAGATTTAACTATTTTAGGACTAGATAGAGACTATACTAGAGAGAGACAGAAAAAAAAAACTTAAAATAAATTACCCGGTAAAGCAGTGAAGTTGATCACGTGCACGGTGCACCATAGTCTAGCTCAAAATTCGAAACCCGAGTTGAGATTTCCAAAAAGCCAAGCCAAGTGACGAAATCACGAGTCTAGAAAAAAAGAGCAAGATTTTTGAGAGTGAAAAAGTGAGATTTGAGAGAATAAATATTTATGAAAAACATAAATGTTATAGAAAGGTGAGGAAGATTTTATAGATTAAGGAAAATAATTTTTTTAAAAAAATTAATTTTTTTTTGTTTTTTTTTAATTTTTTTTTCATATTTTAGAGGGCTGAATCATGAGGGCCGTCGGATTCTGCTCCCTAGCCGTCAGAGACAAGATCCAACGGCTAAAATTTAAATTTTTTTTTGCCCGTTGGTGGGAGGATCGGGAGGGACCTTGGGTCGGGTCTGATTGGACCCGACCCACGATCTCTGTGTGTGGGAAGCTAGGCCCAACTCACTGAGTCACAATAGGATGAGCCGTGACTCGTGAGGGGAGCCAGGAGCCCAAGTATACGAGTGCGGGACCGGGTGTGACCCTGAACCGTGCCGACGGGCCACTGAATCGTGCCGAGTCAGGCACGGCACGAGGCCCGATTGGCCTTGGCACGGCACGGTCGAACCGTGCCTTGCCTCGTGCTGGGCCGGACCGGACCGGGTCAGCCCGGTTGACACCTCTAGTTGTATTTTTTAAAGCATTTAATTTATATTTTCAGACTATATATTTTTTAATATATTATTTTATATTCATATTCATATATATTGTAGTTTAAATTTTATAATTATGAATTTTTTATAATGTTATTTTATTTTTAATTTCATATATATATTTATATATTTACACATGCGCGCGCACACGCACACACATATATATATATAGGCATCATGTGAGATGGCTAGATGGCCCAACCCAAAGCAGCCCAAACCATAGGTGAACAGAAATGAGGGGAGAACCAAGATAGCCATCCCAGTGCCATCCCTAGACAATAGGCAATGGCATGCTGACCTCAACCCTCTACATCATGTCTAAGGCTAATTTAGGCTAGCCTGAGTTAGCCTTATGATGGTCCATGTATCTTTCATGCCTAACCCAAATCTAGTCTAGATTCAATCCGAGTCAACCTTGACATAGTATGACCCATTCTGCCCCCAGGCCATTGAGCCATGTCAGGCCCCTCGTTTGCACTCAGGTTAGCACGGATTATGATGCAATGTAAAAAGTGTGTCATCCATGACTCAACATGGTGACTCGGTTGGGCATCCAAATATGAGATGTATTGGTTGGCATGGCACAGCTCGTTTACCACCTCTACTCCAAAGTACCCATGATCTATAATACATGTTGGTATTGATGTAGTATTAATTTTTAAGGTTCTTTATTATTAATATTATTATATTTTTCATTCATTATTATGTTGAAAGGACCATCCAATTTGTTGGCTATCCCAATAGGATTTACTTATTATATAAGAGCATAATATATATACGATTTTGATTAGAGTGATATTACATTATCTGTTGTCTACATGAGTTTCTGCATGGTGTCAAATCAAAAACTGAGTACAAACTATAAAAATTAAAAGGGATAACATTCTCTGTATCAACATCATACACATTGTAGTGTGTTGTATGCATTGGAGAAGAGGCACATAACTATTGTGCACCATCAAAATTTTACATCACACACCCACTATGTGCCATTGAAATTTAATGTCACATAACTATTGTGTGCCATCGAAATTTAATGTCATACACCCACTGTGCAACGATCGTTGAGGCCCACTGTGGCAAAACTATTTTTGACCAATTAAGAAGGCAAAAGATTAGTTATTGTGATTCAGTACCCTAAAAACCCTAATTTCAGGTGGCATTGTGCAGTTTGGGAACACAAAAAATCATAATTTCAATGTAATTCTGGCAGAACATAAAATTATGTGTATTGTAATTCAGACCATGAAAAACCATAATTTCTATGTAATTCAGATAGAACCCACAATTTAGTCATTGTAATTCAAAACACTAAAAAACCATACGTTTTAGGATGAACTTGTGTGGACAGTATATATGTCATAACAATAATAATTATTAAGTATTATTTTCAAAAAAGAATATCAAAAATACTATATAGAGGTGAAATAATTATCAAAGTCATCAAGAGATTTTAAAACAATTCATTTACCATAAAACTTACTAAAAAGTAGAATTAAAAACTTATCTCAAATCTAATAGTTGAAAAGTTTTTTCCTTCAAGTATTACAAGTTGTATCGCTTGTATTCATTATTCTGACCAAGGATTAAAATATCAGTTTTTACGGATATATCGGTACTTGAATTTTACGGATATATCGAAGATATATCGGTGTATATTTGTATATGAGCACCAATCAAGAATAGATATATCGGTCTTAATGGATATATCAATAATTAAAATATACGGATATATCGAAGATATATCGGTAGATATATCGGAAATTTTTATCGTTGATTCTGACTTATGAATTATCGATATATAAGCTAATACCCACTTCATAGGTAATCATTATTTATTCACTTTTTTTTATTCTAAGAATTTGTAGTCAATGACAAAGTCTCTAAAATTATTAAATATAATAGTGATCAAGCTAGTTTTTTTATTTCTTAATCATGTTATGATTATTCCTGAATGTCCTATTATTCTACTTTTAAAGAGTTGTCATTTTTAATAAAGCATGAATACGTCACTATACAGCCGTGTCCACATATTGGACATGTTGACACGGTATGAACACGCGTCGGATACGTGTCCAATATGAGACATGACATATCATTAACCAATCCATGTCCGATACACCACGTGCAGTATCAAACGGACGCATAGGAAACCTTCGGCTTAATAGAAGTAGTAACATGGGGAGATTTAAATTTATTATTTTAATTTTTAATTATACTGTATCCTAGACATATCTGTATCATAGTTTTTAAAAATTTATCGTGTCCCCGAATCCTGCCATTTCATATCTTTGTGTATGTATCCGTGTTTGTGCTTCTTAGGTCATTACAAGTAATTCAATTCTAACCTCATATTTTTATCTGATAATTTTATTTGAATGAACACAATACTCTGAGTGAGACTCTAATTAAGATTGAGCTTCATTAATTATATATATTATATCCTACGATGAAATTTTTTTCCAGATCTTTGAGTACATTTAACAATTTACTTGTGTATTCTTGATTTCGTCATCCATCAATGAGTAAATTCAAAATATTATATGCTAATTTTAAGAATATTTCCACTTTACCGTATAAGTCATGTCAAATAAGAAAATATATCAAAGTTTTATATCATATCTATTAATAGTATGAGTAATGACTCATTCAATTTAATATACTCAAAAATAAATAAAAATAAAATCAAATATAACTTTAAATAGGTATTACCTTTACTGATATATACATGGGTAAGTGATGCATTCGGGCACATTTGTGGATATTTTTTTTTCATGATAGATAACAATTTTTTTTAAACATTTCATAAAATAAAAAAAATATTTTAATAAAAATATTTAAAAAAATTAAGAATAACAATACATTACAATACATATTAAACAAATTCAATAATTATTATATAAATCACAAGATTATATATCAACATATTTGTATCAGCATACCTCTCACATAATATGTGGCTAAAAAAAATAGACATCTATTTGGGATGACTCGGACACGCCTATTTCAAAAATGTTCCAAAGTATTTCTAAGAAGATATAATTTTACCTAGAAAGTATCTCATGAACCAAATATTTTTTATATTTTCTCAATATGTACTATTTTAAATTCTGCATATGCAATATTAAAAGCAAACAATAGGTCAAAGAAGTTCAAGTCCAACCATTAGTAGAATTGGATCTGTGCCTCGAAAAGGCATGGGCTCTGTTATTCCAAGTTTTTGTGCCAACATGCTTCAAAACATATGGCATGGCATGGCCTATGCAAGATGATTTCTATCCGAATGATCAAATAAAGCTAGTTTTAATCAAATTAAGCTAACCTAAACCCGGCTCAGGTTAGGCTGAGTTCAAGCAATTACGACAAAGTTCGGCCATAAGTGTAAAACGGGCATTAACAAGGGAAGGATTTAAATTCATTATTTTAATTTTTAATAAAATCATATCCTAACTGTATCCGTATCCTAGTTTTTTAAAATTTGACATGTCCTCAAATCCTGCCATGTTATATACATGTGTCTGTATCCGTGCCCGTGCTTCTTGGGTCATTACAAGCAATTCAATTCTGACCTCATATTTTTACCTAATAATCTTTATTTGCATAAATACAGTAATCTGAGTGAGACACTAATTAAGATTGAGCTTCATTATTCCTACGATGAAATTTTTTTCCAGATCTTTGAGTACAATTAACAATTTACTTGTGTATTCTTGATTTTGTCATCCATCAATGAGTAAGTTCAAAATATTATATGCTAATTTTAAGAATAACAAATTCAATACATATTAAACAAATTCAATAATTATTATATAAATCACAAAATTATATATCAGAGTATTTGTATCAGCATACCTCTCACATTATATGTGGCTAAAAAATTAGAGATCTATTTGAGATGACTCGAACACTCCTATTTTAAAAGTGTTTCGAAATATTTCTAGGAAGATATAGTTTTACCTAGAAAGTATCTCATGAACCAAATATTTTCAATCTTTTCTCAATATGTACTCTTTTAAATTCTGCATATGCAATATTAAAGGCAAACAATAGGCCAGTGTAGCACTAGTCCAACCATTAGTAGAATTGGATATGTGCCTCGAGAAGGCATGGGCTCTGTTAGGCCAGGTTTTTGTGCCAGCATGCTTCAAAACATATGGCATGGCATGGCATGTGCATGTGCATGTGCATGTGCATGTGCATGATGATTTCTACCCGAATGATCAAATAAAACTAGTTTTAACCAAATTAAGCTAACCTAAACCAGACTTAGATTAGGCCGGATTCAAGAATTTTCAACAAAGCTCAGTCATAGGTGTAAAACGGGCCGGTCTGCCAGGCCCAGCATGAGGAACGGTCCATTTGAGTCGTGCTGGACCCAGCACAGCATGGTCTAAGATAAAGGTGTCAAACGGGCTGGGCGACCAGGGTCTGGCCCGAGGCAGGGCTCGATTCAGCCGTGCCAGGCCAAGCACGACATGGGAATGACCCGTGCCGTGTCAGGCCAAGAACGACCCAATACCATGGTCAGTAGGCATGGTACCTAAGCACGAGCCGAGATATGCCCCAACCCAGCCCCACGACCCCAACTCGAACCCAAGGACCGACGTATCCAAAATTTCTATCGGACCTGAACCCAACCCGCAGTCTTTTTCATCTCGAATCTGAGGCTCGAGTCCTCTACCTTCCATTCCATTTCAAAAGCTAAAGCTTCTGGAATGGACCGTTTGGGTGGGTTCGACAGTCGAACCAACCCAACGGTAAAAAAAATTCAATCTAAGCCATTGGATTTTTCCTCCAACGACTAGAGGGCAGAATCCAACAGTCTTCAGATTTTGTCCATTTTTTAATTATAAAAAAATTAAAAAAATCACAAATACATTTTAAAAAAATAATTTTTTCTTAATCATTCTAAGATTTATGTTATCAAAACATAAATCTTTTACTCTTATCTCTCTCCCTAATTTTCTCTCTCTTGGGATTTTGGCATGTCACATTTTGGGACTCAACTTTGGTGTGAATTGTGGTGTGGACGCACATGCTGTACGGACATAAAAAAGTTAAAGTTTACGTATTACGATTTACGCGCATTATTTTTATTTATTAGTTTTTAAATTTTAAAATTTAAATCTAAAAATTAAATCTTCTACATGTTCTCTCTAGTCTAGTCACTCTCTAGTCTAAAAAATAAAAAAATAATAATAAATAGTAATTCTAATAATGAAAATAAATTAAATTATAATTTAGATAAAGAAAATACTACGAAAAAATTAAAGGATGCCGAAACTTTGGTTTCTCAAGTCGTCTCGATCCAAATATCTAAAAAATAAAAAATAAGAACTTCACTAATTAAAACTCACTTTGATATAATAAATTAAAAAAATATTAGTAATACAAAAAAGAATTAGCACGGTACAAATATTATAAAAAATATTAACATATAAGAGTTCGTGTAGGACTATGTACCTTAAGAGGCATGCTGAACTATACACCAAAAAATATGATACATTAGATCTTAGGCAAACTCAGCTAAGCAGTGAGTTTTTTGAGGCTAGATCTAGTACAGTCTCAAAGTTTACCCATATCATATGTCATAACGAGTTGGGAAAGGAATGCATGGCAAACTTTTAACCATGATGAACCTTTCGATATGATTTTCGAATGATTCAAAAATGATCAATATCATTTAGACATATTTTCAGCCTGCATATGATAAAATTCCTAGATTTACATCTAGAAATGACATACAAAAATATGATAAATTAAAAAAATAAATAATAATTAATAAATTTAGAGAATATAATAAAGTGGAGTCCGTAACGTTCAATATCTGAACTATCATGACGATTCATCATTTGCATGTCTGACCGCCTACTAAATAGATTCTATATGGATACTAAATAAAAAAATTTTAAGATTCTCTGAGATTCTTCATCCTCATGATAGCCCAGCTGTGTTGCACGGATACGCCTAGGAGGTGCCGTGTCCACGTGTCCGACACGTGGACACGTGGACACGCGTCGGATACATGTCCGATACGCCACGTGGCGTATCGGACACAAATCCGTATGGGATACGCCACGTGGCGTATCGGATACGCGTCGGAGACGTATCCGACGCGTTGTTCGGAGACGTATCCGACGCATTTTTGGAAACAGATTCCAAAAACGCGTCGTTTTTTGGAATCTGTATCCAAAAATGCATTTCGGGAGGGGGGGCGGGAGGGGGTTTCGGGAGGGGGGGCGGGAGGGGGTTTCGGAAGGGGGGGGCGGGCGGGAGTGGGTTTTGGAAGGGGGGGCGGGTGGGAGTGGGTTTCGGAAGGGGGGGCAGGCGGGAGTGGGTTTCGGAAGGGGGGGCGAGAGGGGGTTTCGGAAGGGGGGGCGGGCGGGAGTGGGTTTCGGAAGGGGGGGGCGAGAGGGGGTTTCGGAAGGGGGGGCGGGAGGGGGTTTCGGAAGGGGGGGGCGGGAGGGGGTTTCGGAAGGGGGGAAGGGGGGGAAGTAAAATACCTAACATTTTGTTTACATTATTTTGAAATACAAAATTTTAAATTATTTTAAAATACAGTATATTTAATTATTTTAAAATACCTAATATTTATAATTAATAATTTTTATTTTTAATTTTATTTTTTTTATCATGACGTATCCTAGCCGTATCCGTATCCTAGTTTTTTAGAATTTGCCGTGTCCCCGTATCTTGCCGTGTCGTATCCCCGTGTCCGTATCCGTGTCCGTGCAACATAGTAGCCCAGTCATTTTTGAGTGCATAATAAAAATATTTAGCGTCAATAAAATTCAAAATAAAAATTTTTATTATTATATTTGATAATACATCTAATAATGAAGTAGCGATTTACATTTTTATTAAAAATATTAGAAATGAACAATTAGAAAAAAAATTTCACGTTAGATGCATGTGTCACGTCATTAATCTGATAGTACAAGAAGGGATGAAAATGTGTGCCACCGCTTTAGAAAAAATATGCAACTCACTAGAATATTTTCATATGCCTCGCAGACAATAAAAATTATGTAATCTCTGTTTGTCTGCGAATTTTAAAAAGAAGAAATTCTAATCAGATGTAAGACATCATTGAAATTACATATACGTGATATTAGAGTCATGTATTGGATACGAACATGTAATATTCGACTACGTCAATGATATGAGAGACGAACTTATTATTGACGACACTAACTGACTATAGAAATTTCATTTATGAAATTCAAAAAAAAATTTCATGACACGATAAATATATATTCATCAATTTATACTCCCACAAATTACATTACACTCGGGTGTATATGTAATTTTGGTAACATGTTTAGAATGTATCGAGATAACCCGATACTTAGCTATATGATTGTATAGATAGAAATCAATTACATAATATATTAGTCCACTATTTCATCTTTTTATTGCATGGATGGTTGCATAAACCCTATGATTAAGATGAAATAGGTAGAAAATATTTTGACATAAATTACCTTGTGCATTAACCTAAAAAACCTACTTGTAGGGTTCATTCACAAGATGTTAACTAAACTCTTTAAATACTACGATACTAGATATAATAGTAGTAGTAGTGAGGCTCTGAGTACAGACATAGATACCATATTCGTAGATGATGACTTTTTCAATCAGTTAGCAAGGAAAAAATAATGAGGTGGATCATAGAATAAGAGCAAGCTGTCTCGGTACTTAGATACCGATTACTACTCAATATTATCACATTCTGATACTAAAAATTTTGATATACTACAGTAGTAAAAATCATATGAGTTCGCCTTTCTCGTGCTATGTAAGATGGTACGCGATCGACTAACTCATCCGGTGTTGAGCATAATATTAGATTATACCTTTTTATTATAATGAATATGATTTCGGATAAGAGATCGAGATTACATCCATATATTATTGAGACTTTAACATGTATGCGAAATTGAAAGAAATCAAGCTTGAGCATCCAAGATTGTGTTGTTACTGCAATAAGAGCAAAAAAATTGATTGCTGATAATGATCTATGTGATATTAATAATAAGAATGATATGATGATCGACGACATTAATGTAGAGGAGTCAATCGGGTCGGGCCGGGCCGATCTAGCATAAGGCACGGCACGATTCGGCATTGCCTGGGCCGGGCCTGCACAAGAATTTCCTGTGCCCGGGCCCGTGCAGTGCCGAGGCCAACCGGGCCTAGTGCTGTGCCTGACCCAGCACGGTTCGGTGGCCCATAGCACGTCCCGTCGGCATGGGTCATGTCCCGCAGACCTACACCTCACGACCCACATCACTAGTCCCCACCCGAGTGACCAAGTCCCCACCCCATCACCACGCCTGCGCCATGCTGAAAGAAAAACCATGCCGACACGAATCCAATCTTACCCGACCCGCGGTCCTGTCCGACCCAAATCCCCCCCAATGGTTAAAAAAATTGAAAATAGTCATTGGATTTCGCCTCCAACGGCTAGAGGGAAGAATCCAACTGCCCTCATGATTCTGCCCCCTAAAATACTATAAAAAATTTAAAAAAAAACAAAAAAAATATTTTTTTTAAAAAAAATTATTTCATTAAATCTATAAAATCTCATCACCTCACTATAATATTTATGTTTTTTATAAATATTTATTCTCAAATCTCACATTCTCACTATCTCAAAACTCTTGCTATTCTCTCTTTTGGCACTCGGGATTTCATCATTCGGCTCTGCTTTTCGGGACTCTCAACTGGGGTTTAAAATTTTGAACTAGACTGTAGTGAACCGTGCACATGATCTACCTCACTACTTTATCAGGTATTTTATTTTAAGTTTTTTTTTTTACTTTATATCTCTCTCGGTCTCTCTCTAGTCTCTCTCTCTAATCCTAAAAAAGTAAAATCTAAAATCTATCATCTAGTCTCTACCTCATGTGTCCTGTTTAACAAAAATCCTAAAAAAAATAAATACTAATGAATTATATTTAAATTTAGAAAATGAAAATCTTACACGGAGGTCTGAGACTGCTGAAATTTGGTTTCTCCGGTCGTCTCAACCCAAACTTCTAAAAAATAAAAAACTAGGACTTTTGTAGTTTGAACTCATTTTAATATAATAAAATAAAAAAATATTAGATGTGAGGAAGAAGAAATGACACAGTATAAATATTGTATGAGAAATTTAACTTATAAGAGTTCGTTTAGGATTGGGTACCTTAAGAGGCATGCCGAATTATGCACCAAAAAATATGGTGCATTAGATCCTAGGCAAATCTAACTTAGCACGGCATTTTTTGAGACTAGGTCAAGTTCAGTCTCAAAGTTTACTCCTTTCATATATCGCAGCGAGTTGGATAGGGAAGGCATGGCCAGACTTATCATATTAATGGGTATTCCGGTCAGATTTTCGGAAGATCCAAGAATATTACAGATCATGCAAATATATTTTCAGCCTACTTATCATTGAATTCCTAGGTCCACATCTAGGAATAACATACAAAAATTGTGAAAGTTAAAAAAACAAAATTTAATTAATAAATTTATGACATATAGTGGAGTGGTGTCCGTGACGTCCGATATCTGGACAAGTCACGATAATTCATCTTATGCATCTCTCACTAACCACTATGTAGATTCTAACTGGATAATGAATAAAAAAATTTTAGGATTCTCTGAGATTCTCTATCCTCATGATGACCCGGTCATTTTAAGTGTATGATTAAAATCTTTAGTGAATATAAAATTCAAAAAAAAAATTTTAGTTTCAGATTCAAAAACGTATCTAATAATAGAGTAGCGATGAACATGTTTGTTATGATATTAGAGACGCACCATTATGAGAGATCTTTCATGTCTAATGCATGTGTCACGTGATTAACCTAATTGTACAAGCGAGTATAAAGGTGTGTTCCCCCGCATTGAATAATATATATAATATATTAAAATATATTCGCACTCAACACAAACAATAAGAGTTTGGTAGTCTCTGTTTGTCTGCGAATCTTAAGAATAAGAAATTCTAATCAGATGTGAGATATCGTTGAAATTATATGTATCTGATATCAGAGTCACGTGTTGGATACAAACACGTAATATCCGACTATATCAATAGTATAAGTGACGAACTTATTATTGGCGGTACTGACTAGGTTCCAAGAATTTTATTTATGAAATTCCTTAAGATTTTTTATAACACGACGAACATATGTTCGTCGGTTTATACTTCCACGACTTGCATTGCACTCAGGTGCATATGTAACATTAGTAGTATGTTTAAAAAGTATCGAGCTGACTCAACACTTAGCCATATTGTTGCAGAGATGGAAACCAAGTACTTAAAATACTGGACCACTGTTCCATCTCTTTAATGTCTCGTTGCATGCATGGACCATAGGGTTAAGGTGGAAATGATAGATAACACCATTACTTATATTTCTTCGTGCATGAGCCTAGAAGACCCACCTGAAAGATTCATTCACGAGAAGTTAACTGACATGTTCACATACTACGATACTAAGTATGATGATAGTAGTAGTGAGACTGTGATTACGGACATGGATACCTTCTTCGGAGATGACGAGTTTTTCATTCAGTTAGTTAAGGAGAAACGACAAGGTAGACCATCACATAGGAGCAATCTTTCTTGGTACTTAGATACTGATTACTATTCAATCCTATCACATTCTGATACTTAGAATCTTGATATATTACAGTGATGGAAATCATATGAGTCTACTTTTCTCATGCTATCTAGTATGACATGGGATCTACTGACTCCTCCGCCGTCGAGCATAGCATCAGAGTCTGCTTTTTCTGTTGCAGTGAACATGATTTCAGATAGGAGATCAAGATTACGTCCAGATATTATTGAGGCCTTTACCTTTTTGAAGGATTGGGAGGATTCGAGGTTTGACATTCAGGATCGTGCTGGAGCTGGGACAGGGACTGCATCCACATCCGCCACAAAAGCAGGAAAGTTGATTGCTGATGAGGATGATACATATGATAGTGATTTTGATGTCATGGTTGATGATGCTCATGATATACCGATTGATAATTGACGTGGTTGCCGGTTTCCCTTGCCAGTTGCCAGACACCAGTTGCCAATGCCACGTCACGCTAGTATGTCACGTCACATTTCATTTTTCATTGCCACTTGATTTTGATTTTTGATGCCTTGCGGTCACGGACACAGTTGATTTTTGTGATTTATTCTTGATTCTGCTTTTTGATTTCAATGTTTTATTTTTTATTGATTATATGTTTTTTTTACATTACGTTAAAACTTGTATTTGCTTTGGTTCGGTATCTATTGGCCGATTAGTCATTTGGTTTACTTTTGTTTTTTTGACTTTGTAATTTTTTTCGACGAAATTTTTTGTTTAATTTATTTTTTTGTTTAAAATTTTCATTTAAAAATTAAAACTATATAATTTAATTTTTATAAATTATAATTTAAATTTATTAAAAATTTATAAAACAAAGTTTAACTTTATTAATATTTTCAAGTTGCAAATTTTTAATAATTTTCAAGTTACCAATTTAATTTTTAAACTTTGTAATTTATTTATATTATATTCTTAATAAAAAAATTTAAACTTTGTAATTTATTAAAATTTTAACAATTTTCATGTTACAAATTTAATATTTTATATATTATTTATATATAATATAATATATATTTTATATAAAGTTTAATACAATACTTTAAAATTTTCAAAAAAAAAATTATTTTTGATTTAACCAGGCCAGTACGGGCCTGACCCGGCACGTCACTTTAACCATCGGGCCGGCCTGTCGTGCCGGTCCTGGCTTTGATAATTCATGCCCTGCCAGGCACGAAAGCACGGGCGTGCTCAAAAAAAAAAATAGGCCGGGCTGGCCCAGCACGTCCCGCTTGACACCTCTACATTGACGGTTGATGATTGATGATTGAGATATTGATATCTGATATTTAATTTTGATTTACTCATTTACATTATATTTGTATTTGCTTATTTTTTTTGTTCATGATTATACTTTTTGAGTTTATGACATTGTTGATTAATGTTTGAAAGTTAAAAGTTGAATATTAATTTTTTGTGAATTTTTATTTTGCATTTATTTTATTTTTTGTGAAAGTTGAAATTTAAGTTGTTTATTATAATAAATTAACTTAATATTTTATTAAATTTAATAAAATAAAAAATTTAAATTTAATTTTTTATTTATAATTAATAATTAACATTAATTATTAGCATTAACTAATTACTAATACTAAATAATAACAACAAAAACTTTTAAAGTATTAAAAACATAAAAACATTAACTATTCTGAATAAAAAATTTTAAATATATTAAAAATTAAAAACTGGCAATACGGGCCAGAACTTGCATGTACATACCCGACCCGGCATTGTTTCATCACTTGTTGGGCTAAAGGGTCGTGTCGGGCCACGGGTTGTGCTGGACCGACAAGTCTTGTTAGGCCATGGGTCGTGTCGGGCCGACGGGTCGTGTCGGGCCAATGGGCAGTGCTAGGCTAATGGATCGTGATGGGGCCTGGCCTAATGAAACTATGTCAGGCTAGGCAAACACGATGGCGTGGGAAGGCACCTAAAATCGGGTCAGGTGCCCATTTGACACCTCTAGTCCGGTACCATGCCTTTGCATGGGCCCGTGAAGGGTGGACTTTTAGCACGTATCATGGCGTTTCATGCTGAGGAAAGTAGGCCTACGTTCCATGCCATGAATGACCTGAGTGTCTGGCACATGGGCATAGCATAGGGCACAACCCGACACATGCCCCAAGGATCGACCAATCAGGTCGTGACTCAGGATCCCACTCGACCTGATGCACAACACGGTGATTGCACAACACCCGATGGGTGACACAACGAGCCAAGCAGATTAGTAGAAGCACCAGCTCAGCTTTGGGGAGAGCCTATATTCCCAAAGCCCGGCACAAACCAGCCCAAAACAAGGTCGACTTCAGTCGATGGGTCGTTCCGAGCCTGCTCTCCAGGAAACAGTGCCGTGCCTGGCACGGCATGGTTACTGTAACGTGTTGTGCCTGGCACGGCACTTGAGCCCAAATGGACCTGAAAAAATGAATCATGTCATCCTAGCACGATCCATTTGACACTTGTAAACTCGGCCCAACCTAAGCACATCCATGCATCATTCAACATGATCCGAGCAACCTATGAGCCAATAAAACATACATGCAACCATCCTTTAGAAAAGTGCCTGCATGGCACAATCCGTGTTTGAAAGCCAAGCTAACATGACTAAACAAGATTGCCCATGTAGGTGGTGAAAAATGAATTGTACTAGTCTGGCACAGTTCATTTGCCACATCTATGAAAGATTCAACACCTACTCAAATAGATTGGCAAGTGTGTGCAATGTCAGTTAACCTTAACTATGCACAATGGGTGTAATGTTGGTGCGAAATGATGTAATATTGGTGCAGTATATACAATGTATGTGCAATGACTTAGTTTGCTTTGTGATGTGCTATATCTTTATAGAAAAAATCAATATTTCAATAATTACTCTGTGAAGATTTGAGCAAATGAATTATTCACAATGACTTAAAAGAGTTCCGTTATAATCTTTTAGTCAATAAATAATAGACCATCTAATAAATGAATCATCCAACAATGAGATGAAGGATATGTACCATAAATTAATTTTCTTCTTTTAACTACAATGTCACAATTTATTGAGTTAGAATTGATGTTGATTTTATCATCTTTCATTTCATGCAAGATACTATAAGAATTAAAATCTCTATATCTACTCTATTGAGACTAGAGTAGCCAAGTAGGTTACTATTCATGATACTTATTCATTGAATTTGCTACATGATTTATTGAAGCTACAACAATAGAGATTGATGTGTTATAAATGATAACACGGATGAAGTAATTTCTATGTATGATATTTCTATACTTAATATTTGATAGTTTCTCAATATTTAACAACTTGATTCTTGGCGATTAGGAGTTTCTATAATACCAAAGTTACATTACCAGTCAATTCAATATATATGATACATCATAGCAAAGACTAAGATGTGAGAATTTTAATTCAAAGTACAAATTATAAAAAGATAAATCACATCAGAAAAAGTTATTATAGTTATTTCCAAAAATAAAACCAAGTATATCACAAACAATTGAGTAGAAAATGTTGATTATTGGGGTTATCTAAATATTTTCATAGAATTCTCCCTCTATGACCCTTATAGAAAATTCTCTATCAATAAGACAACAACAAACAATCTCATTCTTGTAATACCTAATATTAATCTCATGAATCATTTTTCTATTTTAAACTCCTGAATTATTGACTTATTAGTCAACAATCATGTTACTGAATTTTTTTTTATATATTTTTCTCTCATGTTCACTAAATATTTTAATAACTAATGATAATTTATCAAAAAAAATATTATTATAATATTCAACTTGATTCTTTATAATATTCAAGTATTTTTTTTATTTTTAGTTACCCTTTTTGTCTTTATTTGTGATTTACTTTTCTAAGATACTTAAATCTACCTTTATATTTTTTCTTTCATTAATTCTTTTTTATTGGAATGAAAGACTGAGAAATATCTCTTTTGGAATGGAACATGACAATCTATGTCTTTATTTCTATTATAGATATTTGAATGAAACAAGTTATGTTGATTCACTACTTGTATATTCTCAATTTAGTAATTTATCATTAGTCACATTAAAAATTCTAGTTCTTCGTTTTAGAGATATATTTATACTAGAATGTGAGATATATTAGTTACGAAAATATATTATAACATTATAACCTAGTCAATTGGAATGTATCAGAAAGTATTTGTTCAATCTGATACAATTAGACACATTAGAATTTAATAGAAATGTGACTCGAGAAAAATTTAGATACATTGTTATATTTATTGATAATTATATCTAACTTACTTGAGTGATTATTTTACATTTTAGGTCACGAATATGTTTTATTTTCTAATCATTTCATAAAAAATACAAAAATAATTAAATAAAAATATTAGAAAAATTAAGGATAATAATATATTAAATATATATCTAATAATTTTAGTACTTGTTTTATTAATCAAATAATCATACACCAAATTTCATTTATGACTAACTCCTACATAGAAAATGTCAAAAAAAAAATTATTTAGTTAAGACAACTCAGATGTTCATCTTTGATAAGAGTGTATGAAAATATTTTTGGAGAAAAATAATATTAACCATAAATTATATCATCAATAGGATATCTTTTTATATTCTATCTTGTATGCTCATTCTAATATTACATCATTAAAAAAAATTATTTAAATTATCTTTTAGAATATTTAATAGTATTATAATAAACAAGCTCTATCTTTAGATTAAGATAATACAACACCTACATTTTTGAAATGTGACTTTAATAATTATTTTATACCAAAAAATGTAACAAATATTTTTCATAGACTAGCATAATAATACTAAGTGTTGATATTATTTTATAAAAAAATCATTTTTAACTATTCTTGGAAGAGTAAAAGTCATAAATATATATCTATACTCAATAATTTTTCTTATTTTTCTAAACTCTCACTTATGTCTCCAAAAAAAAAATAGTTAATCATCTATGCAATAAGTAATTCAATAACACTCTCATTAACATAATAATGAAATAAAAAATACAATAATAATAACAATAAAGAAGCTAATAACTAAAAAATTATACTCTCCAAAAAACTGTTACATACACATCCAAAATATCAAACTTGAATGAATGAAAAATAAAGTAAAATCTTTTCAAGATCTTTATTAAGATATTTAATAGTTTCTTTGATGTATAAATATATATTATATCAAAACTCTCATCATAAATCTTTTTATTGAGAAAAAACCAGTCCACATTTATGTACATCATCTACTGATAAAATAACAAATTTAAGATTACATATATTAATATCTAACAATCATTATAAAAAATAGTAAGAGAAAAAAGTGAATACCAAATCTCTATGAATATGTGCTAAATTTCAAGTATTTCATAATTAACAGTTATTATTGCCATTAACTCTAAAAGACTTGGCATTGATGTGCATAGCACACGATGATGTGCGATGTAGGCAAATGTTTATATGCCTATTGTTCACAAATTTACAATGCATGCTTGCATTGTACAGGTATAGTGCATGTTTATCTTTCTCTCTCTATGAAGACCTATGAATTGTTTGCTCTATAATTTTATTCTGATATCATGTAAAAAAATAAGTCATTAAATAATAATACTCAGTAAAAAACTCATAGTAAATCATATACAAGAGAAAATATTATATAATAGGCAAATCAGATTGGGACAACTCATATATTGATAGCTCTCGTTCATAAAACAACAAAAGAGAAGAAAAAAATTATAAATTATGACCTACACCAATGAGCAAATAAAATTTAATGAAATTAATTAGTATTTTATCATGAAAAAATTGAAGAATATTTAGTTTTCATGACTTATGAGTCATCTAATGATCACCTACTAAATATTTTTATATGAAAATCTATAAAAGAACCTATTTTAATTTTTTTTTCTCTTTAATGATTTATACACAAGAAATCTACACATCATCTAAAGAAAAGTGTTACATTTTTTATTTTCTTTTTCGTTTATTTTTTTGAAAAATCAAGAATGCAAGTTTTGCTCGACTAAATCTTAACAATAAAAGTGTTTTCCCTTACTAGTATGATCATATAAGCAATGCTACCAATCAAACTTAAATTCTCACAATGTGAACTATAATCTTAATCTTATTTTTGTCAATTGAATCACCATATGAAGACTTATCTTGCTTTTCATAGCACTACTCATTCTTGTACTATGCTTGATTGAAATATTACAAAAAGTGATTCAGATTATTTATTTTTTATATATTTAATTTAATATTTGTATTTAACTATATTGTTAGTGTTCATATTTAACAAAAGATTCATAATTAAATAATATTTTTAACATCCTTGAATCCAAATTTATGTAAAATGAAATAAATTCTTATTTAACTTGGTATCAAAATATAGTAGTCATGAACATTATTTTTTTGTAGCATTCATTATCTTATTTGGCACCTATATCCTCAAATTTTATATATCATTAAGTGATTTTGAACTCACATTTCAACTTTCTAATAAATTATATTTTTTAGAAAATTACAGATTTCCTATATTTTCAATTTTATAATATATTTAGTTTCTAAATGTATTATCTTTTGTTTCCAAATTATGTTCAATTTTATATTGATAAATATATCTAATAAGTCTTATATTTAATTAAACGGTGAAAGTTTAATAATTGACATATTTTTTTCATATTTAATCTTTCTAATTTTATCTTCAGCATTCTCTCTTCAGTCTTTTTTTTTCCTTCCTCTAGCTGAAAATCAATTGGTATCATAGACTAGTTCATGCCCTTTTCCAAAGAAATATTCATCCTTATTTAACCCCCCTCAACCAAACATTTGCAGCCCTAAACTATTTGCAAAGGAATTCAACAGGAGGCAATTTGGTGCTTTCGATTTTCCTAAAAGCTAAGCTAAGTTACCAAATCTCTTCATTGTTCACTTAACTTTCAGATTTATTTTCATTAAAGGATCATAACAATCTTTTATAGTTACCCACCTAAACCCTAATTTTAAAATTGACTTTCTCTTTGATGTAGAGATGTCAAACAGGTCATGCCGGACCGGGCCGGGCCGGGCCGGCATGGTTTTTGTAGGCCCAACCGTGCTATAGTGTCATGCCAAGCACGGCATGGTACAGTAATCGTGTCATGCCTTGCCCAGCACGGTTTATTCAGGTAAGGCCAAGCATGGCCCGGTTGGCATGGCCAGTTTGTGACCGTGCCAGATCAAGCCCGTACAGGCTGGTTTAAAAAATTTTTAAATTTTTTTAAAATTTTTTTTATTTTTTGTTTATAATATTTATGTAATTATAAAATATAAATTAGATAATTTTTATAAATATATAAATTATAAATATTTAAATAGTTATAAAGTTTATTTTTTTATGTTATTTATTTTAATTATGTATTAATTAGATTGGATTATAATTTATTAGAATTATATTTTAGAATTTTAATGAAATAATTAAATAAAAAAATAAAATAAACACAAAATTTATTTAATAAAAATAACAAAATCAGACTCTCAAAGCCAATTATCAAACGGCCAAACCAAAACAAATACAATATATATAAAAATAAGTAGAAAATATTGAAATTAAAAATTAGAGCCAAGCAAAAACATAACTGTAACATAAGTGTCACTGTCGGCGTGTAGCAATCCCACAATCATCAATCGTTAAGTGGCAATCTCATCAATCATTCATCGGCGTATCAATATCATCAACATCAATATCAATATCACTATCATCAGCAATCAACTCATCCGCTTTCGCTACAGTCTCACTTCCAGCCTCAGCACGATTCTTGATGCTATACCTCAAATCCTCTCAATCTTTCATGCATACTAAAGCCTCAACAATATCGAGACGTAATCTCGATTTTTTATCCGAAATCACATTCACTACAACAAAAAATAGACTTCGATACTATGCTCAAAACTGGATGAATCAATAAATCCTGTGTCATCTTAGATAACACGAAAAAGGAGAACTCATATGATTTTCACTAGTATAATATATCAAGATTCTAGTATCAGAATATGATAGGATTGAACAATAATCAGTATCTAAGTACAAGACAGTTTGCTCCTATACGATGGTCCACCATGTCATTTCTCCCTAGCTAACTGAATGAAAAAATCATCTTCAAATATGGTATCAATGTTCGTACTCACGGTATCACTACTACTACCACCATACCTAGTATCGTAGTATGTGAAAAGATCAGTCAACTTCTCGTGAATAAACTCTTCAGGTGGGTCTTCCAGGTTCATGCACGAGAAAATATAAGTCAAAATATTATCTACCCCTTTCACTTTAACCATAGGATTCATGCATGCATCGAGACAATAAAGAGATGAAATGGTAGACCAATACTTTAAGTACTTGATTTCTATCTCTGCAACCATATGACTAAGTTTAGAGTCAGCTCGATATTTCCTAAACATACTACTAATATTACATAAGCACTTGATTGTAATACAAATTATGGGAGTATAAACCGACAAACACATGTTCTTCGTGTCATAAAAAATCTTGATTGCAATACTTTAAGTCCAGTTAGGTTCATGAATAATAAATTTGTCACTCTTACTATTGACATAGTCGGATATCATGTGTTTGTATCCAATACATGACTCAAATATCAAGTACATGTAATTCCAACGATGTCTCACATCCGATTGAAATTTCTTCTTAAGATTCGCAAATAAACAATGACTACTGAACTCATGTTATCTATGAGGCATACGAATGTATTTTAGTGAGTTATGTATATTTTCCAAAGCATGGAAATACACATTTATCCCCGCTTGTACAATCAAGTTAATCACGTGACACATGTATCTGACGTGGAAAATCTTTCCTAATAGTACGTCTCTATTATTTCCAATAAATATGATAATTGCTACTCCATTATTAGATATATTATCGAATGTGATACTAAAAATTTTATTTTGAATTTTATATTCTCTAAAGATTTTCATCATACACTCAAAAATGATAGGGTCATAATGAGGATATAAAATCTCAGAGAATCCTAAAATTTTTTTATTCATGATTCATTTAGAATCTACATAGTAGGCGTGAAAGATGCATAGGATACATCATCATGACTAGTCCAGATATCGGACGTCACAGATATCATACCATTATATGCCATAAATTTATTTATTATTTTTTATTTTT
Organism: Sapria himalayana; assembly: GCA_029783825.1. NCBI lineage: Eukaryota > Viridiplantae > Streptophyta > Magnoliopsida > Malpighiales > Rafflesiaceae > Sapria > Sapria himalayana. Next base: position 1,783,374 of record JAREIK010001258.1, on the reverse strand, counting down.
CTAACTTATACAATTTTAGTATGTCATTCCTAGAAGTAGACCTAGGAATCCTACGATAAGCAGGCAGAAAATATGTCTGCATGATGCTCACTACCTTAGATCTTTCAAAAATCTGATCGAGAGACCCATCAATATTATAAGTTTGGTCATATCTTCCCTACCCAACTCATTGTGGCATATGAAGGGAATAAATTTTGAGACTGAACTGGATTTAAACTAAAAAAATATAGTGCTAAGTTGGGTTTGCCTATGATCTAATGCACCATATTTTTTGATACATAATTCGGCATGACTCTTAAGGTGCCCAGTCTCAAACGCACTCTTACAAGTTAAAATTTTCTTATAATATTTGTATAGTGTCATTTTTTCTTTCTCACCACTAACATAATTTTGTTTTATTATATTAAAATAAGTCCAAACTACAGAAGTCTAATTTTTGGTTTTTTAGATATTTGGGTTTAGACGATCGGAGAAACCAAAATTTCAACAGTCTCGGATCTTTGTGTAAGATTTTTATTTTCTAAATTTAAATTAATTTCATTAGTATTTGTATTTGACATTTTTTTTGATTTTTTAAGACAATATGATAGCTTAAAGAGTAGAGTCTAGAGAAAAAAAAATAAAAATACTTGTAAAACAGTGTAAAGAAAAAGTACGTGCACCAAAAATTCAACTTTCAACGACCAATGCAAACATCAACTATAGACGAGCGTGTGTTGCAAGTCCCGAAAAGCCGAGCCAAAATTCCGAGAGAGAAAATATTAAGAGAGAGATTTAAGAGTGTGTGAGAATATGAGATTTTATATTTTTGAAAAACATAAAAATTAGAGAGAGGATGGGCTTTTATAGAAAAAAAAATTTAGAACTCTTTTTTAAAAAGTATTTTTTTTATATTTTTGATCTTTTAATATTTTTTTTGGGGCAGAATCATGTGGGCCGTTAGATTTTGCCCCATAGCCGTTGGAGGCAAAATCTGACGGCTAACTTTCAAATAGTTTTTTTTAAATTTGAAACGTTAGTTGTAACAGGCCGTTGGGGTTGGCCGATTGGGGTAGGTTCGAATCCGGGCCCGCCTGGTTTTCGGATCCGTCGAGCTGAGGCTCAGCTCGACGGGGCGATATGGTAGCGAGACCTCGGCTCGTGCCGAGGTGCCAAGCCATGGTACCGTGCCGGGCCAAGCAAGGCATGAGGCCCGGTTAGCATCGGCACGACAAGGCACGGTTCGTACGGTGGCAGGCACTACACGGGCAAGAAAAATTTCCGTGCCGTGCCGGGCTAGGAAGAGCCGAATCGGGCCTTGCCTCGTGCCGGGCCGAGCCATCCCAACCCGTTTGACACCTCTATTTTGATGAAGAATACATGTCTGGCAACAGATACATCTTGCTTCCCCTGCTAACAGTGATTATTGGGAAAATACTAGTATTTTTCACACTTTTATCATTCAAATAGAAAAACATGTTAGTGATAGATGATTGTAATTCTATGAATGTGCTTTATAAGTCTGTTGTTGACAAATTTAGTCTTAAGTTGGAGTCGCATCCTCATGCGTTACAAATAGCCTGGGTAGATGAAGCTTCTTTGCCAAGTCATATTGTGGCAAGAAGATATCTATTGTGAGGTTTATTTGTGAATGTATCTCACCTTCTTTTAGGTTGTTATTGTTTATATGGTAATTATGTGAAACATTGTGGCTATAGTAATACCTATAGGTTTGCATTTGGCAAGATGACAATCCATGTCATGACTGTTTTCCGAATTCATTATGTCGACAGCCCATCTACTATGTAACCCACTACCTCATAACTCCAAAGTTTAACATGTAAGAGTCATTCGAGAAGCAAAGACATGAGTCTAGGTTTGTTCTTGCTCTTGTAGCCATGCATAGTTTTTCATGCATCCAAAATCCACCCAAGGCTAGCCATCTAATGTCTGTCATTTATTAGAAGAGTTTTGAGGATATCATGCCTAGAGGCTTATCTAACGAGTTTACACCTTTTAAGAGATTGAGCATGCCATTAACTTGGTTCCATCATCTCATTTATCCAATTTTCTCCATTATAAGATGAATCTTGACTCTTGAGGTGACAAATGGAAGAGGTTGTTTAGCCAGCCAGCATGCAGCAAGGCCAACAAAATTTTGTGTTCTGACAATGCATGGCCGGAAAAAAAAACAGGACACGAGGCAGAGCTGGCTGTGTCAGACCTGGAGGAATGGCAGGACTTGCAGACCTGTCATGGCCAAATTTGACCTAAATCCCATAGGAAGATGGGTCATGCTCAGGTCATACCTAGAGAAAGTGTTAACCTTGACCCAAGAACACTTGATATCAAGCACTATTTTTTAACCAAAAAAAAAACTCAGGTTGGGACAGGTCGAATGATTATCAATTGTTGTCATCCGACCTGACCTAACCATAATCTTTTGACATGAGGACTTATCAGTAACCTGAGCCCAAGCTAGCCAGACACAAATCCAGACTGCCAAGGGCGAGCCACATGCTCATGGAATGGCTGGGATGGGGTGATGTCATGCTCATGCAAAGGCATGCATGTACCAGTTTAGCAAATGACTATGAATCCAAGTGCTTTATATTTTATAAATATATACATGCATACATAACAACTAAGAAAATAAAAAAGCACAACATGTTATGTCAGATCCACATGCAAAAATATATCACAGAGATATATTGTTGACCATGTGGAAAAAAAATTATTTTATTTTATTTTCTCAGACAAAGACGTATACATAACACCACGTGTGTGAGTTATGCTTGCATTGTCAATCCAAAGCCTAAATAAAAAAAGATGATGGTATCTGGTAGGCAGTCGATGTCAATAAATTTGTCAATCATTTAATATGAATCAAGAATAATTGAGGATTAAAATAGTAGGATCTATACAGTCGATCCTAAGTAATTGAGATAAATGTATCACATGGATTGGGAAGGCCGGGCACAACCCGAGGCACAGCCCAAATCAATTGTATCAGGTCCAGAATGGCACGGTCTAGAACCGTGCCTGAACCAACCTCATACCAGCCCATGGAACAGCTCGTGTTGTCAGACACAGCCTGCATGCATGCCACACCAGCACGAAATAGTATAACAGGCCACAAGGCACTACCTGACTGGTCAGGAGGCACTACAACACTGCCTAGCGCCCACCAGTGTCATGGTAAATCCACAAGCAGCTTGACCAGTGAATGACCCAGCACGACCAGTTTGACCCGGCATGCTTGGCTGAGAAAGTCGGGTCATCGGGCCTTGCCGGGCCTTGCCGGGCCTACCTCCCATATTGTCGTGCCGACATGACCCGGGGTACTCAATTCATGTTGTGCAGGCATGGCACGTGGCCCAATTGAGCCACCAAAATTTGGGACGTGCTGACCAGGCACAACCTGATTGATACCTTAAATTGAGGTCATTGCTCTCTTATTACGTTATTTCCTATGCATAGCCCTTAAGAAACAGTATCAACCATCTATTATTTGCACATTGCTGTTTTTCCTGTTCTGCTGTCATTAACAAGCTATGAACTTCCATTTGTAACAGCTTCACAAACATAAATCTCATCTATTTGACATGTATAGTGTATACATATATGACAGCAAACATGAAAAAACAAAAAATTATGGTACCTTTAAGCTCAGCTTTGCTACAAGTTCTCGAGAATCTTGACTGTGATCCACCCTCCAAATTACAAGTAACCCATCACTGCCACCAGAAGCAAGAAGAGCCTACAGGCAAAACAAATGCAAGTACATTGAGATAAAGGAAAAACATGAATAGACAAATAGCTAGCATGGAAGGCATGGTAATAACAGATAATCAACTCACAATCTCTTCAATAAGAATGATCATAATAGGAAGAAAACTGCACTTAATTGCATATTGGTTCAAAGTACAAAATTAATCAATGTTCATTCCCAACTTATATTGTGACTCTAGCCTCAAAACTCTGATTTTTATTGTTAAAATATTATCATAAATGATGTCTAAAATAATATAATAATTAATACAATAGAATAATACAAATACAAAAAGTTAATTTTATTCATATTGAACAATAAGGAGAAAATAGACAGAGGTCGCACCCAATGCACATGACTCCTATTTAGCACGGGATCTAATAGAGATTAATATCTTCACAGCCTTACCTATGAAAATCAAACAGATTATATCTGACAAGTCTCAAACTTGAGATTTACCACATTTAGACAAAGATACTTGTTTTCGCACCAAGGTGAGATATTGAATATATACATGTAATATGAGAATTTTTCAGACGATCACTCATCTCAGTACTATTCCCACCCAAATACTTTTTACTTAGGAGTACTAATATGTTTCAATATATTTATATTTTTGTAATCACCAATCTAAAAAACTCAGATTTCTTGCAAACACTACTCAGATGCAATAATCAATAATTATAATAATACAACACTCTCACTTAAATTGACACATAGCTTATATATAAACCATAAATATCAAGAATATAATATATCATACAAAATACATTATAATTATATGTGTTATTGTATCTTATCTTTTATAAATTTATTTTTAAATATGGTTTGCCCATTTGTAAAATATAATATAAAAATAATACACTTGAAAGTTTATCATAATAACAAATAATTAGGTTGAGAATAAAAACATATAACATTAATATTTTTATCTTGATTATAGTCATCTAAACCCTTTGAACTTTGAAAATTTCAATTTTAGCTTGGGAAAAGGTATCCTATGACCATCATTTTAAAAGGCACCAAAAGCACTTATGGACCAAAGATGAAGTCTCACCTTAAGCATGCCCAAGGTACCTAGTATTTCTTATTATGATTTTTTTTTTTAATAAATATATTTAATGACTTTGGATATTATTGACCAATCATCTCCTTAGCTTTGATTAACTTCATACGTGTATATTATTGACATTTTTTGCCAACAAAGAAAATAAATAAAAAGGTGAATTGAACATTGTTAAAATTTACCATAATTTTTAATTTCTTATTTATTTATATAGTTTTATCTTTAATTGATATACTAAGTAGAAAAATAAATAAAAGAAATTTCGACATGTAAGTTGCTCAAATCCAATATTAAGTTTTTGGGATCTCTAATTTTATTTTTCAACATAGTATTAGTGTCAAAATCTAAGTAGAGAAAGCAATAGATTAGACTGCACTATAACAGCATAGTGTAGGTGAGGCATCAATTCCTAGGTGAGCTGGAGGGATAGAGGCGTGTATTATAATAGCAGAGTACACATGCATTTACACATACAACAGTACATGTGTGTGCATTGTGTGTGCATTAAGTGTGCATGAGAGAGGACACATCACACATCAATCATGTGTGGCAGTGAGTGCACGACAGTGCACTAAAGATGAAATAAAAGTGCACGTGTGTGTGGTGTACAGAAATTGTCAAGGTGCACTATGGGTGTAGAAATTGTACACAAAAAATGGAGTGTGTACAGAAAGAGTAAATGAAGAATAGGTGCAGCATGCATAGAAATTATGAGTGACTCATTTGATTTTCTATGAAGCGTCTCACATTTTTTATGTATGGAGAAAGTTATGATCTCGGATATTATTTTAGAGAGTCTCAAGCACCTAAGTCATATACACCAGCTCCCAAAAAAAAATCCATGTGCATGCAATGGCTTGGAAAGCTGAACTCACCATCCTGGATCAAAAATTTTGATACCTCTCTATATTTATAATTTATCAAATTGAAACTTCTCCCAACTATCTTTTTAGCCTTGTTATAGTTTACCATAATTTTTTATTTTTTATTTATTTGTATTTCAATGATAAGAATACCCAACATGTGAATTGCGCCGATCCAATATTATATATATATATATATATATTTATTTATTTATTTATTTATTCATTATACATTCAATTAAATTAGTAAGCATTAGAAGTTTATCGTTTAATTTTTTTATATGGTACTAGATCAATAAGTTGAGTAGATGAAATAATGGGTCAAACATGCACTGTGATAGGGCGGTGAACATTCAATTAAATTATTAAGTTTTAGAGGTTTATAATTTAGTTTTTCTACTTTATATAAGTGCCAAAAGCTACATTATAATTTAGTTTTTCTACAGGAATAAAGATGTGCATTATAACAGCAAAGTACACATGTGTATACACATTGTGGGTAATATAGAGAGAGGACACATGGACTTGCAATAGTAGACACATGACACACATCCACCGTGTGTAGCAGTGAGTGCACGATAGTGCAATGTGAGAAGTGAGTGCAGAAATTGTTAAAAGCGCATGCATGTGTGGCAATGGGTACACATTAATGCACTATGTCCTGTGGATGTAGAAAGAAGTGTGAGCAAAAAAGATGGGGTGTACATAAAGTGTGAGTGAAGCATAGATGCAAAAAATGCACATCAATTGTGAGTGATCATTTAATTTTCTATCTGATCTCACCTTTATTTATGTATAGAGGAAGTTATATGTATGTACACAATATATATATATACCCACACACACACACAATACATTTTCTGTGTGCATGACTGCACACAGCACTGCAGTGACTGCACTGGCACGTCACACAGTCACGGCTCACAGGCAGTGCTAGTGCGACAGGCCACCACATGGCACAAGGGCCAAGGCACAGGAGTTCAGAGCCTGGTCGCTGATGTTATGTGCCCATGGCCTATGGCCTTGATTGAAGAGCATGGCTGGAGCCTGGCAAGGACATACCTGGCTCACCTGTTTGAAACCTAGGCCAGCTGTGACTGAACTTCGCCGCACCCAGGCTAACCTGGGTTATGCACAAGCCAGGCTAGGAACAAACAGTGCCTACGAGCTGAGTCGTGTCTGTTTTTTCTGTATCGTACATAGACTGCCTTCTTTTTCTATCATGGTGGCACAACATGACACAGAATAGTTGCCCATATTAGCCACCTAATATGGGTATTGCCGACCCAGCACAGCCAGTATAACACATTTATTTGTGACTTATTTTACTACTTCGAACTCATATATTATTGACTCATGAGACAACAATCACATTACATAAAATCATTATTTATTCACTACTTTTTATTCATGTTCACTGACTATTGCTATAATCAATAACATATTATCAAAATTACTTTACCATGTTAATATTCAATCTAATTTTTTGTTTTTTAACGTGTTCTACCTAATCTTTATCATCTAATTAATTTTTATATTGAGAATTTTATTTATAGACAACTCGATTACATCTTTAATTTCTTTTTCACTAATATTTATTAATAAAATTTGAATATTTTAGAAAATATTACTTTTGAGACTAAGCAAAATGATCTATATGCTCTTTATTTTAAAATATAATATGTTATAATATACTTGAGTATAATTGATTCATTAATTATATATTTTTGACTTGGTCGTCAATCATTAACCAAGCTAAGTATATAAGATCCTAAAATTAGATATAACTCTACACTAGATTATAAGGAATATCAAATGATAAAATATATCAAAGTTTTCTATTAATTCTATTAGCTTATATAAGTAAAAACTCATTTAATCTGATATATAAAGAAGTTTAGAAATCTTATAGAGAAGAAACTCTTGATTGATTTATATATTTTATTATATTTATTGATAATTATGCATATTTTATTTTTTATTTTACTTTAGGTCATAGATTTCTCATTTTTTAATTATTTTATTTAAAAAATAAAAATTAATTTAATAAAAATACTAAAAATATTATATGTGATAATAGATTAGAATACATGTCTAACAATTTTCAAACTTATATTTATTATATAATCATACACCACACTTTCTTTGATAGCATGTTTCACATAAAGTGATAGGAAAACAAGGATAAGATATTTTGTTGAAATAGCCCATACACTCTTCTTTGATAAGAGTGTCTCAATCTTCTTTTTGGAAATATGTAATTTCAACCACATATTATTTTGTTAATTGAATATCTTATTTTATCATTTACACCATATGTCCTTTCAAATCTTACATTTGAATAAGAATCTGTTCAACTAACCTCCCAGATTCTTTGAGAACACATGTTGTATTGATTATTTCTTTCTAGAATAAAATAAAATTATACCAAAATAATAAAATAGATATTTCTTAATTACTCTAATACCCCAAAAATATATGAATATTACTAACCTAGAGGCTAGAACTTATAGAATATTAATGAACATTAATATTATCTTTTTTGAACATGATTTTTGTTTAATGAGCCTAAAGAGAATAAAGGTCCAAAAATCACATCTTTATTTATTATTATTTTTTACTCTATATTATCCCAATTAGGACTTCAATCAAAGAGAAAATCACTCATCGCATATTTTTGATCTTGTTGGTCTTGATGATGTTGATACTCATTAAATATCATCATACATACCATTAACTATAAATCAAATTAATTCTAAAAAAAATAAAATTTCCAAAAAATGAAATATCCCTCAAATCCAACAATCTATTAGTTCATGAGGCTACTCCAAATTTAAATTAGGATAAGCTGAAAATTAAGAGACTTGACCAAATAAAATTTAAAATTTATATAAAAAATATTACATATGCAGTCTGTTCAAGAAAAAAGATTTCCTAATAAGCAAAGTGATATTACAAAAGACATTTAATTTTTATCTTCTAATCACTTCCTAAGAGAAACAATGAGTTTTACTTCTTTTACTATTTTTTTATAGTTAATGAATACTTATATTCACTTCTGAGATAATATCTCATTTAGGATGGCATTAAATCGTGTAAGAAAAGATAAATATTATTCACTCCAATAAACTTGAAAATTAGTATCTCAATTATTGAGAATTTTATTATTAATTTAAAATGTGTGTTTGATGCAACAATAAATTTAGATAAGCTCATTTCAACTGATTCATTCAATTACTAATGATCTTGTAGGTTTACCATTGATGATAACTAGAGGTGTCAAATGGACAAGGCCAAGCCAGTCCATTTTTTTGGGCCCAACCAGGCTGGCGTGCCTTGCCAAGCACGGCACGGTTCTTTAAAGGGCAGGCCTGAAAACCACACGAGTTAGGGCCGATTCGGCCCAGACCATGCCCATACAGTCAAATTTTTAAAATTTTAGGGTTTCAGCACCATGTCGCTCGGTGAGTGGTCACTCGTATCATATTCGTGTGCTAGGCATATGTGTCGTGTCTGGCACGACACGACTCATGCCGAGAGTGCGCCCGTCATGGGACTGGGCATGCTATAGTAGCATGTCGTGTTGAGTTAGGCACGCTTGAAACAAACTGGGCTTCAAGCCGAGTCCGGGTTGCCCGGCCCATTTGACACCTCTAATGATAACCTGAGATATTTTATGATATTTGTTAATTATTACACTAGATATATATTGATATTGACTTTTAAAGAAATATCTCAACTTTTAACTATTTTTACGAAACTTTATGAATATATAAAAAAATAATTTGATAGTAGCATTAAAAAATTGAAAAGTAATAATATTTTAAAATATAATTTGCATCTATTTTTTACATACAAAGCATAAAATAATTCATAAGACATTATGTATAAGCACTCCTACACATAATTAGATAACTAAAAAAAAAGTAACATATGATTAATATAGTTACCTAACTTTTACTACATAGAAATGTTCATGCACATTTTTTGGGAGAAACTAATTTAATAATTTTCTTAATAAACTGGGTATCATTGTTCATATTCTTGATTCATATCTCATATAAATTTTTGTATTCAAGAAAAAAAAAATTCAACTTCCACCTAATATTTTCATGTGTACTTATTTTATACATAATCTCTCTCAAAATAGAAAAAAAAAAATAATTGCTCATCATCAAGTATACATTTTTTAGATATTCTAGTATTCAAAAAAAAATTACTTATATTACTCACTAATGGCCAAGAGGATCATTACGAGCACATATATTAGATTTTTTGATGACATATGTGGACTCCAACCAAAAAAATACATCTTCAAAGATCATAATAATTAGGTCATTCTTTTGTCCAATTATTACTCGTAAACATCTAATCTAATTCTTATATATCATACTACTGGAACAACTAGATTTGAATAGAAATAACAAATGGATCATATCAGGCTGAAATGGCCAAGTTTTTGCGGCTCATGCAAGCCATCATACCCAGCATGCCTTTAAAAAGAAGCCATAGGTTGCCTTGGTTATACTTGATCAAGTCAGACCGGCAAAAACCCAACATGACTCAGGAACAAGGGCCAGTTGTGATTGTCCAAAAAGGCTAGAACCCATGCACCAAACCCTTGATGGAAGCCTAAATATTTTTTTTTCTCAGATTTGAGTTTGCCTTAGTTTGCCAAAGATTTAGGTTAAAACCCAATTCGAATATCATTCCGTTTGGAAGTTCCAACCTCAACTCGAGTCAAAATATCTTCTAAACCCAAGGGTCGACCCAAGCACGACCCGAATCATTTTGTCAGCAAGCCAATTTTTGGCCCAATCGAGGTGTCATGCAAAGTCATGTTGTTCCGAATAAAATTAGGCATGTAAGCCAAAATGCTCGACCACCACCACACAAGGCATGCCACCTGCAAACTCATGCATGTTCCAGGCATGGCTCATATCATGCTGAGTCATACCTGGGATGCATTATGAAATTCATGTCACGGATCATTTTTTCACATCTACATTTGAGAAGACTTGTGAGATATCTCATATACAGATGTGCCATGAAGATTTAAAAATAGCAAATAAGTCGTGTCAGGCAAATACGCCCATTTTTATGGCCCCAGTGGGACCATTATGTCATACCAGCCTAGCACGCCTATGAGAAAGGGCAGCCCAGTGTAGCCTGGTGGCCCATTGGCAACCCAACAATATGTCAGGTTGCATCATGTTGAGTCGAGTTAGGTCAGCCTGGCAAGCAACCAAGCATGATACAGGACCAAGGAAGAGATATTGCCTGGCCCAAAATGCATCAAACCCATGCTACTATGGCTTCATGTTAGCCAAGCTTAGACCAATTTCAGGATAGCTTGGCTTTGGGCAAACCTAGTCTAGATTGAACCCTGGCAAGCCTGCAATCTTTACTCACACTATATATATATATATATATATATAATATAACATATTATATGTGAAATTTAAAAAAAAAATAACTTAAATAATATAAAAATAATAATTTAAAACTTACATTATAAAATAATCTACAATTAAAGATGAATTACATTAAATTTGATAAATTTTTTGAATATAAAATAAATAAAATCAAATAAAAAAATATGCTCATCAACTCATACTCTCATATCATAAGTATTATCTATCGAATTTTGATCTTAACAGCATTATCTGCCGCCTACTTGAAATAATATTCACCACAACAATAAAATAGACATTGATTCTACAATAAACACAATGACTAGTGGATCACGTGTTATTTTATATATTCCAGAAAAAATGAATTAATATATTTTCCATTAACTCAAAACATCAAACTTTTTTATATCATTATAAGACAATAAAATATTATTCATTGTCTAGGTATTTCAACACCTCGCACTTAGTTACCGGACTACCTCGTCATTTAGTCCAAGCTAATTGAATAAAAAATTTATTTACTTCAAATATAATATCAATCTTTGTACTCAAAAACTAATTATAAATATCATATTTATTTTCATTATATTTAAATAAATTTTGTGCGATTACACAAATAATAACATATCTAATCTCATAATAATTTCAAAATTAAATATATTTGTAAAACAATAGTTTTAGATAACTGATCACATGAGAAATCCTTGTGTTACTTATATTTATTAGAAATGATGCTTTGATACAATAGTAAATACATTCGCCCAAAGATAGAAAGTTTTATATTTGAGACTCATCAAAAATAATCTCTTTTTATTTTTAGGATAAGACTGTCATAAAATTAACTTTTCCATGACTTAAAATTAAAGCATAAGTTTTGTACACAGGATAGGATCTCCATCTCCATTTAAATAAGTTTTATAATTTTTTATAAAGTTTATCATTAGTTGTTATGATTGGTTCATGCAAACACAAATTTCAAGAATTTTCAATCTTTTTGGCCTTAACTCTAGGATATATATATATAACTATGCAATAAAATAGTATAATGGTCATCTAGTATTTTTAAAATTTTTTATCTCAATAATTATATTACTGAAACATGAGTATTTTATATTTTATTTAAACACACTACTAATACTGCATATAAATATAAATATAATACAATATATGTGTATATACATACAAATACAAATTCATTGCATCATAAAAAAAATTAATAATTTTAAAAATAATTATCATACATCACATATAAATTCATTATTATGACTAAAATAATTTTAATATTTATGAAATCGAATATAATGTATATATAACGAATGTATGAATACAATATTGGGTATGTTAAACTTCAATAATATTTCATATTAAGTTATAACTTTCTCTTTTTTAGGTCAAATGATTTATATAAATTATAAAATTATTATAATTTATTAGATATTTAAATATATTTTAATCAATTTAATAAATTCTAATAAGTGAAACTAATTTTAAGTTTACTTGTATTATTAAGTATAGAATATTATACATACAACGATCATAAAAAATCTTAGTTAGAAAACTATCTCGAACATTTCTTACAAATACATTATTTTTTATTATTTTTAATATTTCATAAAGACATTCATGACTTAGATATGTCATGAACATCATGAAGATTTAATACCTAATAAAATTTTAATATTTTTTTTATTTAATTTTCAGTTAAAAACAAGATAATAGACAACATATACAAAAAGAATTTTATCATGACTAATCAATACAAAAAATAACATCGATATTATTTTATTATGTTTGCTAAGATTTTAATTTATTTAATATTTATCAACAATATAATTTTTTATAATACTAGTTCTACATGTTAACCTAAAGATCATACAATATGAAAATTATATATAGGAGAGATCAATATATAGATAACCTTACTCTCAAAAATCAGAAAAACTATATTTAATAAATCTCAAAATCAATATCTATTATCATTATATAAATATACTTGTCATAAAATTAACATAATACCTCTAATATATGTGAATAAATCAAAATTCTAATTGGTTATCTAAATGTGCTTAAACCCCCTTAAAACATAATCAAAACAATTTAGTTGTTAATTAGGAAACTTAGTTCATAATTATTACATCTCATTTTTTAGCTTATAAAATAGTTTATATTTTATAAGCAAAAGGTTGAACCTTAATGTGATAGCAAATTTATTTTTTAAGAGCAATAAGTCTCGTATTCGAGACTCATTAGATACAACCTCTCTAATTTTTGAATATAAGACTAAGATATTAATTTTTTTCAGACCTCATGATAAATAATAATATTATTTATTAGGTACAACCTTTTTAATATTGTCTATAAGTAGTGTACAGATATATCATAATAAAATAAATGTAACATATTATTCACTCAAGTATTTCTCTACATATTTTAGATGGCACCGACGAATAAATTTGACATTTTCTTGTATTTTGAAAAAAGAATTGTCATTTGTTATTCCTCACTAAATTCCTAGCTACCCTTCCTCCTTCTAAGCTTATTAAAAACAACAACCCCAACCCAAATTCACACTCTATTCAACCATCAAAAATACATCTCAATAGAGATAATTTTATATCATTCTCAATAGGTGTGTTTGTATATCTGAGGAACAGAAAAAATTGCACATGAATGATACTAATTTGGGTACAAAAAATTTCATGATTATGACTTGTCTTATTAATTTCATGAATGATGACACTAATTCTTACCATATGTGTTATCAAAATATCAAGAAACGCTAGGATAATATTTTAGAGCAGTTTATAATTTCTCTCAATTTCTTTCTCTTTCTTTATAATATTTTATTAGCACAATGCTCGCAAAGGGGGGTGTGTGTTATGAACTGTTGTTCCCACATCGCTCCCACACGAGATCCCTGAGCAGTTTATATATGTGGCATACCTTTAATCCATTGAGGTGTCTTTTGAGCCTGAAGCCCAGAGGGACAAATCTGTGAGGCCTAAAGCCAAAGCGAAAAATATTTCAATGGGGGTTGCTCATTTATAGAAAATATATTCTGACCTCAACGATATCTCTATCATACGAACTGCAACTACAACTTAGAGAAATTTAACAAAAATGGAACATCACCAAATATTTCAATATTTGTGAAATGAAACAACACTTGGAGATGTACTTGTTGATGCTCATAGATTGATGTTGATGTTGATGCAAATGCAAATTAAACTCAACATTCAATATAAAATTGTGGTTGATATTGATGCAAATGCAAGTGACACTCAACATCCAATTCAGAATTGCAGTTAATGTTGATATAAATGCAAGCAAATTCTAGAGCCGTCATAATATTGTGGATCAAATTTGAATGCGGTGAGATTTCTACGACAAATATCATAATTCCCATCCAAATTTTGAGATTACACATATATCATCGCCTATAAACCAAATAGATATTTCATTGTAGTCTTGAGCTCTGGATCATTGATTGAGGTATCTCAGATCACATGGCAAATTATCTCATATATTTCATTCTTATTTATCTTATTTTTGATGAATAGAAATATTAGGCTCATTTTCTTTGAATTTTAGGGATAAGGCTGTATAGATATAAATCTCTTAAATCTACCATTAAACGAGAGTCTTGTACATTATGAACGACCTTTAAAAGATTATAATCACAAATGAAAAATTTTCATCCATTACATAAAAAGATCCTATTAAAATTCTAGAAAGAAATTACCTTAAAATATATCTTTCATGTCTATAATGTTGCATGAATCTCTTATCAATGAGATAATGATTCACAGTGCGACAATAAATAATATTCACTAATATTTTCATTAAAACTTTCACTGTCATTTGGTGTCAAGTATGCCGGGCAGTCCAGGCCCAGCAAGCACGGTCCAAAACTATGTCTAGGCCCATGTCGAGCTACCTCAAGGCTGGCGAAAAAAAAATCATGGGTCAGGTCAGTCAGGTTACGGGCCTGATGGAATTTCGGATTCGTCAAGCTCATGGCATTGGACATCTGGGTGGGGCACAATTCGGGTCATATCGATATAGCATGCTCACGGACCATAGTACAAGGCCATGCCTTGCCCAGCATGTGGCCTGTTGACCTAGGCATGGCACAGCCCGACCCCCGACCTCAGCACGAGCATGGGCACGGGTATAAATCGTGTCATGTCGGGCCAAACATTAGTTGGGTCGTGCTTCAGAGCCGAGCCCAGGACACACAACCCATTTGACACCTCTAATTATAATTTTATTTTTTTTGTTATATTTACTTATTGAATTAATTAATTTTGTATTAAAATTTAAAATATTTAGAATTAGAGATAATCTAATTTTGAACATGCTCGAAACAGCATGTCCTGGCACATCCCGGCACAACTCGGCATGACCTGGCAGAAATTTCCAAGGCCACACAAAAGCCAGCCTGAATCTAGTAGACTCTGGCCATGCCGGGCCTACCCTCTAACTATCATAAACAAGCTCAAGAATTTGGTACAAGTATTAGTTCACTTTATTCATGAACAATTAATAAAAATGTGGATAAAATCTTCGTTTTATATATTTGAAATATCTATTTCTACTCCTTTTAAAAATATGTATTTTTTATCCTTCTAATTAAAAAATTATCATTGATCAAGGAGAAATCATACTACTCATAGTTCAAAAGCATATCATTGTTTGTAACTTTCATAGATGATTATGCTCAATGAGAAAGGCATCATTTATTTATCCTACAAATATTACCACAACTAAAAAAATAGTTTCTAACTTTCATAGATGGTCATACTCAACAATGTTGTATATATTTAATGAACGATAAATCTGAAGTTGAGAAATTGTTAAAAATATTTTATACTATGGTGGCAAAATAATTTCAAGCAAAAAAATAACAATATTTCACTTTAATAAATCAATTGAATCTTTCAATTATGTTTTCTGAAATTGTTACAAGAATAATTGATTCAACAATATACTTGATGTTATATTTCTTAACAAAATACATGTGATGACAACTTATTTGACATTTAAAACATCTACTCGAGTTTAAAATTATATAAATTTGCATCTGAATGTTATAAAAATTTATTTAAAATATCACATTTTCTCTAACTTATATTTGAATTTTATTTGGTGCACTGTGTTTGTTGACGTATCTAATAGGCTGTTTCAAACTTTAACATTTGAGAAAGGTCAACCATTGAACAAAATTGATTTTGAGATAAATAAAGAATAATGAAGCTCAACTTTGAGCAATAATTGTGACTTACATATTGTTTCTATGTTTAGAACCTCTTTTCCTATAATTGATAATTATTGAACAAACTTGAACAATAAAACTTGAAAAAAATATGATGTACAAGAAAAGCTCACGTATAACAATCCAAAAGAATTGGAGTAGCTGGCAGCCCACATGTTGGGCACTCTTATCCTAGAGGTGTCAAGTGTCACGTCCACATGGTAGATTTTTATAATGAAATTCATATCACCACATTGACATGGAAGATTCTGCCGGGATAGAAGTCCCAACAACTATGACCACAGGGCATCAGGCAAAAGAGCCCGACAGCGACAACAATCACTATCATTGTCGAGCGCGAGAGTCCACATTCACTTAAAAAATAAAAATAAAAAGTCAGTTAGATCCTAGCCATTGTAAATTATTCTAACTACTAGGAGCAGAAATCCGATGATTGTGGGTCTTCTGCTTATTTAAATTTAAAAGAAAAAAAAACAAAAAAAAATAAAAAAATATATAATTTTTTAATAATAACAAAATCTATAAATATAGATTAGATATTTAGAATTTTTCATTCTCAATTCTATATCTATCTCTTCTTCTTTGCTCTCCTCTATTATCTCTCTATCTCATTTTTAATTTAAAATTTGTGTTCTCTTATTTTTTCCATCCCTGCAGCTTTGCCCCTTAGAAGTTGGAAACTAGAATGACAAAATATTTTTTTATAACAAAGTAAATCATAACTCACAAGTAGCTATTTCAATTGCAGTTAGGTTTACACATAACGATACCAGAATCCAAGTATTTTTTTATAAATATAAATAAATGTTTTGTAATATAAACTAAAAAAATAACTAATAGCTAATAATAAATATAATAATAATAAAATTAATATCAATTTAATTATAAATAATAATAAAATTAATATCAATTTAGAGATAAATAATCATAATAACCTTATAAAAAGATTCGAGGCCAAAACTATATTTTCTACCATAGCTACAACTCAAACTCAAATATCTAAAAAATATAAAAATAAGAAAAACTTCACTTATTTGGACTTGCTTTAAGATATTAAAAAATAAGAATTCTAAGAATTTAACTGAAGAATCAGCACAATATATATATATATATATATATAGTGAAAAAATATATACATGTGAAAGTATAGGTGACACGAGTCACCTAAAAAATATGTTGATTAATGCATCAAAAAATATTGTATATTAGATCTTAAGCAAACTCAATTAAGTCTACGTGGTGAAGTCTTTGAAGTTGAATCTAGTTCAGTTTCTTTGACCCCCTTCATATGTCACAATAATGTATCATGCTGACCTACTTCCGGCCTATTAATTATAAATCTCATAAATTCACTTGTACGAATGATATAATAAAATATTATAAATTAAGAAAATAATTAATAATTAATAAATTTTAAAAATATAGTAGTGTGATATTCATGACGTCTAATATCTAGAGTAGTAACAACGATACATTATTTGCAAACCTCACCGCTAACTATAAAGATTTTATATCAAAACTTGATAAAATAATTTTAAGATTTTTTGAGGTTCTTCATGCTCATGATGATCATATCATATATGATTACATTATTAAAATCTTTAGAGATTATAATATTAATAATAAAATTTTTACTATTATATTTGATAATGAATATAATAATGAAGTCGTTAAAATCATTAGAGAATGATCATTAGGTAAGATTTTTCTCATTTAATACAAGTGTCACTTTATTAATCTGACAATACAAGCGAAATGAAAATCATATTAGAAAAAATAAGAAACTCTCTAAAATATCTTAGAATTCCTAGTAGACAATAAGAATTTGATAGTTTCTATTTTCTTGTAAGTCAAAAGAAAAAAAAATAGCAAATAGATATAAGACACCATTAGAATTATACTTACCTAATATTTATATCATTTATTGAATATAAACACATGATATTCAACTACGTCGATAGTAAGAGTGCTAAACTTATTATTGATGACTCTTACTATTATACAAGAATTTCTTTTATGAAACTCCCAAAGATTTTTTATGATAATATGAACATGTGTTTGTCTGTGTGCGTTCTCACCACTTATATTAGACTCGGGTGCATATGCAATATTAGTAGCATATTTAGCAAATTTAGAAGTCACCCAACATTTAGTATCATGATCGTTGAGATTGAAACCAAGTATTTAAAATACTAATCCACAATTTTATTTCCTTATTGTCTAACTACTTACATGGATCTTAGAATTAAGGCAGAAGGATTATAGAATATTTTGACATATATATTTATGTGCATGAACTAGTAACACTAATCTGAAAGTTTCATTCAAGAAAAATCAACATATTTATTTACATATTACAATATTAGATATGGTAATAGTTATGGTAAAACTCCGAGTACGAATATTAACACTGTATTTAGAAATGATAACTTCTTCATTCAGTTAGCGAGTAAGAAACAACAAAATACTCTATCAAATTAGAGCAAGAGTAAAAAAGAATAAAAATACAGAAAAGCATTTATACTCTCTTAATCAAATATTTATTCTTCATTTATATGACCTCATTATGTGTTGATGTACAAGAACAAAATATCCAATGAACAATCTTGTAATTAATATAATAAGTATTGAAGTTGTTCAGCATACCATATCAAAATATTTAAAAATTAATACAATATGTGAAACAATATATAAACTAATACGACGGAGGTGAAAATTATATTCATTGTACAAGACTTCTATTTTACGTGGTATCTAGGAGAAGCTAATATCTCGATTATCTTTTCTAGGAATCATAGATACTATCTCTAATAAATGACAAATCTTTAACACAAGACTTATTATCCTTGCATTAACACACTTGTTAATGCACCAAGACATATTATTTAATACATGTATGTAACACAAAGAGTTTTCATGTAATCAAAAATCTCAATATTATTCTCATTCAAAAATTAAAATTTTAAAATCCTTATGAGATCTAATATGTTAATATCTAAGCAATAGCACACAAACATTAATATGATAAGATACTATAAATGGAAAACATTAAGTTGCTTCATATTAAATAATTGTAAATTAGATTCCTTTATTTTGGGCAAATTTTAAAAGATGAAAGTATAAGGCAAGGTATTTTTGTGTTCGTGAGACAAGACATAAGCCTCGAGGCATTGAGACGTAAATTTTTTGAGCATCACAATATATAATTAATTAATATTTTAATATATATATATATATATATATATATATATATAAATAAAATAAAATATCAGAAAAAAAAACAAGAAAATAATTCATTAGAATTATTAAAAAAAACATACTAGTTTACTACTTTCACAAAAACTCATTACAAAATCTTTTCTTTATTTTTTCGAATCGAAGAAACTACTCATAAAAAAAAATATCAATAATAATATTCAATTATTTACATTTTTATATAATAATAAAATTGACTAAAAAATAATAACAAAACATAATTGAAAAAAATTTAAAAATTAAAATGAAAATTTAAATTACTTGAATTAATTATAAATGCTAATATATATGAGTATTCATATATAATTTTTGGGAAGATACTACTTTGTTCATCTATACATTATTTGAATTGTTTATCTATACATTAACTATTATATGACTATATATTAACTATATACAAAAATATATATCGATAATTCTATATATCATTATTTTTTATACTATACATAAATATAATCACATATTTAACTATATATAACTATTAAAATTATATACAATATACATTAAGATGCAACTATCTTCATATCTATATATATTATATATATATTTATTTGACTACCTATATGTTTTACTATATATAACTAATTATAATTATATGTATAACTGTATATAACAAATTAACTATATGTATAAATATTTATAATTATATATATTATATTTATAATTTTAGCTAACATATATAATTATATGTTTAAAAATACATATAATTAATTATATTAAGCTGGATAAGTATTTACAACTATATTACTATTATTATGTATAACTATATGTAATTATGTATAATTATAAATGTATAACTTATGGAGTTGTGGTTGTGCTGGAAAAATTAATATTATATGGCGTGGGCGACGACATCAAATTATATGTAGTAGTTCCAAAAAAATCAAATTATATGTAGTGACAAAAAAATTAGATTATATGAAAGTGTCAAAAAAATCAGCATCCAATTAAATGGAACAATGTCGAGGGGACCAAAAATTTCGCCGAGGAGCATCAGCATCAAATTCGGCGTCAGCTTCGGCATCGAAATTTTTGAGCAGTGCCGAAAAATCAATCGGCACTATTTAGGTTTTACGAAAACTAATTTTTTTTTTATTTTTTGAAAACACCTCGTAGGCATGCACCTTCTTCTTCGAGGCATGAAATTCACGTTTTAAACGCGCCCAGAAATGCCTCACAGAAAGTATGCCTATAATGTGCGTCGCCTTTTTTCTTGAGCCTCGAGACATTTTGCGCATGCCTCGCCATTGGGTGTGCTCCAAGGCCCACCATGTTTACATTTTTTGAAACACTTATTTTGGGTAATATAGTCATGTCAATTATTTCATACAAGTAAATTTTTTTATAAAAGAAACACCAATTCAATTGATTTGAGTTTAATATGGATCACCAGAAAAATCTTAACAGTTATCTCATTCTGAAAATTACTATCTGACATTTATGTTGTCATAATATGCCTCCAAGTTCAATTTCCATGAAGAAAAAAAAATTAGTTTCCAAAAAAGTGCAAGCAGTATAAACTGAAAAGGATGAATCAAAATTTGTATGTACCTCTCCAGAGGAAGGCATGAAAGAGATCAAACAAGAAATAGAACCTTTATGACATCCAGTGCACCTAGTAACAAGCTGGCAAAAAAAAATATGAGGGCAGAATATAACTGCAATGTCACATTTAGAGAAAATAAGAAATATTGCTTCACAAGTGCCAAACCTTCCATGTTATCATTGAAAGAACTCTAATAACACCATCTGATCCCCCAAACGCAACAATAGGACCATCACCATTAGCGAATTTACAAAGAAATTCCATGCTACACAAAAAAAGGTCATATAATTATTGAAAACAATATAAAGCAAATAAATATATGTACATCGCCATTTTCTATATATAATCAATTGTGATATAAGATTGAAGCATAAAACCCTTATACTACAAAAATTTCTTAAGTACAAAAAAATAAGAACATACCTTGAACACAAAACTCTCTCTTAATACAGGATAGCATGATATAAGAAAAGTTAATATTTTAACAGTTTTATCCTAAAAATTGAAGAGATAATATTTGATGAGCCTCAAACCCAAAATCTATCATCATTAAACAAAGTCACTTGTCATCAGAATAAAACATTACCTCTACATATAAAAAGAAATAAATACATTAAATAAAAATTATAAATTTAAAAATAATCTCAACACTTCAATCAAATTAACGTATGATTAATTCATGCATCAAACAAAAAAAAGTGAATTGAAGATTTTTCAATTTTTTTATGAAAATATTTACTAATTAATTCATAATATGCATTTTTGAATCTCTAATAAAATGATTATCAATCTCAATATAATTTGTTCACTCATAAAAAACTAAATTGAGGTGGATATATTTTATATTATGAAGATAATAATAAAAAAAGATAAGAAATGAAAGTAAAATATTGAACTTCTCTAATATGTAACTAACCTAAAGGTCTTGCAAGTAACCATTTTCATGTCTTCACGCTATAGCTTTATATTATATTAAGAAATAATAAAAACTCATCTTCTTGAAAAATAGTAATTAAAATAATAGATATCATGTTTTCAATGACTAAGACTCAAGTGTAATCAAAGTTGAGTATTACAAACTAGTCAAGGATATCCCTAATGACAAAACATCTTGAATACTAATATTATCACAACATAAATGGGTATGTCAAGTATTACAATCAGATAAATCTCACAAAAAAACTAAACAATAATTATTTTTTTCTCTAAATATGAAGAAAAAAAATAATAATAATAATGAGAAGGAAAAAAAGAATATAAAGAAAAATAACAATAATAATAATAATATTGAGAAGGATGAGTAAGAAAAAAAAATAAAATAAAAATAAGAATAATAATAATAAGCAGAAGAATAAGAGATAAAGAAAAAAAAATAAAAAGAAAAGAAGAAAGATAAAATATATTTAATAACTATTAAATAATTAAAATTTCACATAATTCTTCTAAACCTAATAATTCATTTATAATATTTGAATCAAAAATTCATATGCATAATGCATAAATCAAAAGAATACTACTAAAATATGATTAAAGAACTAAATTTTAATTGATAAATTCTAATTTTAGAAATAAAATTTAGTGCATTAATATTATCAAAAGAAGACAAAAACTAGAATATAAAGAATTAAAATAAAAATTAAACATTTGAGAAATAACACCTTGAATAGTATAGCAATATAATGATCAAAGAGTGTTACACACCATATCACCTACCATCTAAAAACTCTCTTTGAGGGATTGATGAGGATGTCATTTTGTGTCGACACAAGTTTGGTGCATGTGTATGTGTGTGTATGTGTGTGTATGTGTGTGTATGTGTGTGTGTTAACTTTATATTTCAACTTTTGCATTCACAAGAATTGATTCATCATACACAAGCAAAGAAAGATTTTATATACAAAAGTTATCCACATATAAAAAGTACTTTTGATCTCCACGGGATCAAAAAGAGGTTAAATTGTGTGTCTAGATATAATATCACTCATCTGAAATTTAGTTTGCTCATGAGTTTGTTGAACATAACCTCATATTTGACCACTTCTGACAATTGACATAAAAATCTAATAAATACAAAGACAACAAAAGAGTATTAATAGAACATGATAAACAATAATTATCACTCATCGCACTGAAGGAACTCTTTTGATTTGCATGCATTAGACATGGGCTTCTCTACCCATCTGATATACATTTCCCTTCTCCTTCCAATATCATGACACCCTTCTCCTCCATTTATTGCTACCACTACCATCGGGCTTCATGGATCCATCCCCAAATCACAAGTACTCAACCTTTTGTTTCATTCCGATTGTTGATGGTGTTCGATTCACGTTTCCCTTGATCCTCAACAGTCATCAGTTTTTATCGTTCCACAATCACCATCATACCCTGCTTAAGAATTTCAATCTATCATCACTTATCTAACTTTACATAGTTTCTATTCTTCTTCCAATGGCTTGATTCATCCAAACCCTTCTTCCATTGGATCTCAATGTTCTCTCCAATATGACAATTGAAACAGGCTCCACACCAGATTTTGCATTTTAAAAAAAAAAATGATTCACCAATATAGTTACTTTTTGAATTGAAAAAAAAATACAAAAATTTGCAGGCAATTTGACAGGCCAGTAAGTTCTCCCAATAAACAAGTCTAAGAGACATTTTTGTAACTTAGTTATTATAAATCAAAATATATATCATTTCCATATAAAATGAACCACATTTCCTAATAAAGTATTATGTTACAAAAATACTCACAAAAACAATCATCATCCAGGGCAAATATTCTCATTTATGATGAAAGAGCAGCCTTAAAAAGAAGAAAGACTTGCCAGAGAAGTGACTTGTTATCAAGTTCTTGCTTGAGCACATCACGGCCACGCATCGAGACCAAATCCAGAAAGGTTGCTTTATTTTCACAACATATGACTAGGAAATGACGTCCGCTGGTTGATGGAGGTGGAGAAGCAAAGACTGAACTGATATTATTTGGAAAATGAAGAGCCTCAGCTGCTGCAAATCGGTTACTCCAAAGTTTCCAAAACTGCACGTCATCATCATAAAACTCCACCTGTTTAACACTTTTTAAGAACATAAAAACCATGTCAGACTGAATTACCTAAATGTGAGCAGTGTGCTGTAACTAAGCATGAAGGAAAGCAAAAATAAAGACATTAGGAATGCACCTATTACCTTCCACCACGCATGGCTTCTGTTGGCTTCCCTTTAGATTCTGCAAGAGCACAAAACCAGCTAGCATTTAATACTGAAAAATAAATAACTGACAAGAAAACATGCCTAGATAGAGATGTCACCATGATATCAACATGATATATTTGTCAACATTTTTATTATAACTTTATATAAAGATGTCAAATGGACCATATGGTCAGACACAACAAGAATAAATAAAATATCATTTTACAACTTGAATGTATCCTTCTTAGCATAAGTATTATTCTCAACATTGCACTAGTTTTAGCATGAAACTCAATAATTTATCAAAAAAAAAAAAAGTATGAAACTCACTATCCTCAGCTTTATTTGGTGATGTATAATTATTAGATACAAAATTATTTTCTATATCTTCATGGAAAATTACATCTTATTTTTTTACCCAATCAGTAATTTATCATCTTTTCATAAGATTAAATTAATTGGATATTGTTTGTCATATTTTTTTCAACATTTGATTATACTTAATATATATCAATTTATTTAAATATTAATGTTATAATTTGTTTCTATTTTTAATATGAATCCACAAGATTTTAATAATTTATAAATATAATCATTATTTATTTATATAAATATATATATATATATATATATATATATATAATACTTGTATTATAATCTTATATTCTTCAATTAAAAATTATGTCTTGATACAATAAAAAATATTTTTATCTAATGACACTATGTCGCATGATCGAGACTCATCAGATACTGTCTCTATAATTTTCGAATATAAGATTATCGAGATATTAAGCTCTCAAAGATCCTATTCTAAAACAAAAATCTTATACATTCATTTACAATTTAACTTTTGTTAAAAATATTCTTCGATTCATTTACAATATCATATAGCACAAAGATTGACACTAAATCACAATTTTTTTACCAATCAAAAAATGATACTTCATAAATCAAAAAATGTAACTTATATTTTAAATATAAAAAAAAACATATCTAGTACACAAGACTCATAACATGTGAGGACTGGGAGAAAATAATCTCAGTAAGTATTACTCATCATAAATCAAAGAAATAATGCCTAAATGGTCTTGAACCCAAATCCTACTACTATTAGGCGAAAGTACTTATTATGATACCAAAACATGCTCATTCTTAGATGTATGGATACTAAGGGAATCATAAATTCCAAGCCTGAATGTGATTCACATATGGCCTCTTTGCCTCCATATTTTGTTGATTCTCCACCTAGCAAAGTTGCTAATCCAGTAATTCAGTATGCTTGTTTCGGAGGGGATACCATGTCTCATAAGTCACCATTGATATCTGCTTCTACTTCTGCTGCATCATTGTTTCCTGCTCGAGAATTGGAGGGAAGTTTCAGTGCATTCACATGAATAGTAACAATTGCAGCATACCTACTATGATCCAGAAATTTTTGGCAGCTAACAGGCGGTGAAAATTGGTAATGCTTAATAAATTTTTTTTGATGGAATTTTAGATAAACACCAAAAGCAATTTGCTGACTATCTCGACAAAATATTTAAGGATTTATCTATCATTAGAATAAATGTCATATTCTGATCATCTCATATTGTTTACCTATGAGATAATGAGGTATCAGACGAGAAAAAGGCATAGGTTAAAGATCTTTCATTAATTATGCACATTGTATAAAAAATGATCGTACTATGAAAAGTTATTGAGTTATTTCCAAAGCAAAAATCAAAAGTACTAAAAAAAATAGATTGACTGCTTGACCTAGTCAGATATCTTCATAGACTTCCCCCATATTGACTATTATTTAAAATAAATATATTGAATTTATCATTAATAAGATAGTATGGTATGTTCCTCGTTATTCAGATACTAAAACTATCATCACTCTTCTTCTCACTCCTAGCCTCAAAGTAATCGACTCAAGTACAAACCATAATATTACATATAACCATTTGTTATTGAGTTTTTTATTAGTTACTTCGTTAATATTATTAAAGCTTATGATATAATATTTAAAGTATTTTGTTATGACGATAAAGATCTTGATATTCTACCCCTACATCGAGTTCAATTTATTCATGAATAATAAAATATTTAAAGAAGTTAACTAAAGCAACAATTATCTTAATATTCTAATTTTTATAGAGTTCAATTTATTCTTAAATACTCGAATATATTATATTTGTGATTTATTCAACTAAACAACTTAATATAGAGGTGTCTAATGAAAAATGCAGCAAGAGTCTGACACGAGCCAAACCCGAGGCACGAAACAAAAATGTTCTGCCTAGCACGGCACGGCACGGCACGGCACAAAAATATTCTGCCTAGCACAACACGCACGAAAATGATCTCCCTAGCACGGCATGGCACAAAATGGTTCTGCCTAGCATGGTATGGCACAGAAATGTTCTGCCTAGCACAGTATGACACAAAAACATTCTACCAAGAAAGGCAAAGCAAGGCACGGTCAAATGGGTCAGGCGGCCCGAGCACGACATGAGGTACACCCCAAGTTAGCCATGTTAGGTTGGCACAACAAAGTCCAAAATCATGCTTGGATCATACCCATGCTATCCCGCGGCCTAATTAGTTTTGTGTTAGGCTGGGGCCAACATGCCTTGTGTCGGATTAGGCATGACACTCATGTGTGGCCCATTGGTAAGGCCCACGCAAGCAGGGGCACAGGTCAAGGGTCATGGCCTCAAGGATTATTAAAAAAATCCCCACATACCCCCTACCCTTGCTCATTGCATAAATGTAATGGGCCTGCAGTCTTTCCCAACAACGACAACGACGAGCATAGACCTGACATTGGCGTTGTCGATAAAAACAAAAACAAAAAAAAACTATATTCTTAATAGAGATCGAATTTGCTTCCAACAACTATTAGGTAGAAATCAAAAAATTATTATATTTCTGCATATTATATATAATAAAAAATTTAAAAATATATAATGTTTTAATATAAAAATATTTCTATAAATATAAAATATAAATTTTTTGATATTCATCAATTTTATTTCTGATTTTCACATCTCCTCTCTACTCTCTCACATTTTCAATTTTTCTCTTCTCATCTATTCTGTTGACTTTAATGACACTAGTTTAGATAAATGGATGGACTGCTGCACATATAAAATTATGTTGTTGCAATACATATTTATTTTTTATTTATTAATTTGTATTATAAAAAATAAAAAAATATAACTTTTTTAAAGAAAAAAAATAAAATAAAATAAATTAACAAATAATAATTTTAATGATAGTAATTTTAACCTATATATATATATATATATATAATAACAACCTGAATAAAAAATCTGAGGACAAAACTAAATTCTCTATAATAAAGATGTCAAATATGTCATATCAACACGGCACATGATTGATATCATGTTAAGCCCAACACGACATAGTTGTCAAACACAAGCAATGTTGAGTCACGTTAGGCCATGTCAATACATGGCAGTTCAAGCCAAAACTAAACCATGTCAATTTTGGACTTTTAGTTTTTGTTTGGACAAATAATAAAAATTCAAATATATTTTTAAATATTTTTATATAAATTTTTTATTGAAATATTTATTAAA
The DNA here is from genome assembly GCA_029783825.1 of Sapria himalayana. Lineage (NCBI taxonomy): Eukaryota > Viridiplantae > Streptophyta > Magnoliopsida > Malpighiales > Rafflesiaceae > Sapria > Sapria himalayana. Next base: position 1,755,416 of record JAREIK010001258.1, on the reverse strand, counting down.
AATAGTTCACTTCAAAAAATTAATATAAAATAAATAATTAAAAAAATTGAGATTCACAATCCAATCGCATTCACCTCAAATAAAAAATTTATTTCATTCATAATCAAAAATAAAATATGATACTTAAACAAACAAATATATAATATATGATGATGTAAAGCATATTACATAAGATAATAAATGCAATAGCCAAAAGCTATGTTGCACGGACACGGATACGGACACGGAGATACGACACGGCAGGATACGGAGACACGGCAAATTTTAAAAAACTAGGATACAGATACGACTAGGATACGTCATGATAAAAAAATAAAATTAAAAATAAAAATTATTAATTATAAATATTAGGTATTTTAAAATAATTTAAAATACTGTATTTTAAAATAATTTAAAATACTGTATTTTAAAATAATTTAAAATTCTGTATTTTAAAATAATATAAAAAAAATTTAAACCCTCTAACACCTCCACCGCCACCCTCCCTTTACAGTTTCGATTTTCGAACTCTTCCCCCTCCCGATACAGATTCCAAAACCCCTCATTCCCTTTATAGAATTAGGTTACCTTAGGTATTGTCGGCGCCTCGGCGGTGTGCTCCTCCCCTCCCCGTTTGACGTAATGACAATTGACAACTATTTATCGCAATCGACTTGTCGGCAACTCACTGTCGGCGGTGTGCTCCTCAATTTGTTGGAGATGTAGGAGTAATAGTTAATATATAGTATATTTCCGACGTGTTAGAATCGTAAAAACACATCAGTTGGTAAATGATGCATCTATAGGTAAACAACGCGTTTGTTGTTAACGACGAGTGTTTCCGAACAACGCGTCGGATATGCCTCTGACGCATATCCGACCCGTGTCTGACCCGTGTCGCTGTGTCCATGTGTCGGACACGTGGACACGGCGACACGGGTCAGACACGACGACACGGCAGTTCCTAGGCGTATCCGTGCAACATAGGCCAAAAGTATATAAATCATAACATTAACATATAATAGAGATAAAAAATAATGATAATATAGTATTATATAAAAAAACAAAAATCACATAATTACATGAATCATCAATTTATATTTGTGGTATAGTAGTGTGAATATAAATGCAGATCATCATCATCATATATGTGTATTATGATATTGATTGTAATGATCTCAGTATCTTTGATCTTCATGCCTCATGAATCATCATTCTTCTTCATCTCTTACGTCTTATCTTGAATGTTCAATCTAGAATTTTCTCATTTCTTTATGTATGCATATACCTCTATAATATCTAGTCGCATTCTCGATCTACTATCTAAAATAAAACTACCACAAAAAAAGTAAACTATGAAAACTATGATAGATAACAAAGGAGTTAATAGATCACGTATCATCTTAGATAATACAAATAAGTAAATTCATATGATTTTCACAATAACAAAATATCCAAATTTTTATTATTATAATATAAAAGAATAGAGCAGTAATCAGTAACTAAGTACTAAGATATCTCACTCATATTCAATGAACGACCTCAACGTTTATTCATGACTAACTAAATAAAAAAAGTCATTATCTTCAAATATAGTGCTCATGTCTGTACTTCGAATACAATGCTCATCTTTGAATACACATGATAATTGACGTAGTCAAGTATCACGTGTTGAAAACCAACATGTGACTATAATATAAAGTAAGTATAATTTCATCAATATTTCACATTCATTTGGAATTTCTTATTTTTTAGGCTCACAGATAAACTAACTACTAAATTCTTGTTATCTACTAGGCATACTAAGGCATTTTAATGAATTTTTAAATTTCTATAATATGAGAAAAATAATTTTCATTATCGCATGTACTATCGTGTTAGTTATGTGACACATACAACATGTAAAATCATATCTAACGACTCGTATCTAATGATTCTAACAAACAAACTAATAACTATTCTATTATTAAATATATTATTAAAAATAATACAATATATTTTATGTTGAATATCATATTCATAAAGATTTTCATCAAGCAATAATATATAACAGAATTATCATGATGATAAAAAATTTAAAAAAATCCTAAATTTTTTTTATTAAGTTTTCATTTTGATTATACATAATGAATGTAAAACATACAAATGATGCATCATACCAACTAATATAAATAGCATATATCACAGGCACTACTCCACTATATTTATTAAACTTATTAATTATTAATTATTTTTCTAACTTATATTATTTTATTAAATCATTTCTACTTGTGTACATATAAATTTTATAAGCAAGTTAAAAATAAGTCTGCATAATATTGACTATCCTAGCTAAGATCCTCCAAAAATATAATCGAAAGACGCATAATCATAATCAGTTTGATCATGCCTTCCCCCTCGCCCAAATCATTGAGATGCATAAAAGAGATCAATAAAACTGAACTAGATCCAACTTAAAATACTTTGTTATTTAGTTTAGTTTATTTGAGATATAATAAACTATATTTTTTTGGTACATTGATTGATATGTCTTTTTAGATCATCAGTGTCACATGCACTCTTATATATATATTCACAAGACAATATATACATCATGCTGATTCTTATTCAATAATCATAGATTTTTTTATTATTATTTAAAAAAGTATCCATACTTTGTTTATTTTTTATTTTTTAGGATGCAAATTATTGAGTTAAAATCATTGAAGAAAACCTAATTTTAACTTTAAACCGTTCGATAGGATTATCATTACAATTTACATCTATGTCAATTTTAAATTTATTATCGTTATATTCACTATTTACTATTTTTTTTAAATATCTCCATTTTATAAATAAAACTAATTAAAAACTTATAAACAAATAAAAATATGTCATAACTATTTTGTTGTAAAATACTTTCCTACCCATCACTTTTGAATTCAACTCAAATTTTTCATTACAATTTACAAGTTGATTTGTGTATGTCGTATGTATAAATTAAAAAAAGAATAAAAAACTACAAAAAAAATAGCAAAACTTCGAAGGAGAAGAAATGAGCAAGTCTAAGGAGAGCAAGAGAAAGATATTCAAGTAAAATGAGAATGAAATTTTTAAATTTCTTATCTCTATTTATAAAAAATTTTTATACTTTGAAAATATTTTTTTTATTTTATTTTTATTTTTTTTGGTTTTTTAGACCTGATATCCAACAATCGTCAGATTTATGGCATGCAGCCATTGGAAAAAAATCTGACGAATATGAATTTAAAAAAAATAAATTCAGATTTTTAAGGCAACAACAATGACAGGTCACGCATGTCATTGTCGATATTGGCACCCATTGCATGAAAAGTGGAAATGTAATGAACAAGCCATATAAGCCAAACCCGACTTATGTGGCAGAGTTTTTTTTTAATACCTAGCCTTGGCTGGTTACTTGAAGAAGCATGATCAATACCCAGACCCACCTATGCCCAATCACGAGTTACCATGCCTATGGATTGTGCCACCATGCCAGACACACGAGACATGCTTGGCCCAGCATGAGGCATGGCAGACTCCAACCTAGCATGGCAAAAGTAGTGCCTCGGGCATGCACAATCCAAGTCCAAGCATAGTTCTAGACAATATCACGTCGGGACAGGCACGCAAGACACAATTGACTCCAACACAGCATGAGCCATGACTCGAGCCAGCACAATTCTAGATTGTATCGTGTCGGGCCTGGCACAGCCAATTTGGGTCGTGTCTCATGGCATGCCCAGGTCTCCCAACCCACTTGACACCTCTACTCTCCAATGGTCGACTCATTTGCATAAAAAATATAAAACTAAACAAAATTTATTAGTATCAACTCACTTTAACATTATTAAAAATAAAAAATCTAAATATTTTGGTGAAGAATCAGCATAATGTATATATTATAAAAAAATATATACATATATGAATACTAGTGATATTAACTACATTAAAAGATATGTTGATAAATAAATCAAAAAATATAGTGTATTAGATCCTAGATAAACTCAACTAAGCAGTGAATTCTTTAAAATTAAATCAACTTCAATTTCATTAACCTCCATAAAGACTTTGAAATAAAAATTATGGCCAAATTAATTATTATCATATGTCTTCTGATTAAATTTGTAAATTATCATTGAGTAGTCAGTATTATACATACATACTTATAGTTGTGAAAGATACAAGGCACACCAAAACACAAAGGCCTCCTGGAGCCTTAAGGCGCAAGGCACCCTTAAGGCACGACCTTTTTTATGTAAGGCACATCCTATTTTAGATATATATTTTAAAAATATAATCTAATATAATGAGCCTCACTAGTGAAGAGCTTCGCATCTCAGGGAAGGCACACCTGCACGGAATCACCCCTTCCCCCAAGGCAAAGCGCCATGTCTGAGCTTTGCTTGTGCCTAAGCCTAGGCGTGCCTTTTACAACCATGTACATACTTTCAACTTGCTTATTGTTGAATTCTTATATCTACTAATAAGAATAACAAAATAAAATATTATAAATTAAAAAAATAATTAATAGATAATAAATTAAGAAATATAGTTAATTAATGTTCGTCACATCCAATATCTGAACTAGTCTGATAATGCATCATTCATACACATCGACGAATATATCAATTCTAAGTAGAAGCTTAATAAATAAATTTTATAAATTTATGAGATCTTTCATCTCTATTATGGTCCTACTATTTATGAGTATATGATAAATATATTTAGAAAATATAATATTCAGAATAAAATTTTTAGTATTACATTCAATAGTACTCTAAATAATAATATCATCATTAATATGTTTATCATAAATATTAAAAATTTTTTGTTAGGTTAAATTTTTTATGATGTGTATGTGTTATATAATTAATCTAATAGTACAAGTAAGAATAAAAATTATTTTCCTCAAATTAAAAAAAATTCACTATAATACTTTATGATGCCTAGTAGACAATAAGAACTTAATATTTTGTGTTTGTCAGCAAGCCTAAAAGATATTCAAACAAATGTGAGACACCATATGAATTCTACATACCTGATGGTATAGTCATGTGGTAACCATCAACACATAATATCCAACAAAATCAATATGAAGAATTATAAACTTATTAATAATTCAAACTATGATATAAAATTTTTTTATAAATTCTTAAATATTTTCTATAATACGATAAACAAGTATTCGCATGTAGATGTGTCAAACGGGCCGGCCCAGCACGGCACGGCCCGTTTTTCACAAGCACGGTCGTGCCACCGTGCCGTGCCAGGCACGGCACGGCGAGTTAAAGGCAGGCACGGCACGGCACGGCCCGTGGGCACGGCAAGGCCGTGCCGTGCCCGGCACGCTCGGGCACGCCTTGCCACTCACAGGCCAGGCGAGGCGGCACGGGCAGACGGCAGGGCAGGCGGGGCGGGTGCCGCAACGTGGGACCGGGTCAACCGGGGTCCGGGTCCCGGGAGGCCAGCACGAGCACGGGCTGAAAATGCCTAAATGGCAGATTACAAAATTTTTTTTTAAAAAAAAAATTTTTTTATTAAGTTACTGTATATACTTTAGAGTATTAGTAATAATTAAAAAATATACTTTTTTGTAAAAAATATAACATTTAAAATTAAATAAAACAAAAAAATATTAGAAAAAAAAAATTTTTTTCAATTAAGTTTAGCTTTTTTTATTATTATAATTTATTAATTATATATTAAAATTTAAAGTTATTAAATTTTAAAATAAAATTTAAATGGTAAAATAATAAATAAATACATTAAGTTAGTAAAAATTTTAATTAAAAAAAAATTAAACTACACAAATGAAAAATTACCATTAATGCTTTTGAAACCAATAATCCGAACAAAACAAGTATAAGTTTCAACACAACGTATTGTACAAAGTACAAACAAAGCGTATAAATAAAATAAATAAAAAAACATCGAAAAAAAGAGCAGATGAGCATCAATCGTCAAGCGGCATATCATGAGAATCATCAGCCGCAACATCAAGATCAGTATCATATGGGTCATCATCATCGGCAATCAGCTCCTCCGCCATCGTAGTGGATGTGGATGCGACTGCAGTGTCTGTCACAGTCCCAGCTTCAGCACGATCACTGATGCTAAATCTCAATTCCTCCCAATCCTTCAAACATGCCAAGGCCTCAACCATATCTGGACGTAATCTCGATCTCCTATCCGAAATCACGTTACTGCAACAGAAAAAGCAGACTCCGATGCTATGCTCGACACCGGAGGAGTCAGTAGATCCCGTGCCATCCTAGATAGCACGGGATAGGCGGACTCATATGATTTTCACCACTGTAATAAATCAAGATTCTTATTGTCAGAAGGTGATATGATTGAGCAGTAATCGGTATCTAAGTACCGAGACAGCTCGCTCCTATGTGAAGGTCCACCCCGACGTTTCCCCCTCACTAGGTTAATGGAATAATCGTCATCTCCGAACAAGATATCAGTGTCCGTACTCACAGTCTCACCACCACCACCATACCTAGTATCGTAGTATGTGAACAGGTCTGTCAACTTCTCGTAAATGAACCCTTCAGGTGGCTCTTACAGGTTCATGCACGAGGAAATGAAAGTCAGGGTGTTTTCAACCCCTTCCACCTTAGCCCTAGGGTCCATGCATGCTGCGAGGCAATAAAGAGATGGAATGGTGGACCAGTACTTCAAGTACTTGGTCTCCATCTCTGCAACCATATGGCTAAGCGTCGGGTCCGCTCGATACTTCCTAAACATGCTACTAATGTTGTATATGCAACGAAGTGCAATGCAAGTGATGGGTGTATAAACCGACGAACACATGTTCGTCATGTCATAAAATATCTTCAGGAATTTCATAAATGAAATTCCTGAAGCCCAGTCAGTGTCGTCAATAATAAGTTCGCCACTCTTACTATTGACGTAGTCGGATATCACGTGTTCGTATCCAACACATGATTCCAACATCATGTACGTGTAATTCCAACGATGTCTCACATCTGATTGAAATTTCTTCTTCTTAAGATTCGCAGACAAACAGAGATTACCAAACTCTTGTAGTCTGCGAGGAGTGCGAATATACTTGAGTACATTGCGTATATTTTCCAACGCGGGGGAACACACCTTCATACCCGCTTGAACTATCAGGTTAATCACATGACACATGCATCTAACATGAAAGATCTCTCCTAAAGGTGCGTCTCTAATATTCCTAACAAACATATTGATCACTACTCCATTATTCGCAGCATTATCAAAAGTGACACTAAAAATTTTATTTTGAATTTTATATTCCCTAAATATTTTCATCATACTCTCAAAAATGGCCGGGCCATCATGAGGATGAAGAATCTCAGTGAATCCTAATATTTTTTTATTGATTGTCCATTTAGAATCTACATAATGACTCGTGAGACATGCATAAGAAGAATCATCGTGACATGTCCATATATCGAACGTCACGGAGACCACTCCACTAAATGCCAAAAATTCCTTAATTATTTTATGTTTTTCTAACTTATATATCTTTAGTATGTCACTCCTGGATGTGAAACTAGGAATCCTACGATATGATGGCTGAAAATAAGTCTGCATGATGCGCACTACCCTCGGATCTTCCGAAAATCTGATCGGAAGACTCATCAATGTGATGAGCCTAGCCATGCCGCCCCTACCCAACTCGCTGGAGTATACGAAGGGAGTAAACTTTGAGACTGAACTAGATCCAGTCTCAAAAAATGTAGTGCCAAGTTGGGTTTGCCTAGGATCTAAGGGTCCATGTTTTTTGGAGCATATTTCAGCATGCCTCTTGAGGTGCCCAGTCCCATATGTACTCTTGCATGTTAAAAGTCTCATACAATATTTGCACTGTGCCATTTCAAGTTCCTCACCTATAACATCTACTTGTGTTATGATTTTAAAATGTGTCCAAACTACAGAAGTCCTCCTAGTTTTTTGTTTTTTAGAACTTTGGGCTGAGACGACAGGAGAAACCAAAGTTTCAGGAGCCACGGACGTCTGTGTAACACTAACATTTTCATTTTCCAAATTTAAAAACGTGTTAAGTGTATTTGTCATTTTTTATTTTTCGTAAGTTTTCTAGAGAGAGAAGCTTTAGAGAGAGAAAGTACAAAAAAACGTAAAATATATTACCCGATAAAAGCAATGAGGTCACTCACGTGCAAGGTGCACCGCAGGAAACTCTGATGTTCAAAACTCAAGTTGAGTTTCACGAAAATTCAAGCCGAAATCAAAATCACGAGGGCCGAGAGAGAGATGCACGGTTTATGTGAGAGAGAGAAAATATTGAGAGGTTTTATGTTTTTGAAAAACATAAATGTTATAGGGAGGGGGGTAGATTTTATAGGCTAAATAAAGTTTTTTTTTATAAAAAAAATATTTTTTTATTATTTTTTTGAATTTTTTAAATATATTTAAGGGGCAGAATCACGAGAACCGTTGGATTCTGCCCCCTAGCCGTTGGAGGTGAATCCAAGGGCTGAAAATCGCTCAAGTTTGAATTTTTTTTTTTTGCCGTTGGAAATGCTTGGATCGGACTCGGGTTTCGACAGAAAAGACCGCGGGTCGGGTCTGTTTGGACCCGACCCACGGTCTTTTTACCGGGGGGGGCGGATGGGTCACGACTCACGCCGCCAGTGCCACGCGTGAACCGGCACGGGATGAACCCGTGCCGGGCCAGGCACGCGATTTTCTTCACCCGGGCACGGCACGGGTTAAGAACGTGCCGGGCCGGCCCAGGCACGGCCGAACCGTGCTGTGCCTCGTGTTGGGCCGGGCCGGGCCGGGCCGGCCCAGGCACGGCGGAACCGTGCTGTGCCTCGTGTTGGGCCGGGCCGGGCCGGGCCGGCACGTTTGACACCTCTATTCGCATGTATATACTTTTATCATTTGCATTATACTTGAGTGCATATACAATATTAATGACATGTTGAGCAAGTACAAAGAATATCATACATTTAGTAATATGCCTGTTAAGATAAAAACTAAATATTTTAAATATTGATCATTTATTCTAACATTTTATTATTTGACTACATATATGAGTCATATGATTAAATTGAAAGAATAAAAATTATTACAACACTAGATATGATAGTAGTTATAGGGAAGCTCCCAGAATGAAGATAAACATCATATTCAGAGATAATTTTTTTTATTCAATTAGCCAATAGCAAATAATGAGGTGGTTCATCGAAGAAAAATAAATTATCTCGATACTTAGATATTGATTATTACTACATCATATTGCATGATAATTAAAAAATTTTTAATATTTTAAGTTTATGAAAATTATAAGATTTCATTTATCTTGTACTATCAAAAATGACACATAATATACTAGCACCTCTGATATCTAGAATTACATTGGAGTTTGCTTTTTCAGGGGCTACCAATTTTATTTCAAATAAAAAATCTAAATTATGACCAAATATCATAGAAGCACTTGTATAATTAAAGGATTATAAATATTCCAGATTGAAAATTCAGGATAAAGTAAAAGAATTACTAGTAGATAATAACTCATAAGACATCGAAAATATTAAAATCACCATCAACGTTACCTTCAAAATTATACATGACAATCATGATCTGATTCTCACTATTATACTATAGACACAAACTGATCATAACTATTAGAGAACTCGCATATAAAAATCTGATGCACATTTTTTTATTTATACTTTTGTTTATGTACTATATTTATGATTTAATATTCTTGAGTAAATTCTTGTCGAAGCAACTAGTTTAATGTAAAACATTTTTTTAATTATTGAATTAATTCATTTAAATTTAACATATTATAATGCAATATAATTTTTATTATTTTGATATTTAATTTTTCTAATTAAATTTTTTTTTAAAATTCAAAAATTTTTATTTAAGCATATCAACCTCCCATAACCGGCATGACCCAACTTAACATAACAAGAAAGTTTCATCTAGCTGGCCAATCAAGTCTCACCAAGCTGATCTTTGATGAATCCGTGCCAACACGGCATGGTATAAGAACTCACCTATTGTCGTGTCAAGCAAGACATGGTAGCCTGACACCATTTAAATTTAAAGCCCATTTTTATCAAGGGTCCCCTCCGATAGGCTCATCACCAGCAATAGCGACTATCAGTATCAATGTCAAAAAAAATTAATAAAAAAGATAAAAAATAAAATTTGTCAACTGTTGCATGTTATGTTTAAATAAATAAAAAAATTTAAAAAAATTAATATTAAAATTTTATTATGAATAAGATATTCACATTTATTATTTTCACATTAAATGTGTATTCTTTTTTCTTTATTTTTCTTTCTCAAAAAAAAAATGTCAATTAAATTACATTGTAATTGTGAGACTACTTATTTTATTTATAATTTTATATTCTCGTTGGCATTTGATTTATAGTTTGCACACGTGTTGAACATGGGAATATAGGTTGAGTTTACATACATCAAAAAAATATATAAATAAGATGTTCACATTTATTATTTTACCATTAAAATTATATTCTATATTCTTTTTTCTCTCAAAAAAAATTATCAATTGAATTCTCCAATAATTATGAGAACTTTTTTTTATTTATAATTTTATATTATCATTGGCATTTGGTTTGTATTTTGTACACTTGTTTGGGCTTATGAATATATATGTTAAATGTGCATATTAAAATTGTATTCTCATTAAAATTGTATACTCTATTCTTTTTTCACTTTCTCTCAAAAAAATATCAATTGAATTGTTAGGTAATTGTAAGACTTTTTTTTATTTATAATTTTATATTCTCATTGGCATTTGGTTTGCACACTTGTTGGTCCTGGAAATATAGGTTGAATGTACACACTTAATTTTTTTTGAGTTATTTATTTTTTCATATATCGATAACCTATAAAATAAAAAGGCTTATCTCATACTTAAAACTATCTAAAGAGTAAAAGTTAAACAAAAAAAAACAATTAATATGAAATTTATAAAGATCGAGAAGAAGAATACGATAATCCAATTGAAAGATCCAAGACTATGATATTTTTCAGTCATAGGATAGTCTTAGCCCTTGCATCTAAAAAATTTAAAAATAAATAAACATCAATAATATAAACCTACTTTATACTTATTAAAGTAGACATATAGGAGTACTAATAAAAATATCAAAAAAGATTCGATAAGATATATATATTATAAAAAATATATACATGTAAAAATACTAATTATACTAGACATATTAGCAAACACACTAAATAATATATTAAAAAAACATGAAATAGTAAATCTCAAACAAATCTAACTGAATAAGAGTGTTAGAATTTTTTTATATGAATCAGTCATCTTACTTACTATTATTAAATTTGCAAAAAAAAAAAGACATACCTAATTTTATTGCTAACATTAATTTTTCAATTGATTCTTCGAAAAATTCTAGATTACTTGATCTTATGCATATGTATATCCAACCCATTTATCATAGGATCTTGAGGAAGACCAATAGGGATGATATAATAAATAATTATATCATCAAAAAATAAATAATAATTCATAATCTTATAACACAAAATAAAATAATTTTTATTAAGTCCGACATTTAAACTAATCACGATAATAATGCATTTATATTTGTCACCACTCTTTTTGTTGATTCTAAGTATAAACTAAATAAAAATATATTAAGATTTCATGAGACCATTCATCTTCATGATAACCCAAATATATATAAGTGTTTGTTAAAGATATTTAAGAAATATAATATACATAATAAAATTTTTCATATAATATTTTTAATACTTCAAATAACAATGTAGCAATATGCATGTTTATGAGAATAATTAAAAATAATCCATTGGGTAAATTTTTTTTATATTAAGTGAATATATCACATAATTAAACTAATGATAAAAATCAATATTAAAAAAATTCAAGTAGATATCATACACTATTGAAATTATATATACATTAAGTTAAATTCATATGTTGACTATCAACATATCAATTCCAATTATGTTTATAATAAAACATTGAAAATAATAATTAATGAAATAGACGACAAAAAAATTTTAATTTTAAAATTTCTTAAGATCTTTTATGATAGGACGAGTGTTGATTTGTATATTATACTCAGGTGCATATATTAATAATTTCTTTAATAAATATAAACACCCAAATTTTTATGTCACTTGTATAAAAATGAAAAGAAAATTTTTAAATAAATGATTATTTATTTTATTTTTTTATTACTTAGTTGCATATAATAATCAAAATCCTAAAATTATGATAAAAATGAAAAATACTATCAAATACATATTCACTTGTATAAATCAATTACAAGAACTAGAGGAAATAATTTATGAACAATTAAATAACATATTTAAATATTACAAAAAAATATGATAATTTTAACAAGTTTCCAAAGTACATATAAATATTGTATTCAAATGAGATTTTTTTGATTCAGTTAGTTAGAAGTAAATGATGAAAAAATTCATCGAATAGAAATGAGTTATCGATATAAATAGATACTAATTAATATGCTATCTAAGTGACAAAAAGTTTAAATAGGTTGGTAGAAATCAATAAAATCATATTTCCTGTGTTATCTAAAATGACATATTATCGAATAATGACTCCAATATAAAGCATAGCATCATAATCTACTTTTTTTTTTATTTTAAATATGATTTCAAATAAAAAAAATATATTACAACCAAATATCATTTAAATTATGTTATGTTTAAAAGACTAAAAAGATTCACAGACAAGTCTTCAAGATAAGATGAACAAGTTACAAGTGAATGATAACATACATGAATATGATGATACTCATGCCAAAACTAAGAGTTGTGATGATATAAACTAGAAAGAGTAACTAGTGACATTGGACTGGAGATAACATACATTTATTTGAAGTTTTTTTTACTTTAGATTTATATTTTCAGACCTCATTATATTTTTTCCATATTTGTTTTATATTTCATAATAATAATATTTGATGATTTGGAATGGAATTTACTATTTATAAATAAATATAATTTGTTTTTTTATATTTACATAATATTACTATATATATATATATATATATATATATATTATATTTAATTGCAAAAATTAAAATTAACTATTATAAAATTTAAGGAAGTTAAGCCACGACTCACAACCAATTAGCCAACCATATCCACTAGGGATACACCATGCAGCTAGTTCATGAGACATAACTACACCAATGTAGCCTACTAAAATGGTGGCTAACCCATGCTAGCTGAAGGCAAGGCCAAGCACAGAAGCATGCACGAGACCCAATCATGCCAATTATACCTGACATGAATCTGACTTGGCATATCTCAACATGACCAAATACTTCAGTCAAGCCTACATTCCCAAAAAGTCATGTCGCCATGACACTGCTTGGAGGTAAGAATCATGTCATGTCCAACAAAACACAACCAAACACGGCCCAATGGACACCTTTAACTCTATACTAATATAATCTTTTTCTCTATTAATATTATTTTGCAAAATTGAAAAACTTCAAAAATAACACTTACATTATAATTTTTTACTGATAAAAATTTTTCTTTTATTAATAATGTTTTATTGTCCATTTCTTTTATTAGAAAAATATTATATATTAAGTGTCATTAATCTTTTATTAATTCATTCTTAATTTAAGTATTTATCTATGCCTACATAAAAAATTTTGAATCCTAATATAGAATATATATCTAAATTAAAGTGTTGTCTGTCAAATAAAAAAATATATTAAAATTTTCTATCCTATCAATTATAATTGTATGAATAAAGATTCATTCAATCCACCCCACCCAGATGTTTATGAATGTAGCTAAGTTAGAACCAAGATAATTTGATATATTTTGTTAATTTTATTGATAATTATATTGCTAATGCTTAGTTTATTCTTTTACAAAATAAATATAATTTTTTAAAATTTTTAAATATTTCTTAAAATAATTAAAATCTTATTTAATAAAAATATCAAAATTATAAAAAATAAGAATATTTTTAATATATGTATAATATATTTATACCTTACTATACTAATCATGTAATTATCCATCAAACTTTGTGTACAAGCAAGCCCTCACAAAATAAAGTTGCAAAGGAAAAGAATATAAATTTGATTGAGTTTGCTAAAATACATTTATATGATAGATATGTTCTATGATAATTTTAGAAATATGCAATTTTAGCCATTAACTATTCAATTAAAAAATTAAAAAATTAAAAAATATAAAAAAAATCATTAACTATATCAACTAAATGTATTCATCAATTTTTTTGCATATAATGTCTTTTCCAGTCTTAAATCCTAGAAAAAAATCATATGGTTGATCTCACAACAAAATTTAGAACACTTTGTTCATAATCTTTCTTTGAGACATGATAAAATAGTACTTATAACAATAAAAAATAACCATCTTGGTTACTCTAGTACTCAGAAAAGATTCATATGTTATTCTCTTAAGATATATTGAATACAAATAAGTATTGATATTACATTCTTTGTGAGCATTACACATTTTTTAAGAAATCTAGATCATGAAAAAATTCCAAAATTATATTTGAATTTCTTATTACCTAATAATTATCTTAAGTCTCCAACTAAAAGAAATTATCACTCGACAACTACTTCTAAACTTATTTGATCATATTATGATGATTATCTCTTTGAATTATCATATGTACAGACAAGTATAAAAAAAGCTTCTCTAATATTGACAAAAATTAAATTTTCTTGAAAAAATTCTTCTCCTAATCCAAATGAGATAGTAGTTTCAAAATTCATCTGAGCTCCAATTACACATGAGTTGTGAGACAATAGATTTAATTACTTTGGTCATCTTTACTCCAAAAAAAAAAAACTTGATCATTTTATATAAAAATAAGAAAAACCTCCGAAGAAATCAGAAAATTATATAATCAATTCTTCTTACATTTATCGTCAAATTATTTTCCAAACAAATTGAAAAGTATTTATCACCCGTTCTCACATATTTTATCGTATTCATATATTTCTTATTTTTTTTAAAAAAACGTATTATTTCTCTTGATAGTATTAAAATATTTAAGTTTCCTTCCAAAATATTATCTTATCCAAATTAGTATTAAACTATAGTGAAAAAGATAAATAATCTCTATCAAAATTTAAGGTTTTTATCTTAACTTTTAAAAATATTTATTCTTCATTATAAGAAAGTATTAGATGTGAAAATTAATCATAATAATAAAATAAATCACCTAAAAATAAGTTTTATTTGTAGAAAATTTACTCAAACTTTTTAGACTTTACTATCATTATATTTTTTTCAATGACCAACAAAATTTTAGTTAAAAAACTCATATGTCTTATTGATTTTCACAGAATGTGATGTATCAATTAGACAAGAAGAATAATTTTTTTAGTGATCATAAAAAAATATATGGGGCAACCACCAAATTTTCAAGTATAAATAAGATTTTTAGATCTAATTTTGTGAAATTTCTTATATAACATTAGGCGAATCACCTAGAGAATGTTATACAAAATTTTCTATCAGAATTATTTCCTTTAGTTTGCACAAATATTTTATATATTATTCTTTTTTTATTGGAAAAATTCATATGACAGATTATATTGTAAGTAATATAGGTGGATGATATCATCATTATAGTAGATGATGAGTTACGACTTATTTAATTCAATGAATATCTTCAATCATAATATTCAAGCGAATAATTTTGAGAAGCTCAAATAATTTCTTATGATTGGGATGTCTTATAACAAAAATATTACATTGTTACAAAAGAAATATATCTTAGATACTCTCTATAAGATTGATCTTTTAAGTTGTGTTCTATCAGATACTCTTATAAAACCAAGTAAAAACTTTTTATTTAATACAAGTCCCTATGTTGAATCGACTAAAAATAGGAAAACTATAGTTGAATAAAACATCTATGAAAATTAACAAACAGCAAAAGTCTAAATACCTAACGAACTAACGATATCTATGATCATGAAATGAGATGTCACATTCTATAGAACCATCAAATAAGTTTATTATGAAAAATCTAAGAAGTAATTAATTATATTAATTATATAATTTATATTTAGTCTAATGATAATTAAGAGAGAGACAATAGTCTCGATGTCTAATTCATAAAAAAATAATCACATAAACCTATGAGATTCCTTGAATAAGACATCTAATTGAGAAAATCAAATTTGTACTTCTCTCACTATTATCAGTTGTGATAGAAAGCAAGTCATATAATTTTTAATCCAATATTTCACAAAGAGATAAAACACACAAAGGTTAACTATTAACTTATCATGGAGAAGCTTCAAGAGAAGAGAATTATTATTATTTACATCCATACAACAAATCATAAAGCCAACATTTTTATGAATGTCTTGAGAATGCAATAGCTTATTTTCCATTCTTTTAAGCTAAGTATTAAATATTAATACACGACTTGATAGAAAGTTGCGGCCATTTGAATCTAATAGTAAAATTTATTATGCATCAACTTAGTTTCTTTTCATCCAAACATAGCATTATAAATATTTATCTTCCAATTATTTTAATATTTAGATATATTAAATTTCAATATTATTGAACATCATAATAGAATTCTCTTTTTAAACCTATCAATTTATATACAATACAAATATCTTATAATTTAAATATTCGACAAATTGAATAATCACGCATAAATTTTATATTTGACAAAAATTTATTTAAAGAAAAAAATATGACAAGAAGTTAATATGTTTTAATTTCCAATTTGAATAATCACACATAAGAAAAGAACATTACTTTAATTAAACAATACATTTGAGACCACCAATGCAATAATAACACTATGATTTTTAATTTTTTTAAGATTGATTTTTTTTTTTTTATAATATTTTATTTCATTACTTGTAGTTACCTATAAATCTAATAATAAGAAAGATATAAACACTTCTGGATAAAAATATAAATTTATGATTTTCTCTAAATTTTAATGGAAATATCATATTAGCAAGAGCATCATCCTAGCTATCATTTTATATAATTTTTCTGTAATAAATTTTTTATATTATTTTTCTATTACTTGAAATTACCATAAGCATTCATTAGTCTGAACCAATTAGAGAGCACCTCGACTAATCCTACAAGAAAGCATGTCTTGCCTCTAGTTCTGCCTCCAAGTACGTCCAAGTCAGTTGAAATCGAACCCATGACATCACGTCTTCAAATTCATTCCCAACAATTTTAACAAAATCCATTGCAGCTTCTATAATGAATTATTGTTTGCATATAAAGAGGTTATTAAAGATTAAACTAAATAATTTTTATTTTACAAAATGAAAAATTATGTTGGATCAAATATGTTATATTTTTAGAATATTTTATTGTTAAATATATCTTATAAGATAATTTGTTACTAATAATTTTTAACTATATATTTTTATAATATTTATATTTAACTAAATTTTAAACCTCTCCTTTTTTATTTTTTTATTTATTATATTGAAATAATTCCATACTATAAATATGTATCTATTAATCTTAGACTTTTTATTTATAATAAAATAGATACTTGATGTGAAGCTCCTCTATATCATCATAAATATTAAATTTATTATATACATCAAATTTTTAATTTTCATTTAATTAATTCGAATTTAATATAAATTTTATAGGAAAAAAATCAACAAAAATTAAAATTAAAAAAAAAAAGAAATAATCAAATTAAATAATAAAAAAATAATTCAACCTTATGATATTGAGTATTTGTAAAGTTATTACTTTCTAAATGTCTTTAATATTGAGATTTATGGAGCATAAAAAGTCAAAAAAATCAAAGAACAAAAAAGAATTACATGAAGAAAGAATAATATCTAATGTTATTTATAAATATGTGGGGTAAAACTTCAATTAAAAATATAATAAAATATATTTAAAAGATAGTCACCACACACATGATCAAAGACTGCATTGTTAGATCAATTTTATTAAAATAATTAAGTCAACTAAGTTGGGTCACAAGTCAGGTATTGGATATGGTTGCACTACCCACAACTTGTGATCCCACATCCCAGTGAATCATAGGATGGGTCATGGGTCACATCATGAGTCATGGTTGTATAACCCATGACTCATGAGAGCAACAAGTCACGTATCATATCACAGATTATGATAGGACTCATGACCCATGAGCCTAGTAGCTCATGCTTCCAATAGTCAGGCTAAGTTGTGTAAACCTATTGACAAGTCAGATCTTGTCGAGGCAGCATTTTGACAGATGTCACAAGCCATGTCAGGCAGTCATGCCCGATCAACACATCTGGTTAATAGAGCAACCAACAAATACATACCTAATGGTCCTAGGTACTAAACTCTCGTGTCTAGATGACAAATCGTACAAAAAACAAATTCACTTTAATATATGATATGATAGACTAAAGACCTATTCTCGTGAAAAAAAATTTAAAATAATACATTACTTGAGAAAGCAAAAGAAAATACCTAATTCATCAAATAATACATGGTTAAACTAATATCTTCCTAAAATTGATTAGGTTTATCTCTATGAATAGCAAATGCCAAAGCCTCAATCATATATCTATTTTTTTCTTTTAGAAATCATATTACAATAAATTAACTAGTACAAAAAGTATGATGTATCATTTTTTGATTAAGAAAACATATATTGAACTATTTTAAAATTGATATATTATTACTTCCTTATATTTAAATTTATAGTTAAATTAGATATATTTAGACAAAAAAGATACTAGAATAACTAATCATCTCGGAAGTCCTTGAATAGTATGCATATATTGAAAGTCATATTTTAGTGCAGTGATATGTATTTTCATCCAAGTGTGACAAGTCTCAGATAAAGACTTATCAGACACAACCTTTTTAATTTTCAAGGATAAGACAATCAAGATATTAACATCTCTCAAATCTCGTGCTAAAGCACTAGCTTTGTGCACAGGAAATGACCTCCAATTAAATTGAATTTCATTAAATAAATATATTCATGTAATATTTGTATAATTATTAATAAAAATAATAAAATATTATTATTCATCACATATACCAAACATATAGGGGTTGTCAAATATTCATTAAAATCAAAAGATGAATTCTAATAAATATATGAATGATATAGCATATAAAAACTCTAGAAAATATTCTTATAACAAACATTTTTTATTTTATAATTCTCAATTTAACCAATGATTGATAACTAAATTGAAATTGTATAAATATAAAATTAATAACAACCAAAAATCAAGAAATCTCCTTATAATCATGAAAAGTAAAGACTATCATATTTAGACAAATATATTACATTCCTAGATTAATAATAAAAAATTTATTCATTAATAATTTTTTCTTGGCTTATTTGCTACATGCATTAAAGTAATCCTACCATCTTAAATAAAATTTCAATGAGAAATAATAATGATATTCATTATACTATAAATTTCAAATCTGATGTTTTTTTTTAATTCAAATATATCTTGCTTAATATTTTTATTCTCTACATATAATATTTATTTTAAACAATTTATATACATATACATTCAATCATTTCTTTCATAACATATTTCAAACAATTTAAAAATTTCCTAATAATTCTAGAACCACAATAATTTTTTTTATAAGCCTCCTTGCAAGCTTTAAGATGAAACACTTACTCTATTGTGATTTTGAACGAATCCAATAATTGCATCCCCAACAATTTGACAATTATGAAAGTATCTAATAATCACGTCTCTAATAATTAAGCAAATCTATTCATATTATAATCTCTTGATTTTAAGCATTCTCAATATTTGTTTTATTAAGGTTTAATTTAGTATGTATATTTATTTATTTTTAATTTTTTTGTTGTAACATTATTTAGAAGCAACAAATATATGAACTACCCCAAATTATATATATATATTGTGTGTATGTATTTTTTTAAAAAAAAAATTAAATGAATAAGTTATATATATATATATATATATATATATATATTGTGTGTATGTATATTATTTTTTAAAAAAAATAAATGAATAAGTTTTTTTTCCTTTTGTTCTCTCTCGTACTCACAAATGAAACCCTAACAACAACAAAAATCCTAGTGTAACATAGCTTCATAGCTGCAATTTGGCGATTAAAGAGAGTTTTGGTTGTGGTGGTGGTGCCACATCTTTTGCAAATATCATCATAGGTATGTGCCAACGTCTGGCATAGACAACCATGGCATTATCTTACTATGGAAGTAGAGATACATTTCTTTTATGTTTTTTTCCATACTTATTGAGCGAATTATGGCTATTTGATGTGTGATAGTCAAATTGTAGTGATCTAGTAGCTAATGATAGACCAAACTATAATGAATAAGTTTTATTGTGGAGCCATTGTGTTTTGAGTTATTTCGTTCAATTTGAGACAATTAAGATGCTTCTATTATATATGAGTATTTCTAGATATTTTTGAAAAGAATCAATGTTAAACATCTATGCTCCTATTATATAGGAGCATAGATGTTTGACATTGAAAATACTAAATTTTTTAAGATATTTTTGATTTATTTCTTATAATATCTGTATGAGAATTGAGCATAAAAAACATGAATTTCACGAAAATGAATTTTTATTTAAATTTGATGAAAAATAATAATATAAATTATAAATTAACTACAAAAGACAGATAAGTGGAACACAACTGAAATGCAAAAGAGAAAGAAAAAATCATGATATTTTCAATACAATGTGACATCATTAATACTAATACATACCTTTAAAATAATCACAAAAAGTCTTTCATAGTCGCAACTCTACATATTGGTTGTGACTCTACAACATGGTCGCAAAAACTTTCTATGTTGCAACATCTTTTTCGTGATCATGAAAATATTTCTAAGTTGCGAATTCATTTGCTTTGTATTATATTTTATAGTGACTATTTTCATGTCACAAGAGCCAAAGCATAGAATTTAGGTTATGATATTAAAACAAAGTCGCAACATTATTGTTATAGAATTGAAATGACAATATTGCAATACCTTTTTGATAATATGAAGTCGCATCATACTTTTCAAAGTCGCAACATTATAGTTATAGAATTGAAATGAAAATATTGCAATACCTTTTTGATCATGATATTCTTTTTATGTCACATCATATCAAGGGAATTATTAACTTTTTTTGGTATATCTTTTTGCATTGTAACTTTATCATCACTTATGGATAATGATGTCGCGATATTTTTCATGATATTTCAAAGCATTACGTTAGAGACACAATTCAACTAAATCCTCTGTCATAACATCAATTCAGCATCACAACAAGAAGCTCATTAAAGACATTACAATGCATTTAATGAATTTTTTTCTATTGACAAGATTTAATAAAATAAAATCTAGATTTCAAAAAAATCAAAAAAAAATCAGGAAAAAAAACAAAAAAAAAGAAAAAATGACATGACAAAACACTACCCCATATAAGAAAACAAAAACAAAACCAATCACAAAACAAATTGGATTGGGAACCAAAATAGAAACCTATGTCCTAATTCCTAAATGCATGCTATTTTCGGAGACACTCAATTAGACAAGATAATTCTCATATTTTCTTGCTCAAATCTCTCCTCAATATCAGACTAATTTGAAAATATATAGTTAAATTATATAATAGTATATGATGAATGGGGCTTAAAATAAATAATTTATTATTTTGAGATATTTTAAATATTGATGGATATAAAAGTGTCTGAGAATATCTAATCTAAAATTTTTCCAGCCAATAAATAATTTATGTTACTAGTAGATAGTGATAGATAAATAACAGGATACGCACAATGAGAAGTGTGTCAATAAAAAGTGCCAATTCTCCAACCAACTTCCTTCTATGATGACTTTCATGGGTAAAATTACAAGTTTATAGTAAATTAAATAAAGTGAGTATGATAATAACAAATCCAAAAACACAAATATTATTATTATCATATTATTATGTGTTCTCTAGAATTATTGGTAAACAAATAAAGAATCACAGCCTAAATAACCATCAAGCAAGATTGATGAATTACCTAAGGGGAATATAAATTACAAGATTATTAATTGTTAAATAAATGTGCATGCTTCAATTAAATTTTGAGAGGTAAATCGAAGGCATGACCAAAAAGAAATCATTCACGATATTATCAACCAATTATTAATTAACTCTTAAAGGCTAATAAAGTGATTAAAGATCTCACA
Source organism: Sapria himalayana (assembly GCA_029783825.1). NCBI lineage: Eukaryota > Viridiplantae > Streptophyta > Magnoliopsida > Malpighiales > Rafflesiaceae > Sapria > Sapria himalayana. The sequence goes on along the minus strand of JAREIK010001258.1, from coordinate 1,733,188 downwards.
TCTAACCTTTTGTTCAGCATTCATATATTGTATAACTATAATACTCACCAAGAAAATATCATTAAACTCAAGAAAATAAATTAATCTTAGAGTCTGAGTATCTTTCCAAGACTCAATCTTGTCTAATCAACTTAGAGAATTAAATCAAATCATTGGAACTCAATCAAAAATCAATATCAATCCATGTGAAATAGATGTCTAGACTTATAACTATTTTATTAATTATATGACTCATGTACTTTCGGAAGACAATTAACACACAAAGAATATGTCTAACAAGCTTTTTTGAATTATTACAACGAATCATCAGATTTTTTATATCATTAATAAGATCACAACAATATGATTTTTTGTCATGGCAGATCATATATCATATCATCTTTTATATCTATGAAAAAATATTTAAAATTTTACTCATTTTTTTTGTTGTGCTTATTTTATTCAAGGTGTCATTTTCAAGATAGAGAAAAGATGGGGTATTCATGTCATCAAGTAGGGATACTAATGATGCGAGTTGAGTTCAAGTTCAACCGAACTTGAGTCGAATCGTTAATATTTCAAGTTGAGCTCTAGCTCAAGTCGAGCTTTCGTTAACATTTCGAGTCGATCTCGAGCTCGAATCAAGCTTAATCGAGTTGAATTTTGACTGAGTTTTGATCGAGTCAAGTTTTGACCAAATTTTTATCGAGTCAAATTAGAATAGCTCGCGAACCATCCCATTTCATTAGCACCCCTAATTATTATATATCCAAGTTTAGAAGAATTAATGTATGAAATATATATATATATATATATTATTTATTTATTTATTTTTATAATACAAACTTATTAATATAATTTATAGAATAATATTTTATTCTGTTAGTAACAAATTGACACATCTTTTCTTTAAAGAAAATTAATTATTCTTAAAATAAATATATTTATAACTAAATAAATAACTAAAATATATGATTATTTAAGAATAAAAAAATAGAGATATATTATTTATGTCATCCCCTAACGTAAAGATATGAAGTTAAAAAAAACTTTTAAAATTTTAATTACAAAAGTATTCAAGTTTCTCATGAGCTTCTCAAGTCGAGTTCGAGTTGCTCAACTCTGCTCGTTAACATTTCGAGTCGAGCTTGAGCTCGAGTTGAGCTCACTCAAGTCGAGTTTTGATTAAATTTTGATCGAGACGAGTCCGAGTAGCATGCGAGTTGTCTCATCTCATTAGACCCCTATCATCAAGTAATTCATTGAGGACTCTAGTATTCAAAAAAAGCACATATATTACTCACTAAAGACAAAGATGATAAGTACACCATAGATATGTCATTCTTTAAGGACAAGTCCTTAAAGTACTTGATCTAAGAGAATATATTTTTGAATATCATAGTGAGGTAACAATTACTCTTGCTTTTGCTCCTACACCTGATATTACTATCATAATTTTTTTTGAGACAAGTAGTAAGACTACTTTCTGACAACAATGAAACTTTTGGCAAAGCTTTGTGCCAAAAAAAAAAGTTTAATGCAAATGTCTCATTGGACATAAAATATGAATCTTCTCATAAATTATAGATGAATATTGAGAGAATTAATGATCATGACATAAAGATATATACTATGGAAATACATTCACAAACTTTTCCCAAATGAGTCTCATGTCATGATTATAGGTGGCAAATGAATCAAGCATCCTAGTCCATGACATATCCCAAAAAAATTAGGCCATCACAAGCCGACATGGTTCATTTGCATATTCATGTCAGGTCTGGAGAATTGGCATGCATGCCACAGCATGACCCGATACATTAGCCTGCATAGACTTAATTAGTCCATAGTGACAAATTGTACTTGTCGACTTGAGTTGTGCCAGAGTCATGCACATATCAGGCAAAACTCTTGACATGAACTAGCATGTAAATCTCATTAACCATTGTTTTTTAACAATCACAATCAATTCAGGTTAGAACAAGCAAGTCGAATGCAACCATCTCCGACCCAACTCAACCACGATCCTTTCACCGAGCAAGAGCTAATCGTTAATCCTTGCTTGGGCTAGTCTAAATTTTAACCATGTTAGATAGGGTCATTTGCCACTTATATGTCATGTCAACTAACATGGTTTCGCGTAGTGATTGGACCCTTATAATTGGAATTTAAAGTAAATTTATGATGTGTTATACTCAATACTCATTATCATTGATACACTTTTATTCTCATTTTATATTATTTATTCAAATTTTTTATCTTCTCTTAATAATTATTAAATCGTTGATACTCTTTTCAAAGTACGTAGTCATTCATAACAATGACATGTTATATTAAATAAATTGAGCATTATCTCATCCAATCATATTTACAATCTTATTCCAATATCTTCATGTAAGCCAATAGTATGATACAAGTGGGTATACACAAGGAAGATTAAATCAAAATAAAATATTAATTAACTCAAGACCAAATTTGTAGATAAAAGATTCACACACACTTGTGATATTAATTATTGAAATACTTTTTACCTTGTAGCCAGAATAATCATTATTAGGTTATTACTCTCTATAATTGTATTTCATTGAAAGGGTGTGCATCAATTGGATTGGAAGAATATATTCATTCATGATTATCACAATGAAGAAATATTCATGTTGCATGCACGACATTTTACTCTTATGAGTTTATCATATTTAATTTTAGGAGATACATGTTAGATTATTTATGTTTCTATCAACATTGATCAAAGCAGAAAGTATATGATATTAGTGATGTATATTAATAATATTTTAAATATGTGAAATAATCAATTAGATATATTTTAAATTAAAATTATTCCTATAAACATGGTTTCAGATAAAGAACTCAGGGTATGATAGATATTTTCTGCATTTTGAAGTGGAGTTCCCAAAAGGTATAATTTTTTTCATTAGATGATTTAAATTTTGAATATTTTATCTGATTTTAATATAACTGAATACACACCTATTAACTCATTGCTTGATTGGAGAATAAACTTCAAGAAGTATTAATTCCAAAATTAATTCAACCAGAGACATCAAATGAGTCAAATCATAGACAAACTAAATATTGCAAATATTATTAGTGTGAAATATAAGGTGAAGTGGCAAACGTTGAAAAAAAAAAGGTTTTTCTCTCTCTTTTTCAACATGGTATCAGAGCAATTAAGAGTACGAGTAATTTTGCTGATGAAAATAAGATTAAAATGATATTTAGGAGTATAAAGGACAAAAGTGAGAGGTAGAGAAGATAGAGGAATGGTCAAACCAATACCTTTAGCCACAGTTTGAGAACTATTAGCTAAGGTAACAGTAGGTAAATGAGAAGTAGTAGTAATAGAGGAGAAAAGATCCTTATTACCAAATATGTGATCAGAAGCTCCAGAATCTAGAATCCAGGGTCCAAGAGAAGATGTGTGGGTAAGGCAGGCAGAGGCATTACTAGGCTGGACAACAGAAGCCTGAGATGCGGATGAGCTCGGAAGCTGAGGCAGCTGAGAATCAGAGGACTAGACCATATCGGCAGTGCGAGGAGGCCGTCCATGTAACTGATAGCAACGATCACGAGTATGGCCAGGTTTATTGCAATAAGTGCAATGAGGACGTTGGCCCCTACCTCGGTTACCACTGCGGCCTCCTTGAGTGGTAGTGTGAGAAACTAACACAGAAGAATCTGAAGTGCTATCAGATGGCAAAGTCTGAGTGGACGAGATACGAAGGAGGCGAGCAAAGATATCATCCAAGGACGGAACTGATGAACTGCCAAGAATCTGATCGCAGACAGGCTCAAGATCCGGACGGAGACCAATAAGAGTAAGGACCATGAAGAACTTATCAAGCTGTGTTTGTTGAGCCTCAACATCAGAAGTAAGAGGCATCACAGTCAAGAACTCCTCCTTAAGAAAAACAATCTGGCCAATATAAGTAGATAGATCCAAGTCATGTTGGCTGAGATGGACAATAGCAGAAGTCACCTTATAAAGACGCTGGATATCATTCGTGTATAATCCTTTGGCCTGAGTCCAAAATTTAAAAACAAGTTTTGTATGCCCGAAGATAAAGAAGAATCTTAGGATCAACTGATTGCCACAATACATTACATAACTGGGCATCTATCTTCCTCCACTGTACGCGGTCAACCTCAGGGATATCTGTCTCCTGTGTAACTAGGTGATCCTCATATCCTTGATCTATAAACCATAGTTCAATAGAAGCTGATCAGGAAAGATAATTGTCACTGCCAACCAATTTCTCCGAAGTAATCATAGGAGATCCAGATATAATAGAGAAAAAAATGGAAGTTTTAGCAGCCATATCTACTTCAGATTGAAAAGAGCCCTAGTACAACTTCAGATTGTGGGATCAGTTCTTGCAAAGGAAGGGGGCATGTCAAACCTTTCTGATTAATTTTCTAGCATTTTCAAGATTTCTTTGAAACAATTTCTATTCGTGTGTTACGCAGTGACAATGCCAGTGAATATTTTTCATCCCCTTTTACTTCATTTATGTCTCATCATGGGATTCTTCATCAGTCTTCTTGTGCTCATACTCCTCAACAAAATGGGGTAGCTGAACGCAAGAATCGACATCTTGTTGAGACAGCTCATACTATCCTCCTCCATAGTAATATTCCTCTTCGTTTTTGGAAGGGCACTGTTCTTACCGCTTGTTATTTGATTAATTGTATGCCCTCCTCTGTTTTACATGATCAGATTCCTCATTCCCTTCTCTTCCCTGACCAACCACTTTATTTCCTTCCTCCTCATGTCTTTGGTTGTACTTGCTTTGTTCATATTCTCACTCCTGGACAGGACAAGCTTTCAGCCAAAGCCATGAAGTGTCTCTTCTTGGGATATTTCAGACTTCAGAAGGGTTATCGTTATTATTCTCTTGAGACTCATTGCTACTTTATCTCCGCTGATGTTACTTTCTTTGAGGACTCACCATTCTTTTCTACCACTTCTGAGTCTCTTCCTGTTTCTGCAGTCTTGCTCATTCTCATTGTCTTTTCACCTGATGTTGTGCCTCCTCGATCACTTCAGGTTTATCATCGTCGCCCTCGTGTCGATGCTCCTCTCCCGTTTGCTGAGGCACCTGCTGACTCACTTCCTATCCTTTCAGCTTCTCCTGCCACGGCCCCACCCTCTCCTGATGACTTACCCATTGCTACTCGGAAAGGTAATCGCTATACTCGTAATCCTCATCTTATTTACAATTTTTTGAGTTATCATCGATTATCTTCACCCTATTCTGCTTTTGTCTCTGCTATATCCTCTGTTTCTCTTTCAAAGAGCACCCATGAAGATCTTTCCCATCCAGGCTGGCGACAAACAATGGTGGATGAAATGGCTGCTCTACACTCTAATGGCACTTGGGATCTTGTTGTTTTACCCTCTGGTAAATCAATAGTTGGTTGTCGTTGGGTCTATGCAATTAAGGTTGGTCCTGATGGTCAGGTTGATCGTCTTAAGGCCCGCTTAGTTGCTAAAGGCCATACTCATATGTATGGTTCTGATTATGCTGACACATTCTCCCTTGTTGCCAAGATTGCTTCTGTCCGTCTGCTTCTCTCCATGGCTGCTATGTGTTCTTGGTCTTTTTATCAGTTAGATATTAAAAATACCTTCCTTCATGGTGATCTTGCCAAGGAAGTTTATATGGAGCAACCTCCTGGTTTTGTTGCTCAGGGGGAGTCTGGTTTAGTGTGCAAGTTAAGCCGTTCTCTATATGGCTTGAAACAATCTCCTCGAGCATAGTTTGATCGTTTTAGTTCTATTGTTCAAGAGTTTGGCATGCTTCGTAGTACAGCAGACTATTCAGTTTTCTATCATCTTAACTCCTTGGGATAGTATATTTATCTGGTTGTTTATGTGGATGACATTGTCATTACAGGCAGTGATCATAATGGTATTCAGAAACTAAAGCAACATCTTTTTACCCACTTTCAAACCAAAGATTTGGGAAAACTCAAGTATTTCTTGGGAATTGAGATAGCTCAATCCAGTTCCGGTGTGGTCCTTTCCCAAAGGAAGTATGCTTTAGACATCCTGGAAGATACCGGTATGTTAGATTGTAAACCGGTAGACACACCCATGGATCCAAATGTCAAACTTGTACCAGGACAGGGGAGCCTTTAGGAGATCCTGAGAGATATCGACGACTCGTAGGTAAATTGAACTATCTCACCATTACTCGTTCAGACATTTCTTTTCCTGTGAGTGTTGTTAGTCAATTCCTACAGTCACTATGTGATAGCCATTGGGATGTCGTAAACCGCATTCTTTGATATATCAAAAGTACACCAGGCCAATGTGTATTGTACGAGAACATATGTCATACTCAGGTTGTTGGTTACACAGATGCAGATTGGACTGGCTCACCCACAGATAGACGTTCCACTTCAGGGTACTATGTTTTTATTGGAGGTAATCTAATATCTTGGAAGAGTAAGAAACAAGATGTAGTGGCTAGATCTAGCGCTGAAGCCGAGTATCGAGCTATGGCTTTGGCAACATGTGAACTCATATGGTTGAAACATCTTCTTCGAGAGTTGAGATTTGGAAAGGATGAAGAGATGAAACTCATCTGTGATAACCAGACCGCATTACATATTGTATCCAATCCAGTCTTTCATGAAAGGAACAAGCATATTGAAGTTGATTGTCACTTCATTAGAGAGAAGATCGCATCAGGATGTGTTGCTACAAGTTTTGTTAATTCAGATGATCAACTAGCAGATATCTTCACTAAATCTCTCAGTCATCCTAGGATTAAATACATTTATAACAAGCTTGATGCATATGACGTATATGCTCCAGCATGAGGGGGAGTGTGGAATATTAGGTGAAGCGGCAAACATTGAAAAAAAAAAGTTTTTCTCTCTCTCTCTTTTTCAACAATTAGTATAGTTAATTATTTCTTACATTCTCACAAATAAAATCATATAGACATAATTCTCATAATTCACATGTATATACAGATGACTCTAGAACATAAAAGTTCTTTATGAGATTAAGAACATAGTCAGGTAGAGGCATGTCTCATGGTCAAAACTCTAACAATGAAAATCCTAATTTAACATTAAGCAATCTCATCATATTACTATTATAGAAACTTTATATTTATTGTAAATAAATGGTGGCTAACTTGTATTTAATCTTGCAAGATAGTACATATTATCATAGTATAGCAAAGCTTTTTTTGGATTTACTTCCTTCTATTCAATTGCTTCAAGCACCTATGTATACACTTTCAACAATATTGTACATCTTTAGCCATCAAATTATCCTCCTCACACTATCTTCTTTAGTGTAGTCAAGTCTACCTCTGTTATAATGTCAATACCTTCTTGGATACGTGGATGGCTCTCTTCAACCTCCACTTGCTATCATTGGCTTGGATTCCATTATTTTTAGAAATCTAAATTTTTTGAATGGAACCAAACAAATCAATTTATTATGAGTCTTCTTTTTAACTCAATGACAAAAGAAGCTATGTCTACCATTGTTGGTTGTCATCCTCCCAAGTTGCATGGTTCATCTTGGAAAACATTTTTATCAATCATTCAAGAACCACGAGGGCTCCACTTGAAAGGTGAACTATAATGCTTGAAAAAAGTTGACAAGATTGTTGTTGGATTCTTTCATGAATTTGGCTGTCAGTAACCAACTTGCTGCTATAGGTATTCCAGCATATGATGTTGACAAAATTCAATGATATTTGTGTGTATCTGGTTCTACTTTCTCTATCTTTTCAACCACACAGTTATCTATCACTCCTTTTTCTTTCTTTGCCAATGTCATTTCCCAAGCACATAGTTAAACAATTTTGTTGGGCTATTGGACTCATCCTCATCATAGGATTCACTATTAAATGTTTACTAACTCTTGCAATGGCAAAACCACATCTAGTCATGGTAACAGTCACCACTCTCATGAAAAACATGGAAGAGGGGGCAATCACTCTCAACATATCCATATACTTGTCGTAACTATTGTGAAAAAGGAAAATATACTACTTTTTGTCATGAGCACTACTCTTGATCTTCCAATTCTTCTAATGTTACCAACTTGATGAAAAATTTCATGTTTTTTCTCTTTAAATGACACTCAGAACTTTGATCAGCATATGAACACTAATGTCATAGCACACATCACTCACATCATTGCCCATTTAGAACAGGCCAACATGTACTCTAGTAAGGATTGTGTTATTATCAGCAATGGGCCCCTCTTCCTATATCTCATACTAGTACCATCTCTCCCACATCTTATATTATTTTAAAAAATATTTTAGTTGTGACTGATCTCACCATAAAATCTAATCTCCATTAAAAAATTTATGTTGAATTTCCCTTTTTTCATTATTTTGTTTCTAATAATCACTTTATCAAATAGAACCAAGTCACAAGAAAGGTATTGACAATCAACAAACACAAAAACAAACTATGTGCTTTAGCATTGACATTGTTCTTAAGTTTTCGTTACTTCTAATAATTGCACTCAAGCCTCCTTTGATATTATGAGTCTTTGACATTCTTAGATGAGTCATATGTTTCATTATATTATTTCTCTTTTGAATAAAAAACATCAATTATATATAACATTTTATTTGTTCAAGCTATTAACTTGCAAAAAGGCACTAACTTTAAACGAAATAAAAAATATGCTTCTCATATGTTAGATCTTATTCATTATGATTTAGTGAGTACATTCTTATTTAATCCATCTTAAACTTTAAATATTATGTGATATTTATTAATGATCATTTAAGAATAATAATGATATAATAATAAAAATAAAGTAAAAATATAAAATATCAATCATTTCAAGTATATTAACTATATATTATGTAGAGTTTATATTAGTGTTATCAAGGCGCGCTTGGACACGTACCTCAGGGTGAAACATGGTGAAAATTCCTTAAGGCATCTAAAAAAAAAATTCAGTTTCAGGTGAAAAGAAAAAAAAAATAAAATAATAACTCGAGTCCCGATTGAAAACTTTGGCATCATGTATCGCGTGATCCTCTCTTCTTCATGTCTGTCTAAGTTCATTCATGCGTGGACAGCTCGTTCGCCAACGATATTGGACAGCTCTTTCAGCAACGAGCTTAGACAGCCCATTCAGCAACGAGCTTAGACAGCCCATTCACCAACGAGTTAGGACAACTCATTCACCAATGAATTTTGATGGCTATTTCATGAACAAGCTTAAGCAGCTTTTTAGGGAATGAGATGCATAAACTTGTTCCAAGAAGGAGCTTGGACATGCTCATTCCAAGAACGAGCGGATGCAACTCATTATTGAAGTTTTAAATTTAAATATCTCTAAAAATCAGCTTTTTTTTAGTATATCTAAAAAATATTTATTTTTTTTAATTTAAAATTTTAACCACTAAAATTATATATTTTACTTTTAAACTAATTTATACTAGATACAAGTAAAGATAAAGACAAAATGAAGAAATTTAATTTAACACTAATTAATAAAGATGAAAATTTTTTTATGGTGAATATTTTCCTACTTTTAATACATTTGATGAAAATAATAATAACCTTTAAAATAAAAATTTAAATTGAGACAATTACTATGATTCTTATTTTATGACTTCATCATACATTTTTGTTAATGTTTAGAAATATTAGCATTCATAAATTTATATTTTATTTTATTATTTTGTTATGATTTGTTGTGATGATAATGAACTTGGATATTTGTTTTATAATTCTAATAAATTATTTTTAACATTATTATTTATACTACTTTATTATATGTTTTTAATTATCAATTAATTATATAATATGAGGTTCAAAAAACTTACACCTTAATGTCATGAGGCTTGTATCTTGCCTCAAGAACACAAAATGTCTTGCTTAATGCTTTTGATTTTTAAAATTTTGACATTAGGTAAAGATTAAAATTTTGATATATATATATATATGTATCTCATTAGATTAATATAACATTAACCAAAAAAAAATTATATCAATAATTATTTATGATAGATAAGCACCAGATAAATTAAAAAAATTTATAAAATAATTATAAGATCGATAATATTGCACGAATAAATATTAAATATCATGAATGAACATATTCAATGGATTAGTATAGCATAAATTAAGATGATAAGATAGACACGTGATAATAAGATTAGAAATCATAAAATTAAAAATAAATTTTTTAAAAAAAATAAAATAACTATTATAAATAATAAGAAAGAAAATTATTTGCTATAGTTTGATCATGTCCAATACAAATCTCTTGATGCACTAGCTAAGAAGTATAAAACTATTCGATAGAAAAAAAAACAACTAACTATTGTCCTTGACAAAATTATGTTGTTGATTGAGAAAAACATAATTTATACAACCGACCTTGAGTAGTTAAAATAAGTATTAATTGATGATAATGATAATGATTCTCATTTTACGTAACTCTATTCTTTGAAATTAAAATCAAAATTTTTTAGAATTTCTATTCAATGTAAAAAACTTTTATAAAATTAATTCTCTTAAAATTAAAATATTTTAGAGTGATTGAGACACTAAGTTTACAAATCACATCTTTTAAGATAAAATTATTAATTTTTAGATTCATCATAACATGTCGTGTCTTTGTACTCCATCTCATAATAGGCATGTCGAACATAAACAACATCATATAACTAAGAATATTTAGAAAATATTTTGCAATCACACATTCCTCTAAATTTTTAGTTTGAAACTTTTAGGACAATTGCGATAAATTAATTAATTTCTAATGCCAACTCTTTGTTAACTTTCTCCATATGAGATTTTGAATGGTAAGAATACAACTTACTTTAATTTCTCTTTGATTATCTTGTATCTCCTTATTTACGTATTTATGCTCCTCGAAATTATGAGCATTTGAGCCTTCAAAATAATGTTTGGCACAATCAATAAGATGATCCCTCGAGGTCATCCATGTACTTTTCTTGATTATAATATTTCTCATCATGAATTTTATTATCTTGTATGATTCACTAATCAAGTCTATTTCTGAACATGCCATTTTTTGATAAACTTAATTATCCCTTCAAGGAAATTCATGTTTTAGGCCCCTTCCTCATTCATTTGTTAATAAATTTTTTTAGCACAGTACATATTCAAAAGTTTCATTCTCATCATAACCCAATTCATTATTGTTTTAATGTGGACCTTGTTAACTGACAACTTGAGTAATCTGGTGCCCTCTTTTGTTTTGCAAGATACTTTTGCCAAGTTATTTCTCATTTATAAGCATGTGTAATTTCATGGATCTACCTTCTGGCATACTAATCTTACTCTGCACAAGATATGTGCCACTAGATGTGTCAAACGGGCCGGCCCGGCACGGCAGGTTTTTTTGGAGCACGAGCATGCTTTCGTGCGGTGCAGGGCCGGGCATGGCACGATTACTGTTCCATGCCCGGCTCGGCACAGTTTAAAAAAGCCGAGCCCGGCACGGCAGGCCGTGCGGTGCAGGGCCCGTTCGGGGCAGAAAAAAAAAATTTTTTTAAATATTAAAAAATATTTAAAATTATAGATATTGTATAGAATTATATATTTATTATTTTAAAAATGTTAAAATTAAAAATTTTTTAAAAAAACAAAGTTTAAATTTTTTTTTTGTAATATCAAAGTAGTTTAAATTTTATTATAATTATTAATTATATAATAAAGTTATTAATTTTTAAATGAAAAATTAAAACAAAAAAAATAAATCAATACATTATGTTAGTGCAAATAAAAATTAAAAAAAAAACATAAACAACACAAATAAAAAATTACCAATCATCCATTTGAAACCGAAGGTCCGAACCAAACAAATTACAAGTTTCAACACAACGTACAAACAAAGCATACAATCAATAAAAAAAACATCGAAAACAAAAAATAGTAGATCATCATCAATCGTCAATCGACATATCATGAGAATCATCAGCCACAACATCAAGATCAGTATCATATGAATCATCATCATCGGCAATCAACTCCTCCGCCATCGCAGTGGATGCAACTGTAGTCCATGTCTCAGTCCCAGCTCCAGCACGATCATGGATGGTAAACCTCAAATCATCTCAATCCTTCAAACAAGCCAATGTCTCAACAATATCTGGACTTAACCTCGATCTCCTATCCGAAATCATGTTCACTGCAACAGAAAAAATAGACTCCAATGCTACGCTCAACACCGGATGAGTTAGTAGATCCCGTGTCATCCTAGATGGCACGGGAAATGTGGACTCATATGATTTTCACCACAGTAATAAATCAAGATTATTAGTATCAAAATGTGATAGGATTGAGCAGTAATAGGTATCTAAATATCGAGACATCTCGCTCCTATGTGATGGTACACCCATACGTTTCCCCCTCGCTAGCTGAATGGAAAAATCATCATCTCCGAATAAAGTTTCAATATCCGTAATCACAACCTCACTACTATCACCACCATACCTAGTATCGTAGTGTGTGAATAGGTCTGTCAACTTCTCGTGAATGAACCCTTCAGGTGGGTCTTCCAGGGTCATGCACGAGGAAATGTAAGTCAGGGTGTTTTCTACCTCTTTCACCTTAACCCTAGGGTCCATGCATGCAGCGAGGCAATAAAGAGATGGAACGGTGGACCAGTATTTCAAGTACTTGGTTTCCATATCTGCAATCATATGGCTTAGTATCAGATCAGCTTGATACTTCCTAAACATGCTACTAATATTGTATATACACCGAAGTGCAATGCAAATGGTGGGCGTATAAATCGACGAACACATGTTCATCGTGTCATAAAAAATCTTCAGGAATTTTATAAATGAAATTCATGAAGCCCAGTCAGTGTCATCAATAATAAGTTCGTCACTCTTACTATTGACGTAGTCAGATATCACATGTTCGTATCCAACAGATGATTTTAACATCAGGTACGTGTAATTCCAATGATGTCTCACATCCGATTGAAATTTCTTCTTCTTAAGATTCGCAGACAAACAGAGACTATCAAACTCTTATTGTCTGCGAGAAGTGCGAATATATTTTAGTGCATTACGTATATTATCCAACGCGGGAAAACACGCCTTCATACCCGCTTGAATAATCAGGTTAACCACGTGACACATGCATCTGACATGAAAAATCTCTTTTAATGGTGCGTCTCTAATATTCCTAACAAACATGTTGATCGCTACTCCATTATTAGATACGTTATCGAATGTGACACTAAAAATTTTATTTTAAATTTTATATTCCCTAAAGATTTTCATCATACACTAAAAATGATCGGGTCATCATGAGGATGAAGAATCTCATAGAATCCTAAAATTTTTTTATTGATTATCCAGTTTAAATCTACATAGTGGCTAGTGAGACATGCATAAGAAAATTCATCGTGACTTGTCTAGATATCGGACGTCACGGACACCACTCCACAATATGCCATAAATTTCTTAATTATTTTTTGTTTTTCTAACTTATATATCTTTAGTATGACATTCCTAGATGTGGACCTAGGAATCCTAAGATAGGCAAGCTGAAAATATGTTTGCATGATGCGCACTAACCTTGGATCTTCCGAAAATCTAATTGGAAGACTCATCAATGTGATAAGTCTGGTCATGCTGTCCCTACCCAACTCGCTGGAGTATATGAAGGGAGTAAACTTTGAGACTGTACTCGATCCAGTCTCAAAAAATGCAGTGCCAAGTTGGGTTTGCCTAGAATCTAATGGTCCATATTTTTTGGTACATAATTCGGCATGCCTCTTAAGGTGCCTAATCTCAAACGAACTCTTACATGTTAAAAGTCTCATACAATATTTGCATTGTGTCATTTCTTATTCCTCACCCCTAATATTTTTTTGTGTTATTATATTAAAATGAGTCCAAACTACACAAGTCCTCCTAATTTTTTATTTTTTAGAAGTTTGGGTTGAGACGACTGGAGAAACCAAAGTTTCAGCAACCTCAGACCTCTGTGTAATATTTTCATTTTCTAAATTTAAATATGTTTCAGTTGTATTTGTCATTTTTTATGATTTTTGTCTCTAAGAATAGTTTAATAAAGACTAGATGACTGATTTTAATTTTTCTTAATTTTGGTCTAGAGAGAGAAACTATAGAGAGAGAAAGTTAAAAAACCATAAAATAAATTACACGGTAAAAGCAGTGAGGTCGGTGACGTGCACGGTACACCACAGTCAAGCCCTAATGTTCAAAACTCAAGTCGAGATTCACGAAAATCCAAGCCGAATGCCAAAATCCTGATGCCCGAGAGAGAGAAACAAGATTTTTGAGAGAGAAATAGAATGATTTGAGAGAATTTATATTTTTGAAAAACATAAATGTTAAAGAGAGGGGGATGGAATTTATAGATTAAAGATATTAATTATTTATAAAAAAAGATATTTTTTTAAATTTTTTTGAATTTTTTTGAATTTTTTTGAATTTTTTTGAATTTTTTTGAATTTTTTTGAATTTTTTTGAATTTTTTTAATTTTTTAGGTGGCATAATCATAAGGACCATTGGTTTCTGCCCCCTAGCCGTTGGAGGTGAGATCCAACGACTGAAAATATATTTTTATATTAATTTTTTTTTTCCCGTTGAGGGATCTTGGTCGGTTCGGGCCTCGTGGAAGTGGGACCGCGGGTCAGGTCCAATCAGACCCTACCCGCGGTCTTTTTTGTGGTAGGGGCGTTCTTTCGTGGGGTAGCCTGTAGGCAGTAGGCTCGAGGGACACCCGGCACGGGATGAACCCGTGCTGGTGTGTCGTGCCACAGGCCGAACAGTGTCGGGCACGGCACGGCACGGGCCAGGCACGACACGGCGAGTGCCTAACCCGGGCACGGCACGGGCCCGAGCACAGTTTTTTCTCATGTCGAGCCGGCCCAAGCATGGCCAAACCGTGCCGTGCCTCGTGCCAGGCCGGGCCGGCCCAGTTGACACCTCTATGTGCCACCCACCACTTCTTGGGACTCATCCCATGAAAATTCAAACTAAATCAAAGATCATGAAGCTCAAGCATAATTCTTATTTAGGCCAAGTTTTCAACTTTGGCTTGTTACATTCTTTGTATGCCATGCATGAACTCAAAGGCTTTAAGTCCACTTCAAAACATCCAAGTTGGATTGATCACATGGATGAAGAGAATGGAGTTTTTCAAAAGAATTATGCAAGGGATCTAATTTCAAGACTCCCCAATAAAAATGTCGCTAGCTCAAATGAGCCTTTCACATTTAGTATTTATTAGATAACAGTGTAGATCATCTCAAAGTTTGTCTTGTTACAAAGAAATCAACTTGATAACCAAATCTTGATTTTGATGATATTTTTAATCTCGTCAGGAAGGGTTCTACTATTTGGATTGTCCTCTCTCTAACTATTTCTAACAATGTATCTCTTCATCAACTCAACATTAAAAATATCTTTCTAAATAGTTTTTTGTATGATAAAATCCACATCAACACATCATACACATGTAACTCAACACATTTTTCTTGGACATTGGCTTCATTTGTCATCATGCCAACTCCTTTTATTTTTTTCCTCTACAAAAATGATGATTTAATTTATTTATTACTCTATATTTATGATAACTCATCTCTTGATATTTTCATTAAAAAATTGACCCATGGATGTGCTACAAATACCTCATGTCATCAAACAAATTTCTAAGGATTAAAAACCCATTGGACTCCTATTGACCTCTTTCTAAATCAATTCAAGTAATCCCATGCAATACTCCAACAAACTCAACTCCTCGATTTCAAATCAATCACCACTACAATGCTTGTTGTTCATCATTTATCATTAATTGACCATCATTTTGATGATCCTTTTTGCTATAAGTATTAATCTCTTGTTGGAACTTATGATCATTTGTCAAAACATTACTCATATTGTCACATCTAGCATTAAGCATTTGTATTAGTCATTTGTTTCTTACAAAAATGCTAATTCAAATCAATATACATATAGTATTTGTGAAAAAATTAGATTAGTAAAAAAAATAAAACTTTAATTATCACAAAGTATTATTAGAGAGGAGGCACAGAGCACATAAAGATCACAAAGGAGATGATTGATACATTTAACTTTGATGATAATAATTGCTAATTCCAAATATTCTAATTCATAACTAGAGTGAAACATTGTCAATTATTATTTAGAGTTCCAAAACAAAATTATCACCAAGGTAAATAACATAGTAAATAAATAATCAATGTATCGGAATACCCAACCTAATTTGCATCAAAATAAGCAAGAATCTCTCAAAATTGAGATGAAGTAAACATTAATCCAAATTGGAGAGTTTCTTTAACATAATCAATTCAAGTTATAAGCATGTTCACAAAAAGTATTGACAAACCTACCTTCAATTGCTACAATTCTTAGTAGCAAGGCTTGCATGAGGTGTGATAGTAAAAAAGATCCAATAATTGCAATCCCAACAATATATCAAATCTCATCATATCATAATCCTTTGATTTTAGGAAATCTCATCATATTATAATTATTAGATGTTTAATTTTATTGTAAATCAATTATATGTTACTTTATACATAATATTATATGAACACAATATACATGCCACCATAAATTCAAGTGGTGGATTTTCTCATAACACTCATGATCCATTGAATTTGTTGCCTATAAGCCACACCATGCAAGTTAGATATAGTCAATCTTAGCATATTACAATTATGGAATGATTTTATTGTAAAGCAACTACTTGTTAATTTGTACAAAATATTGTATAAATACAAAATGCAGACCAACAAAAATTCAAGTCGTGAATTTTATCATGACACGTAAATATTCCATTGAATTTTTTTTATCAATAAACCATCACATCTGAATAGTAGAATAATGCGTGAGATCTAGTTTAAAAACAACCCAATAAAAATATTACTAGCTCAAATGAGTCTTCCACATTTAATATTTATCAGATAACAATGTGAATCATCTCAAAGCTTGTCTCATTGCAAATTAATCTACTTAACAACCAATTCTTAATTTTATCTGCACTTTTAATCTCATCATGAATGCTTCTATAATAAGAAATGTCCTCTCTTTGATCATTTATGATATTTATCTCTTCATCAACTCAACATCATGAATGTCTTTTTCAATAAGTTTTTGTAGCAAGAAATTTACATCAACACATCATACACATGTATGTCAGCACTTTTCTCTTGGACATTAGCTTATTCTATCATCATGGCAACTCTTGATTCTTTTATTGAAAATTTTCATGAATGTTGCACATGTCTCAGGTCAAACAAATTTTTAGGATTGGAAAGCCATTAGACTCCAATTGATCTCTCTCAATCAAACCAAGTAATTTCATGAAATACTCCAATAAACCCAACTCCTCATTTCCAAATTGATCATAGCTCCAATGGTGGTGGCTCATCATTTAGGAATGACTGACCCTAATTTTGAAGATTTTTCTTTCTGTTAATATTAATCATTTGTTACAACTTTTAAATATTTTATGATCACTTTTTGAAACTTTTAAATATCTTATGATCACTTGTTCGGACATTACTCATGTTGCCACATCTAGCATTAAGTTTGTCTTAGTCATTTGTCTCTCAAAAAAATGCTATATCAAATCAATATATTTATTGCATTTTGAAAAAAAAACTAAATTAACAAGATAAATAAAGCTTTAATCATCACAAGACATTACTAGAAAAGAGGCAGAAGACAGGTGAAGATGATTAAGATAGTTAAATTTGACAACAATAATTACTAATTAGTAATTCCTGATATTTTAATTGAAATGAGGCACTATCGATTACTTTTTAGAGCTACTATCACTAAGATAAATAATATAACAAAAAATAATCAACATGTATCCTAGCACCCAATCTAATCTGTATCAAAATAAAAATATTCCAAGATTGAGATGGGATGAACACTAACCCAAATTGAAGAGTTCCTTTAAACATAAAGAATTCAAGTTGCATGCATTTCACAAAGAGTCTCAACAAACCAACCATTTCCCATGATTCTTAGCAGCTAGGCTTGCATGGGGTATTATAGTATGAAAAAGATCCAAAAATCACATCTCCAGCAATATATCAAATCTCATCATATCATGATCCCTTGATTTTAAGATATCCATTGATTTTAGGCAATTTCATTATATCACAATTAGGGAATGTTTGATTTTATTGTAATTTAATTACCTGTTATTGTGAATAATATTGTATAAATACAATGTGCAAACCACCACCAAATCAAGAGAAGGATATTTCTCATTATATTCACATGTTCCATTGATTTTTTTTTCTATGACACACCACATGCAAGTATGTGCCAACTTGAACACAATCAAGCATTACCATGGGTTTCATTTCACCCCCACACTTGCTCCTACAAAGAGATTACCACTTGTATTTTATGCCCATATATTACCCCTTGTTATTCCATTGTCGATTATTCCGTTGTGGTTTATTCATTGGAAAACGCAGATATTTGTTATTCCATTCAGATGAAGAAATAATAAAGTGTATTGCGTATAGGAGGAAACCACGGATGACCGTTAGCAATAAATGGGAGCAACATAAATAATAACATTAACAAATGAAATAAAGGGGATTGGGTAGAGGACGAAAACCCGAATGACCGTCAGCAAGCTTCTCCAATTTGGCACCAACTAAACGTCGCTCATCAACGCCCCCGGCTTTAAGCTCGTATATCACCTGACGATATTCCCAGTTCCAAACACACACATGATCCAAAGCGTCTGCTGTAACAAGCCATGGATGCGTGGGATGAAATTGAATCTTCACCACCTTCTCATTGGTCGCCCGAAATGCCTTCAACCTCAACATATTACGCGCAGTTGTACTAGAAAACTGTGTGATAAATCACGTAAACTCTCGCATTCACTATCTGTTCCCACCTCAATTTGGATTCGCAGTCGTCAACGTACATTTGCCTCCCATTGAAATAAAATAAGCGAAATACAAGCGGGTGGGCAGCGGGTGGGCAGCGGGTGGGCAGCGGGTGGGCAGCGGGTGGGCAGCGGGTGGGCAGCGGGTGGGCAGCGGGTGGGCAGCGGGTGGGCAGCTTGTGCCTCCATTATAGTTTTAAATTGTTTAAATCTTATTTTTTATCAGTTACACATTTATTAATTTAAATATTATATAAGTACAGTAACCTCCCGCTTAAGTACGCACCCATTTAAATACACATCCTGGTTAAGTATGCATTTTATGCCAAAAATTTTAGGGTTCAATATTTGTTAGTACAGTAACCTCCCGCTTAAGTACGCGCATGTCATGGATCGTCATCTGATATAGGTTTTTTTTTTTGCATCTGGATTCGATGACAACAGCCCGGATTTTGCTCTGGTACAGCTCAAGCGGTTTTTTTGAGATCATCGAATGCTTCTTTGGCTTCTGCCTGAATGTCAAAACAGAGCAGCTAATCTTCGATATTGAGAATCCGCTTATACAAAGCTTCGAATCCCTAAAATTGAACTATATCCTTTGAACCAACATTTGATACTTGCTAAGTAACATCGTCATCTTCATCAATTGCTTCTTCCACAATCTTCATTGATTCCAACGTCATCCAACATTGCCGAGTCATATTCTGCATTGTTCTCGTCATCAATATGAACAAATTATTCCAATTCTAATTGATTGATCAAAATATTTGAGGATACGATGACTCTGGCTAACTGAGTGGCTATGCAGTTATCTTCCTTTTTAGCTTCTAGTTCTATTTCCAGTTCGTTAGTTCCACCTTTCTGAAAGCATATTTGATAGGGCCAGACGAGACGGAGCCCCAGGCTTCTTTGACATAGCATGTGGCATCTAGCAAGTGCGGTAGATTTCCATAGGAAACTCCAACTGCACCTCGTCGTAATCGTTTGCCAAAATTCCTTTTTCGCTGCTTTGACTCCTCGTCAAGCTCATAAAAGTCAAGGACATCCTTGAGATATAGATAATTGTAGTGTTTCTTGAGAGCTGCGATGATTCTCATATCACATGTTTGTTTCTAACTAGTATAGTTCGGCAAAAAGAAAATGACATGAATGTTGTCACGTTCAAAGACATCAAAGTGTCCCAGCGCATTATTCATCAACAAAAGAAAGGGGCGACCGATTCATTTTTTGACTTCCGGAACAAAAACCTTACTGAACCATTTACAACAAGTTTCCACGTTCATCCATGCTTTCGCTTGATTGAAATAAGGAACTGGCCACTGACAGTCTATAATACACGCAAGCTCTTTCGGCTTTCCAATCAATACGCAAAGAATTTTATGTGTTCCAGATGCGTTGGTACAGACTATCAAAGAAGCACGATCTTTGGCTTTCTTTTTGACTCTAGTGCTTGAATGTCCTCGTTCGGCATTAGAATAGTATATATGGGAAGCAAACGGAAAAACAAGCTAGTCTCGTCTGTGTTGTAGACATTCTCGAGGTAATATTGAGCGATGATAGAGTATAACTATTCTAAAGCTGATTGCAATTCCAGATCACTTTTGTCAATCTCAGCTCCTTCTAGAATCAACTCTCGTTTCTCCAAAACTTTTCGGATAGAGCCTTCGCTAACATCGTACTTACGCGCTAGTAAGCATTTGCTTGGATGGTTCATATTACTGAGCTTTGAAATGATATCGCAGCTTTGGGACTCATTTAGACACTTGCCATTAGATTTCCATTCTAATGATCATGTGTATTTTTAATTTAAATTTTATCAATTTCAAGAAAAATAATTTATACATACGTAATTTTTAAATTTTTTTAATTTCTATATAAATATTTATGAGTTTTTTCACATGGTCATCACAACATATGCATGTATGTTAATGTTTTATTATAAATATCATATCTCATTATATATCATGTCTTCTTCTTTTTCTTCCTTCTTTCTCATATTTTTATTCTTTTTTTTTCTTTTTTATAATTATAATTTCTACTTTTTTTATTATCTTTCAACTTCTTTTTTTTTACCAATGATTTTTATTTTTCTTCTTTTTTTGTTTTCTTGTTCTTTTTTTTTTTGGTATATTATAATATGTTTAATCTTGCTAGTATTCTATTTTTGCATGACTCTATATAATATATTTTTGTTTTATCTACTCAATTTATTCAAATGGATAAAATAATCATTAATCCAAGAACAATTATAACAAAGGGATTTTTCAAATATCATAATTGGATTCTCCCCTCTGAAAATGATTAATCCCAATAGGATAAGATTAAAAAAAAAAGTTTAAATTGTATACATCTTTATTTATATTTATTAGTGAACTAAAAAGGCCAACTAATTTTGCTAAAAACTTCAAATCCAAACTAATATTCAAATTAATGATTGCGAACTCTAATAGAAAAATTTAGTTTTTGACGAACAAAGATTAGTAGGATAACCATATTACAAAATGATGATCGGATTCTATTGATTAGGATCAAGTTTGATTGCATATATATGAAAATCAAACTATTGAGAGTGTATGACAACAATAAAAAGTTAGGGAGAAGAGAACCAAGAATAATTATGCTTAATATTGTTTTTGTTTATCCATAGTTAATTGGTAGAGACTTCAATGTAGTTTGATTGAATAAAAAAAATTGTTGAAGATAAGCTTAATACAAATCTAGGTATTGAAAATGTTTGTTGGCAGCAACGAGCTTAGAGAAACTAGCATATAGGTAAACATTGGATACAAATACAAAATTATTTTATTATTCAATCATGCATAAAAGAAAGTAAGTATTCCTTCACAAATTATTAGATAATCAGGATAACTAGCTTGCCTATAAGTTCATTAAAGCATATCTTAATAATAACATAATCAATTTCTCTAATATCTTTCAAATATAATTTTCAGACACTAATAATAGCATGCTTAAGCAGCCTAAATTAAATGAAGTTTGAGAAGTTTTTGACTTAGAGGATGATATTGTGGTAGAGCAAGATTGGAAGGATTTAATAGCAAATTATATAAAAAGGCAAAAGTGTTGTAAGATCATTAAATATCTTTTTAGTAGTAGGATAGGCTTATTAGTTATTTTTCAGCTATATCTTGCTTATAAGATGGGCATCCATCTAAATTTTTCATGTTCTCGAGGTAAAATACCTTAAAGAATTTATTATTGAATTGTCAATGGATTGAAGAATAATTAATTTAAAGAATAATACATATTTATATTTTATAGGATTTTATATTCTAGAAAGTATTATTTTTGCTTCAAATCATTATTTTAGCATGTTAAACATCATGCAAACATGTATAAATGTGAAGAAGTCTTTAGTATATATTTTAATTCATTTAAGTATGTGTAATTTGGACTTAGAATTTCAATTTTAAATTGGTGGCTTACATTTTGAATTTTTTTGAGTTTATATGAATTGTACTGCATTTAATATAATATAATATTGTGGTTGGAATTATTTAAAATAATTCAATAAATTTCAGAATTATAATTTAATTTATTTTAATAAAATTAAATTATGAAAAGATTTTATTTTATTATTTAAAAAAATATAAAAAAATAAATCTCATTTGGATTTCAAAAAATTAATACTGTGTCAAAATGATTTAATATCAAATGAAATTTAATAGTTTCGAAATAATAAAACCCAGAAGACATTCCCTTCTAATTAGTATTAGAACATGCTCTTATTACCAACAAGTAATATTATAGCAAACTCCTAATACCAACAAGTAGTATCAGAGTCTTTGTTGATGAAGTCATTCATTAATATCAATGTAGTATTTGATTTATTAAATATAATTAAATTGATATCAGATTATTCTAATACTAACAAAGCGATATTGGAGATGAGTTGATCTATTTTTATTTATGTATTTTACAGTCTGTTAAATTTAGCTTTTATCATCATGGATAATCACTCATTGATAATAAAGTTAAATCCAACGATCTGTTTTATATGAAAAAATAGAATATGTGATCATCTTAGTGTCAAATAATTGTATGACCCCACGATTAGAAAATCAAAACATGAAAGTATGATTGAACAATATTAAAAAAGAGTTGCACATTATGGATGTATCTACTATTCAACAATGTATATGTTTTAATAATCAACATATTGCTAAAGAAACCATGATAGACAAATTATGGTAGAAACTAAATTATAAGTTTGAAAAAAATATATTTAGAAATAAAATATTATTTATTAGAAATCTAGTTAATGTAAGGTTCAAAGATGTGAATCAAATATTGGTAAACATCAATGTCCTAAAAAGGTTGGTGAACCAACTAATATCTATGAAGATATAATTGGAAGATGAGTTACTTATAACTCCATTGCTCATCTCACTCTTAGACAATTGGGATAAGTTTATGATTTACCTAAGTATGTCACCATCAAAAGGTGTTGTATTAGTGCACATGGTATCAAAAAAATATTAATTGAAGAAGCAAGGAAAAAAAGATGAAAAAAAAGAAGAAATAATTCTAATGGTATTCTTGTCTCTGAAAGATGTGATAAGAGCGATACCGGGCACACAAAAAATGAAAGAAGAATATATTCTTCCAAAGGCAAGTTGAGAAATAAAAAAATAATCAAATATATTATCATTATAATAATTAATGACAAATCAAATGATTATTATTTTAAGAAGATATTGTAGCATGAGTATTTAAGAAAAGATAGACCCAAGAGAAAGACAAACATTACCATGAAAGATGATATCATGCTGGTTAATGATAATAATTTTGCTAACCTATTGAATTAGGAGGGAGATTGGTTAATTGATTCATGAGCTTTATTTTTTTATCACCCCTTATATTGAGCCATTTACTATATATATATATAATTATCAAAAAGATTAGCTAATAGGACATCAAATATATTAGGCATAAGAGAGATTTATTTGTAGATGCAAGTTGGACATCAATTGATGCTGAAAAAAATTAATTATGTATCGAACATTCATGTGAGCATGTTGTTTGTGGATGCACTAAATGATGTGGGATACTGAGTTACTTCACTTGTGGCTGTTAAAAAATAAGTCAATAGTTCATTAGTTATTAAAAGTTATGAGGAACATAGTACACTCCATGCCACTAAGGCAAGGGTGACAAAAATCATGTAAATATTATTTAGCAAAAGAGCAATATTACTCATTGGCATATTAGATCTATTCATGTGAGTGAAAAACATTTTTAGCTACTATCTAGAATGAATACAATATCATTTAACCATAGATTATCTCTTGATAAGTGTATGAACTATATGACTAAAAAAATCATAGAACATCGATTCACTCACTTCCCTTTTAAGGAGATCAAATATTATCGATCTCATATATACCTATGTCTACTCTATGGAAAGCAAAATACTTAGTAAGGCCTTTTAATTTTGATATTCATTGATGACAACTCTAGAAAGGTAGAGATATATACATTGAAAAAAAAAAGATCAAGTCTTTCATGTTTTTAATCATATCATAGTTGAGAGAGACTGGTATGAAATTGATCTATATATATTTTAATAAAGGGGAAGAATACAAGAGTAAGTTCAAATACTATTCTACATGCTATGGTATTAGATTTGAAAATATGTCAACCAAGATGCCTCAATTAAATAGAGTAGTTAGAATAATGAATTAGACTATCAAAGATAAAGTTTGATATATGCTTCCTCACATGCAACTTTCTAAATAATTTTGAGAAAAATTATATAATCAAAGGATCAACATTAAGTCTCACATCATTTGCTTATTTGTCGAGCTCATAGAGAGCACAAAATTTATCCCTATAATTTGATAGTTGTATCATGTCATTTCTTATTATGTGGTGAGAGAGAAAAATAAGGGATTTTTATGAATTTCTTTATCTTCCATTTTTATACTCGAGCGATTCTGCATTACTCCAAGTAGGAAGTCGTAACTTTTAGAAGAAAGTAACAACTTTAGCATTTATCTCTTGTGCTCCATATCATGATTCTAGAAATGACTGTGACTCTATATTGCATTTCAATCTTTCTATAACATGAAATCGTAGCATTGTGCAATGATCATGACTTGAGTCTAATATCTCAATTATACAAAGTCATAATATTGTAAGGAGCCAAGACTCCATATATTTGTCTTCTTATTTTTCGTAATGGGCTTTGACAATAGGAAAAAACTATGATATAGTGAAGAGCATCTCATATTATTATTTGGCTACGTTGTTATAAAATAACCATATCATTGACATTAATCTTTCTTGATCATTATATGGTCATGATACTGGAAAATAGTTGTAGCTCTAAGGTCTCTCTTATCAATCTCATGATTGTGGCACTAAGAAATGGCCACGAAACACAATTTGTCATTAATATGCCTTGAGTGTCCACGACATTGTAAGTGGCCACAACTTTGACACTCATTTATCTCAAATAATATCTTCTATAATATTAGGTGTTTCAAAAGTTTCAACACTAAATAATTGCCGCAATTTTTCTCATAATAGTTTCGATTCTATAACTTTCTATTGCACAAAAGTCGCGACTCTGTAAAAAAATTATAATTTTGACTAAGACTATTAAATCATATTAAAAATAAAGTTACATCACTTAGACTTGGTCACTACCTTAAATACTAGTTAGGTACTTAATTACTGTGACATAGAATTAATATTGTAGCCATTTAAATTTACAAGATAAGTATGACTATAATTCTATAATGATATCATAGTGATAAAGAATATATTACATAGTAAAAAAATTATCTAACAAATTGGCAGGGTCATGGCATATAACGATTGTCATGATTAATTTGGTAGAATTTCAGCTAATAATAGTTGTCAAAACTATTTAAGACTATATTTTACCTTCTCAGCTAAATACTTCCAAAAATCTGTTAATTTCATGATTATTTATTAAAAATTATCTAAACTCCAAAATTATAAAATCAATCTATAATCTTTCTATTTTAATGCCTACACATCATCATACCCCACCAAAATACATATGAATGTCTTATAGTTTAATAATAATACACAATGCCCAAGTTGAGAATATATTATTAGGGTTTAAAATACATATATATCTAGAGAGAGATCTATCATTAAAGAGAGGACATACAATACAACATACTCAATCCCAATTGGAGTCTTCTTCATAGTTCACCAATCCTACAAAAAATTTGAGAATATATAAACAAAATTAGAGTTGAGTTGTATAAAAATACAAATTACATAGTAAAACTAACGAGATAATCAAAAATAAGTATGACATAAAAAAGTAATGCAAATGTAACCTAAATAATATTATATCCAATGACTTCTGAGCATTTTTCATTGGTGACAATAATATTCTCAGAAAGAAAAATCTACAAAATATAGTATGATTACTAGTAATGTAAATATTTGCTCATATATAAATAACCCAGAAATCTAATGTCATAGTATTGATGAAACATTTTTTGATACCTAAAAGAATAGAATGATTTTGCTGCTATCATTGAGAGAAGTCCTATATACTCTTTTATAGTAAGTGTCATGGTAGATAAACTCTATGAGGAACCTTTGGATAGCTCCGATAGTCAATCTATCTCTCTCATTAATGTATAATGATACCGGTTTCCTCTCTATAAATAATATCCAACAATTGTGTCTAATGTAACTTATCCTCCTAAAATGAGTACATTAGACTTGGACTCTCTTCCATTTACCTCTATTGTGATAATCTAAATCCATACTACCACAAGAATGTGGTTCCTCCAAAGAATACATTAGAACAACACATTCAATTTTTTTTATAAATCTCCCAAATACCTAGCTAGAGTTTTCTTGAATTAGATTATTATTCAAAAGCTATTATATAATAATAATAACTTTTGAATATGTTTAATGAATTAAATATTAGTATCATTTGAAATATCTTATTATTATTCAATTATATGCGATAATATTTGATATATTATGAATAATACTATTTGATTTCTTCTTTGAGAAGGTTTTTTTTTTCAATAGTAATTATTGCTTATTTGATTGTAATTGATAACTTTTAATAAAATTTAAAAACTCCTGAATATGGTTGATGATGTAAACATGAATATGTTTTAAATTATTTCAATTACAATTCAATTATACATGACGATTATCAAAAAATTAATAATCATCTCCAAATAAAAATCATATTAAATTTACATTTATTTAAATTTAAGAGAAATTAAAATTAACAAGTCAATAAAAACAACAAAACAAAAAAAAAATATTATGAATAAGGTAGTGAGTGGATAGGTAACATCGTAACTAATTTAATGAATGATCATTATTAAAGTTCATGTATTAACTTCTAATTACTCATATTAAAAAAGAGTAATGATATGTCATTAAGCCTATAGAAAGGTTTCCATCCTTTGTATAGATATCATCATGAATAATAAAATCTATATTCATTCTCACAATCTTTTGCCCTCTCTCTCTCTTCCTCAACACTTATTCTTTTTTTTTCATAATATGTCATCAATATGAAAACTATCTAAAAGAGAACCCAGATATCAATCAAAGAAAATGCCTAACATTACCAAGCTCAAAATTATTTACCTTGACATATTGAGTAAGACCTATTTATCTTAGACTTTGAATGTTGAAATTCACTTAGAATGCTATGAATCTTTGAGATAGTATGAAATAAGGAAATAGAAAATATTGCATCCATACACAATCATGCTAATACTTTGGTATTTCATCATCATCAAATATTTTATGGTAAAGGAACAATTGATCCTTAGAAAAAATTTGAATAAACAAAATGACCAACAAAAGATCGAAATAATTCTAAAAACCTATTGGATATTGATTGATTTTGATATGAAAACAAAAAGAGCAAAAAGAAACCATATGATATAAAGCATGTTTCGTGGCACCAGATTTCTTTCAGAGCCTCAAAATTAACTATGAGAACACTTATCCTCTTGTAATGGATGCCAGCACATTTTGCTTTTGGATATGTTTAGTAGTCTCTCAAGGACTTGACATGCGGATGATGAATATAGTCAACATATTTATATGGATCTATCGATACTAATATATATGTGAAAATTCATGAATTATGTAAATTGCCTAAAGTAATAAATTCACGCCCATAGAGCACATACTCAATGACGTGACAAAAATCATTACATGATTATAAATTGTAAATGACATGACCATTTAAGTCAATATTTACTAAAAGAATATATTTTAATTAATAAACCTTCAATTAGATTTGTAATCATTTTGGCATATTTTAATTGTATAAAGCTTCAATTGTATATGACATGACTTAAATTTAATTGGTACTTTTGAAAACCTCATTAAATTAGCATAACAATTTAAAGATATAAATTGATGTGGAAAATCTTAGAAAAATAAAATATTATCTCAATCTACAAATTAATTATTATTCAAATAATATGCTAATCTACTGATGAGCATCAATTGAAAAAGTCTTCAAATGCTTTGATATGAATAAAAGTCTTAAAATTGGTTGTATAACTTGGGGAATCATTTGACCCTCTCAACCAATAAACCCATAAATGTAAGCATATCATACAAAAAAAAAAAAAAAGTATGGAACAAATTCACCAACCACATGACTGTCCAATCAAAAAAAAAAGAAAATAAAAGTTCTTATTATGGAGACGAGTTTGATCCACAATGATACCGGACATGCATTACCATGATACTTGCTAGATTAACTATCATGTGATTGAGGCATAGACTTTACTTGGCTCAGCCATTGGCCCTAAGGCTCATATATGTGCCAAAGAATAATATGAGTTAGAATTGAGGGATCTAAGAGGGGCAAATTATAAAACAAAAATTTCAATTTTTGTATAAAAAGATACTTAAAAAAACTATAAAATCAATTACATCAACACATCAAACATGACTAAATACATAAATAAAAATTTGGCATACTTTACGAAAACAAATGTGGGAACACATTATAAAATATTGGACTTCAAACCTTGAGAATCAGTCATGAAGAAAATGGAAACGTTGGTAGGAGTGGAGATGGAAAAACAAGACGCCGCTGCAACAAATAATTTGCAAAATACTAAAATATTAGCGAAATGTAAATAGTGATGCAGTGTTTTGATTATCATTTATATTAATGAGACATATAGAGTGAACAAAATATCATTCACAATATTAATTACAAAATATTTATAATAATAATTTAGAGAAGAAATTAGAAGAATACACATTATTAAAAAGTCAAGGCATTATCAATAATTATTCTCCATTGTACAATAATTCTATTTTATCTAACTTTTGTGAGGATACGCACCTTTTGATACACAAAAACACACACACACATAGTGAATTAAATAAATAAAATATGTATGAGTTGAAATTATATAAAAATTCATACACAATTATAATCCAACTCCAAAAATATAAGAAATATAATTTTATTATAATAATAGAAATGAGGCAAAAAATAGCCAAGACAATTGTATAATAATCAATTTTATTTAGCTTTTATGAGGTTATACACATTCGATATATATGTGTGTGCGCATGTCATATAGTTATTCAAAATGAATAAAAAAAATGAGGTGAATTTATATTTAAATTTATAAGAAAAATAGGTTTACATAACTATACTTCATTTAATTCCAATAGTATCTAAAATATAGTTTAATGATAATAATAAATTTACTTAAACAAAAAAATTTACTTACACACACAGGCACGCCACACAATGAATTTAAAAAAAAAATGAAAGAATTGATTTTATATTAAAATGTATAGGAAAATAACATCATTTTGAGTAATATAATTCATAAATTCAAACTTAATTTAACTATAATAATGAAAGTGGTGCAAAAAAATAATTAAGACCCTTCGTAGAATATTCATTTTTTTGTTTAAACTTTTATAGGAATAGAAATCTTTGATGCCAACACACACACACACACAGTGTGTGTGTGTGTGTGTGTGTGTGTGTGTGTGTGTGTGTTATCCCATCCCCCCCACCCCATATATTGGCCTTTAGGCTCTGGGGTTGGACCAAACAAGGTTTCAATCCCAATAGTATGAATAGGCCGTTTGGTAAAAACCCATTGATGTCAGATATAGTTATATCCAACATTAATGGGGGGATCAAATTGATGTCTTTCAGAGATGGGCAATCTTTCTCCTTTGCCAATTGGACTACCATACTATTGACAATCCTTAGATTTATATAAACATATATATAAGGGTGGACAAAAATTGTGATTATGAGTTGGACACAAATTTACTAATGTGATTCTAAGAAAGCACCAAATTTGTAAGAAAGCAAAAAATTGAACCTGTGAAACACTGAGGAAAACCATGAAGTCAGCCGGAGTTGTGCCCAACTTAAAAGTCATCTCCTTTTGATATCACCTCTTTGCAACATGGGCGCAGCAAAATGGTATGCTCGAACTGAGACACATAGCTTCCCTTTACATCAGATAGAGGAGGATATGCCTGCAAAGAATCACAACACAAATCAAGCAAAAGTTTTGAGGGAAACATATTAACAAATAGTTCTTTCTTCTTAATCCCAACTCTCAAGATTCATATCCAATGCTCTTTTTGAAAAGATTATTATGATTAGAGATGACAACCGGCACAGGCTGGTTTTCTGTGGTCTAAGCCAGGGCATTATGCCAGGCTAGCACAACTACAAAAAAAAATATGTAGCCCAGCATTGCAAAGAGGCCCACTGGGAAACAAAGGCTAATTTCGGCACAAGCTAACAGCTAGCCATGGCTCAGTGAAAACACCAAGTTGTCCAAATAATAATGTTTTTTGAAAAAGATTACAATGTAGCCCAACATGGCCCTGTGGTCCACCGGGCAACAAAGGCTACCCTAAGCTCTAGCTAAAAGCTAGCCATGGTTCTGAAAAGACATGTGATCTTGTGGAATCGGAGAAGGGCATAACCGAAGCACCCTTCGTTGACCAAGGATTATATTAAGAAAATGTCAAGTGAACATCATGTTACGTACATCAGATTGGATTCAAGCCACAGTGAGGCACATCCCATCGGCTTGGACAAATTCAGCTCACACATCAGATCATGCAGTGCCGTGCTGCTTAGTTGTGTCCCAGATTATAATGCTTTTTGAAAAGATTATGATGTAGCCCAGTGTGGCCTGGTGGTCTGCCAGGCAACAAAGGCTAGCCCGGGCTCAAGCCAACAGCTCAAGCCAACAAGGCAATAATGGCTAGCCTGGTGCCTGGGCTCAAGCCAACGAGGCAACAATGGCTATCATGGACTCAAGCCAATGGCTCAGTGAAACAACTACATGGTCTTGTGGAATCAGATTCGGAGATGGGCACAACCAACAAACCCTTCTTTGACTCACCTATTTTAAAAAAAGTCACTTGAATCTCATGTTTTGTACACCAGGTCAGATTCAAGCCATCTTGAGGCATAACCCATCTGCTTGGGAGCACCCAGGAAAAATTCAGCCCGGGCAGGCTATTGGATCAGGCGGGGCCACCTGGTGGTCCACTAGGCAAAACCAGCTATTCTGGGCAATCCCCTAGCAAATTGCACCTTGTGGTGCCTTTTAAAAAATCAAGAATAAGAGATATTTATAATTGAGATTTGAGAATGATTCAAAAAAAAAAATAAATAAAACAAAAAAAATATCTAGTCATTGAGCATCGCTGTCTGTGCCAACATGTAAGTACGTAAAGTCATCAAGGGTTGCCCCTAGCAATTAAATATAAAGCCACTGATGTTTGCCTCCAATGACTCCCATATGACATTTTTTGGCCCAAATTGGGCCCAAGGCCGACATGACAGGCTAGACCAATAGTTCAGGACGAAGACCCATCCAGGGTCCAAATAATGGCCACACCTGAGTCAGACACACATATCAGACCATGACCAAGTCATTTACAATCATGGGGCAACTAAACTGAAACAAAGTAAAGGGGAGGGCAAGGCCAGCCCAAGTGCCCAACTAACATCTTGGTTAATCCGATTGACAAGATTGAATTGTACTTTCTAGAAGGTTATGAGTTCAATCTTCACGAGCTACCAAAATCCACTGGGACATGAAATCACACTTCGGGCTACAACCTGACCCAGTCAAGCCACCCAATAGTTCAGGATGAGGCCGCCCACCATAGTACAAAGAATGGAAACACCTGAGCTGAACACGCAGATCAAACCATGACCGAGCCATTTCCAATCATGTAGCAACTAACCTGATACAAAGGATAGGGAAGGACTCAACCCAACCCAACTAACAGCTTGATAGTGTCTGATTGGCAAGATTGAAGTGCACACATACTTGAAGGTTACAAGTTCGATCTCCATGAGCTATCAAAATCTACCGGGATAAAGAAACTGTGCCAATTGGGCTACAAACTGACCCAGACAGGCTAGCCTATTAGTCTGAAACGAGGCAGGCAACCAGAGTCCAAAAAAATGGCTACACCCAGGCTGGGCACAAAGATCGAGCCATGTACAATCATAGAGCAACCAAGCTGAGACATAAGATAGGAGAGAGCTAGCCCAACCCTAAACTAACAGCTCAGTAGTCCGATTAGCAAGATTGAAGCACACCTCCTTGAACATTACGAGTTCAATCTCCACGAGCTACCAAAATACGCAGGGACAGGAAACCATGCCTCCTAGGCAACAACCTAACCTAGCCAGGGTAGCCCAATAGTTCAGGAAGAGGCAGCCCACCAGGGTTGAAAGAATAGCGGAACCCAAGCCTGACACTCGCAATGGGCCATGATCTAGCCATCGACAATCATGGAGCAACTAAACCAAAACATAGGGTAGGAAAGGGCTGAGACAAACCATGCCTCCTTGAAGGTTGCAAGTTTGATCCCCACAAGCTACCAAAATTCACTAGGACAGGAAACTGTGCCTCCTGGGCTACAACCTGACCCAGCCAGACCAAAAGGCCGAATGTGATGCAGCCTGGCTGGGTCAAGATAAGTCACGGTGAAATCCAAGGAAAACAAGAAGAGAGAGAGAGAGAGATAAAAAAGACAAAAAGAAAAAAAAAACCTGAACAATGCCAGAGTCACATAAATTCTTGAGGGCCATGAGATATTTAGATTCCCCAAGACGATCCAAGTAACGTCTACAAAATGCAAGTGTAGAGAAGTTCTTGTTGATTGTTGTCAGCAATTGTTTAGCTCTTGTCAACCTTAATGGAATGTGGCCCGCATCAAAACATTTCATATAGTGGCTGCATTCTAGATCTTCTCTCACATATCCTTTTCCTAACAGTATCAACAACAGAGAAAATGCAATTAACAACCTCCTACAGATATATGTACTGGACAGAGAGCTATCACCTGTGGAGGCAAATGTTTCAATGGCAAAAAATTCCCCCTCTTCCATTTTTGTTTGTTCTCCTCCTTTTATGATAGGAACAGATTTTCCGGCGTGGATTTGGTAGCACCCAATACTATGTCCATTCAAATTTCTGATGCTTTTAACTGCATTGACATATTACTCACTAAGCCCAAGAAAGAAGCTCAAGGGTTATATAAGAAGAAAAAATGCATCCACAAAAAACACCCAATGAAAGCAAATGTCACACCCAATGCACAAGACTTGCACTTAGTGCAGAATCTAAGAAAGATTTTTATCTCAACAACCTTATCTCTAAAACTCAAAAGGACGACGTGTGATAAATCTCAAACCCGAAAGCTACTGCTCTTGAATGAAGGCACTTGTCATTGCACCAATATATCATCACAAATACATATAAGCAACAAGAGGACTTCACGAGTGATCACTCATCTCAGTCCAATTCTCGTTAAAATACTTCTAATTTCTAAACTCTTATAAGATTAAATGAATTTTTTTTATCTCATCCCTACCACACAGACTCATCACATATTATCACTTAGCCCCCCATATATGAGTTATGAGGCCCCAGAGTCGGAGCAGGTAAGCCCCCTGCCCTAGCAATATGGGCAAAGCATTTGAAAAATACATTTTGGGTGTATTCTGTAGCTCTAGGGATCAAACTAGTATCCCCAGAGTTGGCTGATTTTGGCCCCATTGAGCATAATTATTAGTTCTACAGAAAATATCAAATTCATAAAATTTTTCACATAGTTGAGCATGCAAAGAATTTCTAACATAATAAAAATTATGATATAAATAATCTAAAATATAACTAATTAAATTAATAGTATAAGAGATATCAAGCATAACAATAACTAAATTATTATAATTTTTTAATAATTTCCTCATGATTCACGAAGTCAACTAAAAATTAATAAAAACTAACATATCTAAAATTTCCCCAATTAATATATCAATAGTATCATATATCAAAATCTAAATTCTATCAAAATTACAAAAGTATATTTTTGATAAGATGGAATCATCTCTCTAATAGGTAATCAAAATTAATCACAAAAAAAATTATCTGGATTGCTTTATCCATAGTTATTTGAGGCACAAAATACATTGAGCCACAAAAATTTTTGAAAAACTTGAGACACAATATACAATTAAGACGCAAGCTTTTTTATTTGTGAAACATATTATACCTAATATATATGTACAATATATATATATATATATATATATATATATATAAAATCTATAATTTTTATTTATTAATAAAATATAATTAAATACAGAATATTAAATATAAAAATAAAATATTATTATTATTTTTCATTATCACAATCATTCAAAATTCAAAAATAAAATAATAAAATTTTAATAATTCAAATACAAAATTATAAGACATCAAACAAATTAACTATAATTTTCATAAATGAGAAGATGATAACTTTGGCAATAATATGATTGGTAGGAGGGAGATGGAGGCTTAGATAATAATTAATTTGTAAGGGGAGTAGAAGTGTCAATTGGGCCTGGTGGCCTGGGAATGGCCCACGGCACAAGGTTCAGCCATGCTAGGCCAGACATGACACGGTCCAACATCGTACCTGGTCTTGAACTATGTCAGTCCATGACATGGCTCATGTCATGCTGAGTTGGTGCGAGTCGTGCCTCGTATCAAGCTAGGCATGATCTGTCTGCCTGGTCTAGTAGCTACATAAGCCGAAATAGACTTAAGTGGCCAATAGCCATTGCACGGTCTGCCCTGCCCTGCCTGTTGCATTTTCAAGCAATGGGCTCCGATAGGAACAACGACAGACACAATCTGTCGATGTCCCTGCCAAAATTTTTTTAAAAAATTTATCAATTTAACAGTAGCCGTCAAATTAAATTTAATAGATACTGGCTAGAATCGAATAATTGTCATGATTCTTGTCACAAAAAATTAAAATAAATTAAAAAAATAAAAAAAACAATTTTATATTAAATTCTCTATATATAGAAAAGAAAAAATTTAGAATTTTCATTCTAAATTTTTTTTCCTCCCCCCCTCTGTGTCGTCATCTTTCCTTTTCTGAATTTTGAATATTTGATAAATTATTCTTTTATTAATAATAAGTTACTTAATTATTAATTTAATTATTTATTTTATGAAGTATGACTTATAGTTTATGCTTACGCATAATTGAGAAATGGTGTCATACCTATGCAAATTGCTTTGAGATTAGATTTTAAAAATGAAGCAATTTTTATATCAAAACAAACTAAAATAATGATATTTTTTTTGTAATTTCATTTTTTGCGAGTTTCACATTTTTTAGTTTAATAATTTATTTAATAAATTTTATTATTTAAAAAAATATCATATAATAAATTTAATAATAATAAATATGAAATTGATATAGATATAGATAATAATAATTATAATAATAACCATACCAAAAAAATTAAATGATGAACTATGTATTTTTTTAATGATCCCGACCCAAACCAATTTGCTACTTAAAAAAAATTAGGTGACGATTAGTAAAATGGATACATTTCAAATAATAAAAAAAGTATTTTAGAAATGTCAAAGAAAAATTGATATTACACACACACACACACACGAGTGCATATGAGACTAAGCACCTAAAGAGATGTATCAATCAAACACAACTTAACGATAAGATCTTTCAAGTTAAATGTTTGAATTTAGTTCAGTTTTGTTGAACTCTTTCATATACCACAATGATTATGAGAAGGAAGACATGATAAATTAATTATGATTAAGAATATTTAAATTAAATTTTCAAAAGATTATAAGCTAGTCAGTATTATGCAGATCAATTTCTAGCATACTTATTATAGAATTTATTAGTCAACAAGTAAAAATAACATAATAAAATATTATAATTTAAACAAATAATTAATAATTAATAAATTAAAAAAATTTAACAAAGTAGTATCTATGACATCTAATTATAAATTATTCATGATGATGCATTATTTATATGTATTACCGGCAACTATATAAACTTGAAATAAAACTTAATAAAAAAATTTTAAAATTTTCTAAAATTATCCATCCTCATGATTCAAGTAGTTAAATAAGATATTTCATATTAAGTATATGTGTCACACAATTAACTTTATTATATATGCAAAAATAAAATTTATTTTTCCCATATAAGAAAAAATAAGAAATTCACTAAAATACCTTATTACACATAAATTGAATGAAAGTTTAGTAGACTTTATTTATCAATGAGCCTAAAAAGAAAAAAAAATCCAAACTAATGTTAGATAGAATTAAAATTATACTCATTTTATATTGGAGTAATGTATTGACTACTAACATGTAATACCTAATTACGTTAATAGTACACATGATATATTATTCACAATTCAAATTGTGATATAAAAATCTCTTTTATCAAAATTTTAAAGATTTTCTATGAAACAGTAAATATATATTAGTCTGTAAACATTTTTTCTACTTGGATTGCATCAAAGTACATATATAACATTAACAACATATTTAACAAGTATAAAGATCACTATGTATTTAATATCATAATTATTGAGATGAAAATAAAATATTATCTTCAATATCAACTCTGTATTGTTTGACTATATGTATGCATCCTAAAATTAAGATGAAAGAGATAAAAAATATTTTAACATATAAATTCACATACATAAACCAAGTACACTAATATGAATTATTTATTCAAGAAAAATTAGTTATCTTATTTACATATTACGATACTTAATAGTTATAGTCAAGCACAAAGTATGAACATGGGCATCATATTCAAAATACGATGACTTCGCTATTTAATTAGTCACGAGCAAACAATAGAGCAGTTCATTGAATAAGAACAAATTGTCTCAGTACTTAGATACAAATTATTATTTTATTATATCACATAATGATAAGAAAAATTTGAACATTTTATTATGATGAAAATCATATGAATTCACTTAGATCATGCTATTTAACATAACATATGATCTATTGATCCCTCCAGTGTTGAGCACAATATCAAAATCTAATTTTATTTGGTAGTTAATATTATTTCAAATAAGAGATTGAGATTTTGACCAAATATTATAAAAAAACATACATGCATGAGATAATAAGAAGATTTAAGATTATATATTTAAGATAATGTATAAAAGATAACGACAAGTGATGATTCATAGGACTTGAAGATTGAGAATAATAAGGACACCAAGGATATCTTCAAACATTTTCATAATGATGATGATTTGCATACACATCAGTACTGATATACCATAGACACTGATTACTAATTCTTGATTCTTGTGATGATGTTATTATATTAGTGCGCTTGTTTATTTTTATAATTTCTTTTTATATTATTATAATTTATACATTATTGATATATTGGATATCTAGATAGCACTCATTATCATTTTTATTTTTTGATATTTTTTTTATTTTTTTATACTTTATACATTCATCACATATTATACTTTTGTTTCATTATTACAATTTAAAAAAAAATTAATTTTTTATTTGAGTCAAACCAAATACATTTTAAAGTCATGATCCCAATTTAAAATTTAAAATTTAATTCAAATTTCAAGTTAAACCCAAAAATATAAAAACTAAAAAAAAATGATCCACTCCAAGCCTAGAACAGCCTAGCACTTTGGGGCTCAACCATTCTATGTTGGGTCACCATTTTGGTTCTCACTGAAATAAGTCATGGAGGCATGGTAGTGCCTCAGTGAAATAGGTCATGCCAACACGACACAACCCATTTAACACATATTGAAGAGGTGATTCAGATATAATATATTTTATAGGAAAGGCTTAAGATGAGACAAAACACTTTTGTTTTGGTATGGTAGAGCATGGATTTCAGGCATGCTTGAGGCATGCCATTAATAACTATGCATTAATATGGAACTTAGTTTACTAGAAATCAATGAATTATGATAAACCCAACTCATTGATACCAGCAACAATAATCATGTCCACTTACATGAACAAAATAAGTATATCAATTAAACTTCCTTGATAAAAGCAAGATTAATCTAAAACACACATGCATAATACAAAAAAAAAATCACAACAAAAAATCATCCAAACTAAGTTATAAAAAATTATTTCAGCACATAAAGAACTTTCTAAAATATGTAAACTAAGTTTTATCTCTCATCTATTTGAACATGAAAACCAGAAAGAGATGTCAATATTTATTACACAAGATATAATATGGATATCATATAGAGCATGAAAACCAACAACAATATGCAAACTATGTTTAATCTAAACCCACCCCATCAGTCAAGCTGACCCACCCATTCTGACCCCTCTAAAATCACAAAGTTGATCCATAAAATAAGCATAAAAAATACATCCACGTCATCTAATTGAAATACCTTACAACAAACAAATAACAACTAGAGATAAAAAAATCACAATGAAGAAATCATTTTAATCATAAAAAAAAGATATTATCAAAACACCTCACTCCAAAAATCTATGTAAAACCTCTAACTATAAGTATAACATTTTTTGTTTATCTTATTATCAAGACACCTACAAGACTAGCTTTTAGTCTCCCTAGCTTAATATCATCATTAATTCTCATAATAAAGATTCTCATATAATAAAAAATAGAGCTTTCAAATAGAGGTGTCAAATGGGTCGTGATGTGCCGGCACAAATCATTTTTTTTCAGCATGATGCGCAGTTCATCAGCCCAGCACAGCACAGTGGGCATGGCTGTGCCGATCGTGCCTTGCGCATGGCCAGGCAAAAAGGTCACCACGATCATGTGTAAGGCCCATTTTTCTATTTTTAAAAAAAAATAAAAATAAAATGGCTCGGGTGACCGCTCGATGGGGATCCCGTAGGTGGTCACCCGAGTTGGTTTACCATGAAATCAGGCCAGAATCTAATGGGAAAAAAAAATTAATAAAAAATTAAAATTTTAGCCATTGGATCTTGCCTCTAACGGCTAGGGGGCAGAATCCAACGGCCCTCATGATTCTGTCCCCTAAAAAATTAAAAAAAATTACCTTTTAAAAAAAAAATATATTTTCTTTAATCTATAAATTCCACCACCATCTCTTTAATATCTATGTTTTTCATAAACATATTTTCTCTCTAATTGCTCATTTTCTCTCTCAAAAATCTTGCTCCTCTTTCTCGGGACTAGGGATTTCGGCATTCAGCTTTGATTTTCAGAAATCTCAACTTGAGTTTTGAATTTTGAGCTTGATTGTGGTGTACCGTGCATGTGACGGACCTCATTTCTTTTACCGGATAATTTATTTTAAGTTTTTTTTTACTTTCTCTCTGTCTCTCTAGTTTTCTCTCTCTAGACCAAAAATAGAAAATATTAAAAATCGGTGTTCTAGCCTCTAAATAACTATTCTGAATAATAAAAATCCTAAAAAATAATAAATACTAATGAAACATATTTAAATTTAAAAAATAAAAATATTACACAAAGGTCTGAGGGTGCTGAAATTTTGGTTTCTCCAGTCGTCTCAACCCAAACTTCTAAAAAATAAAAAACTAGGAGGACTTCTGTAATTTGGACTCATTTTAATATAATAAAACAAAAAAATATTAGGGGTGAGGAACAAGAAATAGCACAGTACAAATATTGTATGAGACTTTTAACATGTAAGAGTTCGTTTGGGACTGGGCACCTTAAGAGGCATGCCGAATTATGCACCAAAAAATATAATCCATTAGATCCTAGGCAAACCCAACTTGGCACTGCATTTTTTGAGACTAGATCGAGTTCAGTCTCAAAGTTTATTCCCTTCAAATACTCCAGTGAGTTGGGTAGGGACGACATGACAAGACTTATCACTTTAATGGGTCTTCCGATTAGATTTTCAAAAGATTCACGGATAGTGCGCATCATGCAGACATATTTTCAGTCTACTTATCGTAGGATTCCTAGGTCCACATCTAGGAATGACATACTAAAGATATATAAATTAGAAAAACAAAAAATAATTAATAAATTTATGACATATAGTGGAGTGGTGTCCATGACGTCTGATATCTAGACAAGTCACAATGAATCATCTTATGCATGTCTTACCAGCCACTATGTAGATTCTAACTAGGCAATGAATAAAAAAATTTTAGAATTCTCTGAAATTCTTCATCCTCATTATGGCCCGGCCATTTTTAAGTGTATGATGAAAATCTTTAGGGAATATAAAATTCAAAATAAAATTTTTAGTGTCACATTCGATAACGCATCTAATAATGGAGTAGCGATCAACATGTTTGTTTGAAATATTAAAGACGCACTATTAAGAGAGATTTTTCATGTCAGATGCATGTGTCACGTGATTAACCTGATTGTTCAAACAGGTATGAAGGTGTGTTCCCCCGCGTTGGATAATATAAGTAATACACTAAAATATATTCGCACTCCTCGCAGATAACAAGAGTTTGGTAGTCACTTTTTGTCTGTGAATTTTAAGAAGAAGAAATTCTAATCGGATATGAGACATCGTTGGTACATGATGTTAGAATTATGTGTTGGATACGAACACGTGATATCCGACTACGTCAATTATAAGAGTGACGAACTTATTATTGACAACACTGACAGGGCTTCAGAAATTTTATTTATGAAATTCCTAAAGAATTTTTATGACACGACGAACATGTGTTCGTCGATTTATACGCCTACGACTTGCATTGCACTCCGGTGCATATACAATATTAGTAGCATGTTTAGAAAGTATCGAGCTGACCCGACACTTAGACATATGGTTGCAGAGATGGAAACCAAGTACTTGAAGTACTGGTCCACCGTTCCATCTCTTTATCGCATCGCTGCATACATGGACCCTAGGATTAAGGTGAAAGGGTAGAAAACATCATGACCTACATTTCATCATGCATAAACCTGGAAGAGTGACATGAAAGGTTCATTCACGAGAAATTGACTGACCTGTTCACATTCTATGATACTAAGTATGGTGGTAGTAATAGTGAGACTATGATTACGGACATTGATACCTTATTCGGAGATGATTTTTCTATTCAGCTAGCGAGGAGAAAACATAGGAGTAAACTATCAAATAGGAGCGAGCTTTCTCGGTACTTAGATACCGATTACTGCTCGATCCTATCACATTCTAATATTAAGAATCTTGATATATTACAGTGGTGGAAATTATATGAATCCACCATTCACGTGCCATTTAGGATGGCACGAAGTCTACTAACTCCTCCAGTGTCGAGCATAGCATCGGAGTCTATTTTTTCTGTTGTAGAGAACGTGATTTCGGATAGGAGATCGAGATTACGTCCAGATATTGTTGAGGTCTTAGATTGTTTGAATGATTGGGATGATTCGAGGTTTAGCATCTATGATCGTACTGGAGCTGGTGATGGGGCTGGGGCTGGGACTGGGAATTCAGCCGTATCCACTACGATAGCGGAGGAGTTGATTGATAATGATGATCCATATGATACTGATCTTGATGTTGCGGCTGATGATGCTCATGATATATCGATTAACGATTGATAATGATCTACTATTTTTTGATTTCGATGTTTTATTTATTATTGATTGTATGCTTTATTTATACGTTACGTTGAAACTATAATTTATTTAGTTTAGACCTTCGGTATCTAATGGCTAATTAAACATTTTTCATTTAATTTGCTTATGTTTTTTTAAATTTTTAATTTTTTTAACATAATTTATTGATTTATTTATTTTTTTTGTTTTAATTTGTCATTAAAAAATTTATAACTATATTATATAATTCTAATAAATTTTAAACTAATTTTATATTATATTATAAAAAAAATTTTAAACTTGGTTATTTTAATAAAATTTAATATTTTTCATATTATAAATATATAATATTATACATTATCTATAATTTTATATATAATTTAATAATTTATATAAATAAAATAAAAATTAAAAAAAAAATTTACTGGCCCGAAAAGCCCGGCCCGGCACGGCCTGCCGTGCCTGTGGGCCGTGCCGGGCCAGGCTTTTTTAAACCGTGTCGTGCCTGGCCCGACACGGTACAATAACTGTGCCGTACCTGGCCTGACACGAAAACATGCCCGTGCTAAAAAAAATGGGCCGTGCCGGCCCGACTCTTTTGACACCTCTAGTAGTGCCTAGCTTGACACGAGGCACGGTTCATGTCAACCCAGCACAACACGAACCATGTCAAGGGATAGCCCGGCCAAGCCTAAAGCACAATTCTAGACCGTGTCATGCCATGACCGGGCCTCCCGACCCATTTGACATCTCTACTTTTAAAAAATAAGTTATTAGCTTCCATTACAAATGTCTAGAACATGTATTAGGGCACTTTAGTTCTACTAATAGAAAATAAATCAAAAAAAAAGAAATTACAAATATCATATGAATAAAAAAAATATCTTACATAATGAATGAGTAGAATAATTTTCTATTTTTTATAAAAAGAAATTAAAAAGATTGAGATCAAAAAATTTCTTTGTAAATAAAGTATGAGGTGAGTAAAATACTAGTTAGAAGAATGAAATATTTTTGGTGTGTAAAAGCCTTTTAACTACTATGTCATCATCTATTTTAATACATCACATATTTATTCTAATAAGTGAAATAATTTAAGTAAGTTTGCTCTATTAGGTTTAATATATAACATATATACTTCTAAATGAGCATCTCTAATCGTTCTCATTAAAATATTTATTGATACACTATTATTTTAAGATTATTAAATATTATATTAAATATTTTATTTTATATATTATATTTCTCAAATATCCTCAAAAAACACTCATATATGATAGTAGAGTTGTCAAGAGGGTTAAGCTGCCCAAGCACAACACAAGACTAACCCAAAATATTCATGTCTTACCTATCACATCATGACACTGTTCATAACTATGCCTAGACCATTGATCATCCTATTTATTAATAATTTTTTAATTAAAATAATATTTTTTTAAATCAAATGACTATTCAATTTTTGTCTACAACCATTAGAAAAAAAATCCAACATCTAAAGTATTATTTATATTTTTTGATATTAATAAATTATTACTTAACATACATGACACCAATATGCATTGCTAAATGTTGGCCAACTTGTCGGAAGCAATCGTTATGAAGGCAACAACCTTAGTTTTAAATAGGGCGAATGCACGTCATGCACACCATTTAATATAATATTATTTAAACAAGCATGTGTTTCATGTACCTCTTTTTTTTTAATCTAGCAGGGACAGGCATGTGAAGTGCATGCGTCATGCTTGGCAATGGCATGCTGGTCGTGCCAAAGCCGAACAACACATGCTGAGTA
This sequence comes from Sapria himalayana, assembly GCA_029783825.1. Lineage (NCBI taxonomy): Eukaryota > Viridiplantae > Streptophyta > Magnoliopsida > Malpighiales > Rafflesiaceae > Sapria > Sapria himalayana. Next base: position 1,689,578 of record JAREIK010001258.1, on the reverse strand, counting down.
ATGACAGCTCCTGCCCATGCCATGATGTGCTTCAGCCACCCACCCTAATGGACACCTCTCATTATCAATCAAAATTAAAGTACTAGTAATAACTTTGGTGTCATGGCCTCAATATTTCCCAAATAAGAATGATCATCTCTATCAACATCTCATGATCTAATATAGGTCAAGTGAAAAAGATTTCTCACATCTTATGAATCAATTATGATATCAAGAGAAATCTCATAAACCCTAATAAATTCAGTACGTGTAGGAGAAAAAATAAAACATAATTGAAGGCTTGGTCGAACACTTGCCTACAAAAATGAGTCTGAGACTTCCTTAAAAATATAAATATCAACAATACATAAAATATTCTTTAAAAAAGTAATTTCAACTCAAAGAATATTACATCACAACAAATAATTGTTTAATTGATAACTTGGTGAAGTATTTTGCTTGAAAAAATAAACAAATATATTTGATTAATCAAATAATTTATCATCAAGATCACATCACTTTAAAATTGACTATGAACGAACATTCTTAGAAAATAGGAACATCCCCCTATTGTCATACAACTATGTCAGAGCACTAGCATCAGTTATAGAATAGCACAACAATCTCTTCCACATGGTACAGTACATCTCCAAACTTTCCCTCTACTCTTGTCACACCTCCCTCTCTCTAATTTAATCACTCCAACTAATATCTATTGGAGACTAGTTGAGGGATACCATCAAGACCATCACAAAAAGCTGTATAAAGACCACAAATCATTCTTTATCCCCCTAGCATGCAGTAAATTGTAAGTATCATATACAAATTAGTTTAAGAAAAAAAATTTAGTACCAATGTAATTACTTTTTTTTCATTACTTTTCACATGTATCATTTATAAAAATTGGAACATGGAACATGTTACATAAATGAGCAGTGAAATCTTCACTAGTATTACATGTAACATGCATGTATAAAAAATATGTAGATCACACAAAAATTCAAAAATTAAAAATATGTAAACAAAAATAATACTAAAATGAATGACCATCTAGACAAGTGTGATAGCAAATATTTTCATCCTCGGAAGGTAGGTCTTTATTTTGAGACTAATAAAACAAAGATATTTTAATTTTTAAAAATAAGATTGCTCAGATATTAATTTCACTCATACATCACAATAGAAAATTGTCATTTTTATTACATCCAACTTTAGAGAAAGGTATTTGTAGTTCAATGACAATCTTGGCATACCCTATATGTGGTGAGACACTAAAGCAAGCCTTGAGCAATCCATTAAAACATTGAGAAAAAAAATCATACCATTAAATAACTTTCCATTAATTTCAACCTCATATGATTCCATAACTTCTTGAATGGCAGCACCAACATCACACAATCTCACATCAATACCTGATTCCTGGAAAGCAAACAATTAGGGCACTGTAACTGTCCTGATCAATGATCAAAAAAATATCAGATACCAATGGCTCTCATCACATATGCATTTCAACACCTTGAACAATCATCAATAGCCAACAAGGATGCGGAAGAAAGAATGCAAGTAATTATTTCAAGCAACTGTAGACCAGAACAAGATGGAAAAAAAAGTAAAAGAAAAATCACAATTCTGCTAAAATTTACAACCTCTTAATCAAAATAAGATTCAGCTGAAGATATTATTTTCGTAATTTTACATTTTTTGGGTAACATACACAAAAAAAACTAATGACATCCAAGCAAAAAAATGTGAACAGAATCAACACATAAAAGAAATATTTCTGTTACAAGAATAGTCAACCAATCAATAAAAGACCAATTACTACAATAGCAATAGCATATTTGCATTTATTCCCCTAGCAAAAAAATGAAATGATATCAAATAAAAAACAATTGATAATAATAATAATTATGTTAAAAGATAAAGAAGAGAGAAAAGAGACAATATAGATAATTTAAGAAGAAAACTAAATTTTTATTCTTCCAGAAACCCTATACATATTGTTATAATCATTAATATCTTAATAATTATTCACCATCAAATATGTGATTATTCACAATTATCAATGAATCATTTAAAATATTCACTTGAATGATCATCAATAAATTATTAGTAGTATCTTATTAAAAACCTTGCTAGTAAAATTCAATAAGACAAAATCTGAACAAAAAAAAAAAATACAGTATCTAACATCTTTATTCATACTTCCCCTTATAGTGACATGACTATATTATCTTCAACTTTTCAACTTAAAGATCTTTAAGCTGACATATGTCAACTTACCGTACAAGTTTATTAAATATTGCAGAAGACAGTACTTTAATAAATAAATCTACTAGATTATCATTAGACCTTATTTATTGTACATAGAGGTGTCAACCGGGCCGGGCCGGCCCGGCACGGGTTCGTCCCGTGTCGGGTGTCCCCCGACCCCGACCCCGTGATCGCCCTCTCCCGCAAAAAAAGACCGCGGGTCGGGTCTAATTAGACCCGACCCACCATCCCACGTGGCCTGAACCGTACGGCCAGGCCGGGCCCGGCACGACTTTTTTAAACCGTGATGTGCCTGGCCTGGCACGAATGCACGCTCGTGCTCAAAAAAAAAAACAGGTCAGGCTAGCCCAGCTCGGACCGGTTGACACCTCTAATTGTACATCAATTTCACAATCTTTTTGAAGTTAACTGTTAGATTATTCTTAATAGAAGATAATCCACATAATTCTCTAATTTTTATTTCATTGATCTCAACCTAACATATTCTATACTAGCTTCTTGAATTGCAAGTATTTCTAAATGATTAGAGAAGGTGATTACAATCATTTGTTTAACTGATCACTAGGATATTACAGTATTTTCATTACTAAATATATATCCTATTTGTGATCAAACTTTTTGAGAATCTGAAAGATATCATACATATACATAGCCAAGTAATTATGGTTTCATTGTTTTTGAACAAAATAACCCCGTGTCACTTTCCCACAAAGATATCTTAAAATATGTTTGATTTCATTTTAATGTATTTTAGCTAGAGCTGAGTTGTATCTTGCTAATAAATTAATTGAAAAAATAATATATAGTTGAGTATAATTTGCAAGATGCATTAGTACACCAATTATACTATGATATGGTACTTCAAAACCAACTAACTCTTTATTTTCTTCCTTAAGCCAAAATAAATTTTTAGTTACTTCAAGTTATCTAACAAGCAAAGGGCAACTAAGGAGGTGTATCTTATCCATATAAAAGTACTTCAAGACTTTTTCTGTATATAATAATTGGTGAATCAATACATCATTCAAACAATACTCAATCTATCAGCCAAGACAAAATCTTATTTTTTCCAAATCTTTCATTTCAATATTCTTTAAATAGTTGATTATTTTGATAAGCTCTTCAGGAGTCCAAATCACATTTAAATTATTTATATATATTGCTATTATTACCAATTCATTTTCTATTTTCTTGATGAAAATATATGGACAAATTAAATTATTCACACATTCTTCTTTGAGTAAATACTGATTTGAATGATTATACTACATTTGACTAGACTATTTTAATTCATATAAAGATTCTTGCAACATAATTAAATACATGCTCCGTGGTTTTGAATTCATTGCTCCAGGCAATATTAATCCTTTAGGATTTTTCATATATATATATACGTTAGCATCTAGAGACCCGTATAAATATATTGTGACTACATCCATCCATCCAATCCTTCTGAGACTACTAAATTTATCAAATATTAGAATGTGATAGCGTTCATTATGAGAGAATATATTTTCTCATAGTCAATTCCAAGTCTTTATGAGGAACCTTGGGCCATAAAGTATGCTTTATATCATACTATTTCATTGTTCTCATTTCACTTTCATACAAAGATCAATTAATATCAAACAAGTTGTATATTTGTAGGTATTTGAACTACTAGACTAAATATCTCTCATTTAACCAGTGATCTTAATTCAATTTTTATTGTTTCTTTTCATTTTAACCAATCATTTCGATGTCGACATTCATTCACATTTTGTAACTCTTGATCTTCATTATTTCTTATGATATCTATAACTATTTGGAAAGAAAAAACAATATTCATATGGGTAGTATTTCAATCCCATATTCTTCTCTCATGTACATAATTGATAGAAATATCTTCATTATTATGTACCAGTACATTATTAAGATTTAACTCTTTGACTGGTGCCTTTGCAGGGGCTACTTTTTCATCGACATGGGGCTTAGCAATTATATGCACTCCAAGAGTCATAGATATAATATTTTTTCTTTTTCTATTAATTGTATCATTGGAGCCAATAAGCATTACATATTTTAATTTTGGCTTTGGTTCATTCATCACTTCTTTGGAATTTTCTTATTGGGATTTCAATCCTCACTATAATATTTACTGCCATGATATATGAATATATGATATTGTAACTTTTGTTGAATTGATAAAAATATCAGGCAATTGATTCGCAAGACCTTATAAATAAATTATTTTTTGAACTTCTAATTCATATTACTTCATATGGGGATCAAGGTGAGATAAAAATGACTCATTCCATTTAATTTCTTGTCATTCTTTTGGAATTGACTTATTTTACCATAATGACAATAAAAAAAATATTTATCAAAATGACAATCTGCGAATCGAGCAGTAAAAACTTCTAGCATAAGAGGTTTGATATTATTTATAATAGATATAAATTGAAATACAACATAAATACTAAAACAACATTGAGGACCTAACTTATTTGCAGATTGATTTGGACAAGCAAATCGAGTAGTAAAAACATCTCTCGTAAGAGGCTCAATATAAATTATAAATTATAAATTATAATAGAAGCAGATTGAAAACTAACATAAATATCAAGACAACGTTGAGGACCTAACTTATTTACAGATTGATTTGGACAAGCCATCATAAATACCAAGCCAACATATATATCAAGACAACGTCGAGGACGTAACTTCTCCTGTAAGAGGCTCAATATATAATTTGGACAGGCTTGATACATCATTATAGACACTTAATAAAAGATTCAGGCAACTCATTTAAAAAATGAACATGAGCAACAAGATGTTATACATCTATACCAATAAACATATAATAATCAAGGAATATTTGAAATAAGAATCATCAATATTATCAAAAAAAATTGTCTTGAAAGGATGATCAATGAACTGTGCTCTAAGTCGAATCATTTCAGCAAATAATTTAGCTAAGACTATATTTCTACTAGAAAGAGAAGATACATGAGACCATCAAGAATTTGTATCAATTAAAATCATAAAAATAATAAAAAAATCTACTTGATGAGTGAATATGCCCACAAATATCCCCTTGAATATGTTTTAAAAAAGATGACAATTCAAATGTAAGCTTTGCAAAAAATAGTCTGATAATTAATTTATATTTGAAATAAGCAACATAAATATAACCATCATTAGAAAAATTTGTCTGCTTGTTAATGAATGAAAATTAAAATTTTGAACGATAAGGCATACCATAGAAATTTCAGGATGCCCAAACCATTCATGCCACAGTAAAAATACATTGAAATCATTGAGCTTCTGGTTCATGATACCATAAGATTTAATAGATCTAATATTTATCTTATATAACCCATTAGATAAAAAAGATAATTATTCCAAAATATATTTTTACCCAGAATAATAGAAATAATGAGTAAATACTCATTTGCATCATTATTCATAGTTTCAAAATGATACCTATTTTAGCGAATATCATTGAAATTGAGTAGATTACTACAAGATTTATTAGAATATCTTTAATAATGATATCCATAAATTTATAATTTAATGACTATCAATAGAATAATAGTAACTTTAACGAAGACTTTAATCAAGTTAACAATACCTGAGATAGTATGAACATTAGATTGAGCTAATAAGAAATTTGAAAAATATTTCTTATCATGCAAAATTATGTTGGTTGTAGCACAGTCAGCAATACTTGCATCACCAATAGATGGTATATAATTGATCAATTCTAAAAAAGAATCCATGTATCTTAAAAATAAAAAATAAAATTAAATATAAAATCAAAATTCACATTATAGATAACTATATAAAAAAACAATATGAAAAAAAAAATAAAATAAAATAAATAACAAGATAATAATGTTTTAATCATAGCACACATTGACATCCCCAATTAAATAGTAAATTTTTTCACTTGTTTGCACAATCATCATCATTATCAAAGAACCAGATTCTTAGTGTCTTTTTGATCAATAAAATTTATTTCAACTTGCTTATCTTTTACTTTCATGAAGATCTAATAAAAGTCAACCAAATAATTGATCATATGACATATATGAGATCAATGACCTTTTATTCCACATCTATAATATTCAGTCCTAGAAACCTTTTTGATATATGGCTTTGTTATCTTTTCTTGATAATTTTTCTAAATGATTTAACTTCTAGTTGTTAAAGACATCGATTAATTTTACTAGACCTACAACTACCCCAATTCCAAGAACTATTGCGACCACAACCACTACCTTGTCCATAATATTTATGCCCACGTCCACGCCGACATCTATTAACTTAAATTGTAGCATTGACTTCAAGCAATGATATAGATCCAGTAAGGCAAGATGATGATTTTTTAATAATACTTTATTATTCTGCTCAACTACAAAGAAACATGCAATTAACTTAGAATATTTGGTAAAACGATGCTCTCTATATTGCTACTGCATGAGTACATTAGAAACATGAAAAATAGTGTATGTCTTCTAAAGCATGTCCTCATCTGTAATATTTTCTCCACATAATTTTAGCTAAAAACTAATTTTGAACAAGACTTAATTATAGTCACTAACTAACTCGAGATCTTGTGTTTATAAATGAAACCAATCATAATGGGCCTTCAAAAATCTTGTATTAATAAACAAGACTTAATTATTGGTTGATATGTTGTCTAAATATATTTTATGATAATAATCACATCCTAAATTTTCTCTATGAGAATAAAATAGTTCACTTCTATGTGTTTTATCTACTTCTAAAATATTAAATTAAAATTTATGTATCTCAATGTCAAATTATCATAGTAAAGAATAATAAAAAAAATAATTTTTATTTTTTTCAATATGTCAAATTCAAAATATCTCATAAATAACTATCATCATCTTAAATTTTATATCATCATTATATCTCAAATCATTCATATGCCTCTTATTTTTTTAGGTGCCAAAACTACCTTCAAGAAAAGTATAAAACACTATTATGTCTTCAATCAATTTAAGTTAGTGCTCAACTCAAATTTAAATATGCAACCAAATAGAAGTGCCTGTGCTCGATGAAAGAGGTCCCCAAATCCTAAAAACATCTTGAAATATCTCAGTATACAAAAAAAATGTCAAACTAAATCTACCAATATATTGATTATGTGATATCCAATCTAATAATAATTAGATAGTCAATCTTCACAACACACCCTATAAATAATAAAATTAATTGAAAAAGTCATATCACAAATAAAATCAATATTTATATTAATAAAAATATTTATTAAAAACAACCTAAAAATTAACTTAATAAGAGTATTAAATATATATTTCATCTATAACAAGATAATATCTCTTAAAAATTCATAAAATCATACATTAGACTTTATATATTAATACACACTCACATAATAAAGTTATAAAAAAAAGATAATTATTTAATTAATACAACTCAGATTCTTCTCTTTGAAATGCGTGTTACAAAATATTTTTGATAATATACAATATTAATTGCAATAGATCATCAATCGGATACCTTTATCTATCTTTTCCCAACATATGCTCTTTTATATTTTGCATTGTGAGAAATAAATTTTTAGCATGCCTCCTAGCATTTTTTTGAATACTTATTTTATTCATATTCTCTATTATAGATAGAAAAATGTAACACTTTAAATCTTGAGTATGATTAATATTTTTCTTAGAAACTCTAATACTCAAAAAGAGTACAAATAATTTTTACCAAAATATATTAGTGTTAGTGAGTGTTGTATAATATTTTTTGAGTATGATTAATATTTTTAGAGAGCCTACAAAGCATATAAGCCCATATATTTTAGCTAGCTCCATTACTTTTTCTTTATCATCTTTTGTCTTGTTTGGACCACCAACTAGTAGAGACAATTACATGTCAACTGCATCTTAACTTGTTTATTCACAAAATAATATTATAATTATAGTCATCATATATCTTTAAAAAAAATAAGATTTCTTATGAAGAAAATCACCCTCAAGCCCATATGACATAGTAGTCAACGAGTCCATTCCAATGCAATCTCATTTTGAAATAAAATTTGAAACTTGATTACTTAGAACTTTTAGTCTATACTAAAAAAATAGTATTTATATAAACTGCTAAAACCAAAGACAAGTCTTTTAAGAAGTCAGATAATCCTAAAACAATCTCTTATAAACTTAAATTTTTGATCATTTTTCAAAAGAAATAAACAAATTATATTCAATACTCAATTATGATATGCATTATCTTACTCATACCTTCTTTGTTCATGTCCTTTTATTATTTTTTACTACTTTTGACAATACTAAAATACCCATGACTCTCCCTGAGGCACTATTCATCCATGTAGACATCAATCCATGATAAAAAAAATAAATATCCTCTACTTTAATGATACTTAAGAATTAGTATCACAACTAACATTAAGATATTTTGTTGGTTGCATGTTGAGATGAAAAAATATATCACCTTAAAAGGAGACATACACCAAAAAGATATTCTTCAAATAATTATTTATTTCACTGATAATATCACACAAATAAAATATATATCTGATAGATATTAAGAATATATTTCTTCACAAAAAACTTGAGGAGAAAACATATATGGAGCATTCATATGAGTTTCAAGCAACATAAACATACACAATTTGTAGAATGCGAAAGATAGTGTATGCCCTTAAATAATGGCTAAGAATCTGGCTTATAAAATTTTCACAGTGATCACCTCGTTTGATTTATGCAAGTGTGTAACAGACTTCTCTTTATTTTTTAATATGAAGTCTGAAGACAGGATAATTTTGCTTATGACATATATAAATGATATTTTGATTACGAGAAATAACAAATTAATGATTACTCAACTGAAGAAATACTTTAAATCATAATTCTAGATAAAAAACCTTCGAAAGACTCGTTTATTTTATAAAAACAAATGACTTAGATTAGGAGAATACTATTTTGTCACCAATGAGGTATGCATTTAATAATTTTTGAAAAATCGTAACTCTTGGATTATGCTTCAGCATGTGCTTTTATGGAACCATATACTAATTTTACTTTGAAAAATTGCAACTCTAGTTAAATCTATGTGACTAATACCATTGTCTCGGACTAAATATGAGATTTTAAATCAATATAATTAATTATTTTCTAAATTATTCTCCAGGAAATCTCTTGAGCACAATTCTTCACATATTGAAGTATGTGAAAGAATCCTTTAGGAGTCTAAATCTCTTTTAGCAATCACATATACTTACAGTTAGTCATACGTTCATATTCAAATTGAGCACCAACTTACACCCAGGTAATTCAATCACCAATTATGCACTTTTCTTGGAGATAATTATGTTTTTTGAAAACATAAAAGATATATAATTATTTTGAGATCTAATACAAAAATATAACTCAGAGCAATGATAACAATTACTTGCAAGATACTTTAAATTCAACAAATGCTCAAGAAGATCAAATATTCATTTTATATATATTAAGATAGATTATATATTCCTTAAATAGAAGATTTAGGATTATGTCGTTACTACAATATATATTCAGACAGTTGTGTATTAAAAGGATATCTTTTTAAAAGCCTTTAAAGAGGCACCAGATTACCTCTCTCCTCCAAGCTTGATATTTTAGATTTTTACACAACTTAATGGGAAGTGATGTAATTCACAACTTTAAATTTTTTTTTTAATTTTTCTACTTTATTGCACTATTGATAAAAAGTAACCACTGTATGCTATCACAATTCATTTTTCCAATTATACAAGTATTTTCCATGAATATTATTTCTTACTTCATTGTTGTGAGTTTGTTTAGTAATACAATTTGTTGTGTAGCGTTAAATTTTTCCTAGCAAGTACTAACATTGTTTCATATATTTTAATGTATCGTCAATTCTTATTTTTTATTATTTTAAAATAATATATAAAAAATAAAAATATATGTAATATAGAACAAAAATAAAACTCAAGTAAATCGAGAATAATTATCAAGAAAAGTAATAAAATACTTGAATCCCTCATAGGTCATATCTCTACAATCTTCTCATATGTCTGAGTATATTAGATCAAATAATTCCTTACACCAATATAATATCTAGCATAGAAAACTTTAGCATACTTTTTTAATTGATATGTATTCAAAACTAGAATATAAAATATCCTTAAGGGTAGGGTAAAGAATTTTCAACTTAGGTAATGAATAATGATAAAGTCAAAAATGCTTAAGAAAAATTTCTAACATACTCTAATACTTAATAAAAAATCATATCTTATAAGAAAAAACATAAAATTCATATCGATCAATCCCAAAGTAACTTTTTTTCAATCTCACAATGTTACAAATAAAAAAAATCAAAATTAAATTTTCTAAAAATATAATTCATAAAAAAAATTAACAAAATGTTAAAAAATAAATAACACATAAAATAAGAAGAAACCTAGCTAAATATTAGTTGTATTAAATAGCTTTCAAAAGATTGTCATTTACTACCATAATATTCAAAAAATAAAATAATATAAAAAATGAAACAATTACAAATAATATGAATATTAACTTATATATCAATAATCAATAAGTTAAAATTAAAAAAAATAACAAACCCAATTACGTGAAATAATATGAAGTATTTATTATCACCTTAGACATTAATTTTATATATTTTTCTCTCATCTCTTGGTTCTCTTTTTTTTTATAAATTTCTAAAAATATCGTAATGGTCACAATTTTTTATTACATTTATAATTTTAATTTGGTGAAGAATATGAACAATTTTAGTGATGAGGTATGATTTGAAAACACGAGCAAATGAGGTGGAGTTAAGCCATATATGTTGCCCACATAAAGTTGTATTTCATATATTTTATTTTAATTAATATTTTTAGATAAATAAATAAATAATAAAAATAAAATCATAAAAATATTACTTTCATTCTCATATTTCTAATCTCCTAAATTAAAAGAATAATAAATAATAAATATTATGAATTTAAATTAGACATAAATATAAATAATAAAAATAATTCAATCAAAAGGTCCAAGGTAAACACAAGATTCTCTCATGATATCGACTCATATGCCTAAAAAACTTAAAAATAGACAAACTTCAATAGAATTGAGATTGACATGCTTTAACATTATTAAAAAAAAAAAAATTATCGAAAAAAATTATGTGCAATTTATATATTATAAAAAAAAGATAAATGTATCAATACTAGTGGTATTGATCACCTTAAGAGATATGTAATAAATACACTAAAAAATATTATACATTAAATCACATGCAAACTAAACTAAGTGAAAAGATCTTTAAAATTTGATCAACTTTAGATTCATTGACTTTATTCATTTATCACATTAAATTAAAAAAAATACATAACACAATTGATTTTAGCATTGATTTTTCAATTAGATTTTTGAAAATTCCTAAACTAATTCATATTATGCAAACTTACTTATAATATGCTTATTATAAAATTCTCATATCGACCAATAAAAAAAGATATAATAAAATATTTTAAATTATAAGAATAATTAATAATTAATAAATTTAAAAAATATAATAGAATAATCTTCATGATATCTAACATATAGATTAGTCATGATGATACTATATTCGCATGTATCACCAGTCACTATATTAATTTCAAATAAAAATTAGATTAAAAAATTTTAGAATTTCATAATATTCTTAATAAACCATGCAAACATAAGTATTTATCAAGAATCTTTAGAAAATATAATATATAAAATAAAATTTTTGACATAATATTTATTAATGTTTTACATAACAATGTAACAATAAATATATTTGTAAGAATTATTAAAAAAACTCCATTATGTAAAACTTTTCACATGTGTTGTATGTTATATAATTAATTTAATAGTATAAGTAAAAATAAAAACAATTTCTCATTTTAGAAAACAAAAAAATTATTAAAATACTTTAAGACACCTAAAACAAAACAAGAGTAGTACACTCTGTGTTTGTTAGTGGGACTCAAATAATTTGAAATATCAAATAATATTAAAATCATACCTACCTAATATTAGATTTATATATTAGTTACCAATACATAATATCCAACTAAGTCATTAGTAACAATGATAAAATTATTATTGATAATTTAAAATTAGAAACTAATTTTATTTTTAAAATTCTTGAATATCTTTTATGATATGATAAATATATATTCATTAGTATACACACTCACCACATATATTATACTTGGGTGCATATACAATATTAATAATATATTTTGAAAATATATAAGATATTATGATTTTAGTGTCATGACTATTGAGATAAAAAATAAATATTTAAAATTCGAATCATTTAGTTCATCTGGTTATTATTTGACAGCTTATATGAATCCTAAATTTCATGTGAAATAAGTAGAAAATATAATAAAATATATATCAACATATATAAACCAAACAAAAAAAACAAATAATAAGATTCACAAATAATTAGAGATTTAACTTTATATATTATGATACTAAATATAATAATTTTATTGAACAACCAAGTTTGGACATAGATATCATATTCAAAAATAATAATTTTACATTCAGCTAGCTAATAGAAACAATTGGATGATTTATCAAATAGAAATGAGGTATCGCAGAACTTAGATACTAAACACTAATTCATCATATCATATGAAAATAGAGGTGTCAAACGTGCCGGGGCAGCCCGGCACGTTTTTAAACCGTGCTCGGGCCCGTGCTGTGCCCAGGTTAAGAACAGCCCGTGCTGTGCCCAGGTTAAGAACAGCCCGTGCCGTGCCGTGCCGTGCCTTGGCACGGCACGCCGGCACGGGTCCGTCCCGTGCCGGTTCACGCAGGCACGCGTGGCGCTGGCGGCGTGTCACGTGTGGCGTGGCGTGACCCGTCCGAGGGTAGTGCGCATCATGCAGACTTATTTTCAGCCATCCTATCGTAGGATTCCTAGGTCCACATCCAGGAGTGACATACTAAAGATATATAAGTTAGAAAAACAAAAAATAATTAAGAAATTTTTGGCATATAGTGGAGTGGTGTCTGTGACGTCCGATATATGGACATGTCACGATGATTCTTCTTATGTATGTCTCACGAGTCACTATGTAGATTCTAACTGGACAATCAATAAAAAAATATTAGGAATTCACTAAGATTCTTCATCCTCATGATGGCCCGGCTATTTTTGAGTGTATGATGAAAATATTTAGGGAATATAAAATTCAAAATAAAATTTTTAGTGTCATTTTTGATAATGCTGCGAAAAATGGAGTAGCGATCAATATGTTTGTTAGGAATATTAGAGACGCACCATTAGGAGAGATCTTTCATGTAAGATGCATGTGTCATGTGATTAACCTGATAGTTCAAGCGGGTATGAAGGTGTGTTCCCCCGCATTGGAAAATATATGCAATGCACTCAAGTATATTCGCACTCCTCGCAGACTACGAGAGTTTGGTAATCTCTGTTTGTCTGCGAATCTTAAGAAGAAGAAATCCAATCGGATGTGAGACATCGTTGGAATTACACGTACCTGATGTTGGAATCATGTGTTGGATACAAACACGTGATATCCGACTACGTCAATAATAAGAGTGACAAACTTATTATTGACGACACTGACTGGGCTTCAGGAATTTCATTTATGAAATTCTTGAAGATATTTTATGACACGACGAACATGTGTTCCTCGATTTATACGCCCACCACTTGCATTGTACTTCGGTGCATATGCAATATTAGTAGCATGTTTAGGAAGTATCGAGCGGACCCGACGCTTAGCCATATGATTGCAGAGATGGAGACCAAGTACCTGAAGTACTGGTCCACCATTCCATCTCTTTATTGCCTCACAGCATGCATGGACCCTAGGGCTAAGGTGGAAGGGGTTGAAAACACTCTGACTTTCATTTCCTCGTGCATGAACCTGGAAGAGCCACCTGAAGGGTTCATTTACGAGAAGTTAACAGACCTGTTCACATACTACGATACTAGATATGGTGGTGGTGGTGGTGAGACTGTGATTACGGACATTGATACCTTGTTCGGAGATAACGATTATTCCATTAACCTAGCGAGGGGGAAACATAGGGGTGGACCATCACATAGGAGCGAGCTGTCTCTGTACTTAGATACCGCTTACTGCTCAATCCTATCACATTCTGATAATAAGAATCTTGATTTATTACAGTGGTGAAAATCATATGAGTCCACCTATCCCGTGCCATCTAGGATGGCACGGGATCTACTGACTCTTCCGGTGTCAAGCGTAGCATCGGAGTCTACTTTTTCTGTTGCAGTGAACGTGATTTCGGATAGGAGATCGAGATTACGTCCAGATATGGTTGAGGTCTTGGCATGTTTGAAGGATTGGGAGGAATCGAGATTTAGCATCCGTGATCGTGCTGAAGCTGGGACTGTGACAGACACTGCAGTCGCATCCACATCCACTACGATGGCGGAGGAGCTGATTGCCGATGATGATCCATATGATACTGATCTTGATGTTGCGGCTGATGATTCTCATGATATGCCGCTTGACGATTGATACTCATCTGCTCTTTTTTTTCGATATTTTTTTATTTATTTTATTTATATGCTTTGTTTGTACTTTGTACCATACGTTGTGTTGAAACTTATACTTGTTTTGTTCGGACCATTGGTTTCAAAAGCATGATTGGTAATTTTTCTTTTGTGTAGTTTATTTTTTTTTTAATTTTAATTTTTACTAACATAATGTATTTATTTATTTTTTTTACGATTTAAATTTTATTTTAAAAATTAATAACTTTAAATTTTAATATATAATTAATAAATTATAAATATAAAAAAAGATAAAAAAAAAATTTTCTAATATTTGTTTGTTTTATTTAATTTTAATTTTTATAATTTTTACCAAAAATTATATTTAATAATTAATACTCTATACGGTTACTTAATCAAAAAATTTACAATAAAAAAAAAATTTAATCTGCCATCTGCCTATCCGTCAGCAGTCAGCCCGTGCGGCCTCCCGGACCCCCTTGACCCGGTCCCGCGTCGCGGCTCCCGCCTGCCCGGCCGTGCCGCCTGGCCTGTATGGCCAAGGCGTGCCCGAGCGGGCCCGGCACGGCACGGCACGGCCTTGCCGTGCCCGCCTATATACAAACCGTGCCGTGCCGGGCCGGCCCGTTTGACACCTCTATATGAAAACATTAAGAATTTAGACATTTTGAATACTAAAAATCATACGAATTTATATATCTCGTATTATTTAAGATGTTTTGTAATCTATTAATTTCACTGATATCTAACATAATATTAGAGCCTATTTTTTTGTGGCTAAAAATATTATTTTAGATATGAGATCAATAGCATGATCAGATATCATAAAAACACTCATACTAAAGAACTAGGATAATTCATTAATGAGTCTTGAAAATCAAATGAAAAAATTACTCACAGATAATAACTCACACAGCATGAAAAATATTGAGAATCCGACTAGAAGCTAGAGATGTAACGACCGAACCATACAGATTAATCATAAATATTAGAAGACTAATATGTTGCTATTGATGATTATTATTACTTGTTGTATTTTTATAGTTTTTTATTTTATTGTTATTTGTGATATCGTGATAAAACTAATACAGCAAAATGAATATATTTTTTTAATTGACTTTTATTCATTTTTATTTACTATGCAAAACAATTTAATTTTAATATTAAAACCTCCAAATATTAAATTTTAATTTTAAAGATAAAATTTGTCTGAGAAATTGGACGAGACAATCTAATTTATTTAAAACAATCAACTATGTGGTCAATTATAATTGGCCGACTCGTAAGCTAACCACCTATCGATAGAGGTATTCAACGAGTCGTGTCATGCCATCATAGCTCATTTATTGGTGGCCCAATCGGGCCACCATACTGTGTCGGGCACAGCTTAGTATAGTAGCCATGCCAAGCACAACATGACTTGAGAACGTCCGGCCCAACACATGCCAACTTCGAGTAGATTCAAGCCAAGTCATACCCAAAGTTTGCCAACTTTTTTTAATACCACCATAATGGGCATGAGGAAGCAATAGGGCATGATTGGTACCCGTAACCCATGCAGCTAAACCATGTCTACGAGCCAGGCACCTGAATCATGTCTGGCCCAGCGCATGGCCTTACTCCTCTTGGCCCATCACGACATGAGCAATGCCTTGAACTAGCATGACTCAAGTCTAGGCATGATTCTGGATCTTATCATGCCAAGCAAAACACAACTATACCAGGCCATGCAGCAGGTCATGCCCGAGCTGATCGACTCATTTGATTCCTCTACTTGTCGATCATCATGGAATGGGTAACAACGAATATGCACAACCCATGCATCTTCATCGTTCAGCATGGCCGTGCACTCTGTTATGCCCACCGTGCCATGCTAGGCATATAGACCATGCCATAGTGTAGTGTTTGGCACAATATGAAAATATACCAAAACTCAATTACTTTTGAGGTTGACGCACCATGCACCAAAACCAAATCAATGAGATTCCCAAAACACAATTTTTTTTATTTTGGGACATTGAAACAATTTTTCCAAAAAAACATAAATTTAATCAATCAAACAAATATAAAAATATAAAAATATAAAAAATTAATAGAAATACCAATAATTAAAATATAAAAAATTAATAATAAAATAAAGATAAGTATCTATACAATAATATTATTATTATCACTAAAGATGATGATTAATATTGAGATCACATATAATTATAAATAGATGATCATATCCAAACAAATATATATAATAATTATTATTGTACAACCTAAACTCTTAGATAGTAATATATTAACTGACATACTAATTAAGATAGAAATTAATTTTTTAGTTGCCATGGCGTTGCTTTTGATTATGCTAGATAAATGATTTTATCATATATTTACTATATGAAATGATTTTATTTGATATATTCTCAACAATAAGTAATTTCATAGGTGCTTATAAATAAAACATGTTAATATTATTTTTCTTCAAATACTTAAATATGAGAAAAAATCTTTAATAATTATTCTTTCCTTAAAAAATTATAAGCATTTTATAATCTAGTACAAAGACAACATATCAAATAATGAATATTAGAACTTCTAAGTTACTTTAAATCAAATACTTGGAGAAGTTAGTTTTTCTATTTTGAGTTTTACTACTTTTTGTTGTAACAACAAAAAAAGACATTAATTTCACTTGATATTTTATAATCAAATAAAACGTACAAATTAAATCACTTTATTAAAGAGAAAATATATAATTAATTGATTATTTCTATTGCATATCACCTTGAATATATCTTCACAAAATAATGAGAAGAAGATTTTTTTCTTTCTTCAAACTTAGTATAAGAGATATATATGACCCAACATGAGGTAAGTGTTAAACTATAATTTATGAGTTATATTTTATTCTATAATTTGTACTAAAATTTTAATAAGAATATATAATAAGATGAAATGCTATTTGTACTTATTAATATATTTTTTTAATGAAAATTAAATTTTAATATACTAAAATTGAAATACTTATATCTTGATAATTTTTTTAAACTTTTGGAGCACCAGAATTATAATTACTTAAAATTTGATACACTCATATACATAATCTCCATCTAACTCCTAACCACACCACATCATCATTCATCAAATCAAAAATCATTATTTTCAAAAATAATATATATTATTTTCAAAATGTATATATATAATTTTTGAAAAGAGAATATCTATACTATGTATATAGAAATATATATATATATAGATAGATGCATAAATATAATTACATATAAACACACAAATATACACCAATAGAACATTCAAGAGCTGCACATAGATATCTATATAGATAGATGCATATATAGAAACTTAGATATAAAGATAAAGATAAAGATATATATATATATATATATATATATATATATATATATATATAACTATTTTACCTATATCTACATATTTATGCATCAATCAAAAACTATATTTACTTATATCTACATATTTATGCATCCATCACTAACTATATTTATCTATATCTATATATTTATGTATCTATATATATCAACATTCATGTATATCATATATATAATTATGTATCAATATAAATATATAATATCTATAGATATATATATACACACACACACACACACCATATATATATATATATTATTTTCAAAAATAATATACTTACGTTTTGAAAATTGTAAATATACATGACATATATATACATAATGCATATATACTATTTTCAAAGATAACAAATATGCATTTCAAAAACATCATATATACTTCATGTGTATGTATATATATTATTTTTTTAAATAGTATATTTATGTTATGTACATAAAAAGTGTACATATTGTTTTTGAAAATAATTTAAATTATTTTTCAACTTATTATTTTTTTTATTTGACATGATGACATGGCTATATTGAGGGTAGAGTGAGTATTGTATATTTGAGTGGGTCAAAACTTAAATATTTTTTGATTTTGGCACACTAAAGGTTAAAAAAAATATCAAAATATAGATATTTTCATTTTGATATCCCAAAACTTAATTTTTTTTTTACTTTTCACAAAAAAAAAATGAATTTAAATATTTCTTGATGGATTATGAACATCTTTGTAATTATTTTCATAATATACATATTTACATAGACATAATTTTTTTCACAAAAAAAAAACTACATAAATTATAATTTTTATTCAATCCCCAAGGGCCAAGGCCATATATAACATTTGAATCAAATTAAGAAGAATTTATTCAATCAGCCCAAAGCATAACCTAAAAAAAGCAAAGAATATTTATTAGTAATTGAGCATAGTTACTGCATAAGATAAATCATTAAATTTTTAATTGACCCCAATATGTTATATATTACTATTTTTTAGGATAAACATAATAAAGACGATATATTCTTATACCATTATGTATCAAAAAAAATGGCATTGAATCTTCAAAAAGTTATTTGGTTTATTTTTATAAAATTAAGTTTTTCCACAAAATAAGTACATAATTAATATAATAAAATCTTATGTTGAATAAATAGTAAAGTGTCGAGAGTTTGGTGTAGTGGTGCCATGGTGGTGTTTGGTTGTGATATTATATATATTGTGTGGTTCATTGTTGAGAAGCATAAAGCAATGTTCGATTATTAGGAATAACTCGACAAAAATTAAAAACAAACACCTATTCTCATTAGCAACTTCGGTAATGATTTAGTACTTTGACTAAAAATACATGAGATACTCTTGATGGATGAATCACTCAAAATCAAGTCAAATGATTAATCGGTGAGTGATGCCTAGGTATTGATTTATTTGTGACGATCAATTAATTCGAGTATGATTGTCATATTTGATTCTTATCACAAAGACAAGAAAATTTGTGACTTCATTATATTAGCATATTCATTTGAGATATTTCATATATATGACAATAGCATTCTTTTATTAACATGAAAATTCACTAATCAAGATAAGATAACTAGCTATATGGCTTGATTATAATTGTGGGGAAGGATTGACAAAATGATACCTATGATGAAGAATCTAATAGCGTTGAAAAAATTGAATGATCAAATTTATAGTATCTTGTACTAATATTCGTCGATTAAACCATACATCACTTTGCATACACAAATTCTTTATATGATGATACTTCTAATTTTCTCAAAGATTTACTAGAAAGTAATTTGAGACACCCCCACTAATTATTACTATATTGTTTTCTCAATGCGATGACAAAGATAGAGATACTTCAAAAAGGAAGAAACTAGTAATAACTTGTTTATTTTGTGAGAAGTTAAAACACACTCAAGAAAAGTGTTATACATTGCACCCTAATTTATGGATAACTATTTGAAGACTAGATATACAATGGAAAATCAAATATACTCAAGCTAGATATTTCACATGTACACCAACTAGTCTCGTTCACTTACTCAAAAAAAAATATTATACACTTCTTTTTTTGGGTGATAGCACTATTAGCTCCATCAGAGATACCCTCACTAGTCACTTCTATAGTTCTCTCTTTTCATTACCTTACATTGGAGTTTAGACTAATAAATTATAAATTTGAAAGTCAATATTCATACAACAAGTTTAATTGAATTTACAAATTTTAATATTATTGTGACTAATAATATTATTGTATAAGTCAAAGATCAATACAATGTTAATGTTTAATCTTTTTTTTGACTTCTTTTTTGTACATGAGTTTTTAATTTTAATATAATCTATTTTTTATTAATTATTTTATTAAACTATTAGATTGTAATGTTATATTTTCTTCTTTTAATATTTATATGCAATATCAACAAACCAAACGACGACGTCCCTAGATATTGACCGAGATATGTTATATCTATTTTTCTTGATCTTATGAACACTTTAATATGTTTGACTATCTTTGAACTACTAACTAACTATACACTCTTAATTTAAATATTCTTCATTAGATAAGCTAAACATTATAAAATTAAGTATCAAAAGATACTTTTTATTGACTTTAAAACATGTTAACTAGAAAATTATATAAAACTTCTTATCCAACAAGTCATAAAGATATTAGTAGACACAATCTATCTGGTTTATTCAGATATTTGAGAATCTTATAAAATAATCATACATGATTTAAAATATTTTATAATATTTAATAAAATTTAATGAAAACATAAAAATATATTTTGGTTGTTACATTAGAATGTTGAGACTTGATAATTTTTTAGAGTATTTTTCTTATTATTTTTTTTTTATTTTTTTGAGAAGTATAAAAATAATTCACTAGATGTCATGTATTGACACTTAAACACTTGGACAGATAAATTAAGGAAAAAAAATAATATTTGAATGAGATAACTAACACACTTTTATTACATAAAAATATTAATAAATACCTTTAAGGAGAATCAATGTTAACAACAAACTTCCTCATCAACTTAAAGTTTTTGTTTACTTTTTTTAGATCATATTTCATGTTAGTTTTTGCATTCATAAGATTGACTTTTTCACCCTCAACCAAAAATATTTAGATTTACTTTTTTTATTTTAGATCTCTCAACTAGTAAAAAGAAAATGACTATTTGTATTATCAAATATACTTTTTTTGAATACTTTAGTACTCAATAAATACTTGTGCTACTCACCAAATATCAGACAAATTATTATAAATATAGATATAATATTCTTTAAGAAAAGGTTCTTTCATATATAGTAGTAATAGGGTCATTTGCTCATTTTCTTGTCTAGTTGTCACTTCCCTCAAAATATCAATGGACGCAACTCTTATACAAGATACTATCATCACTTTCGATCTTAAGAGCTCCAATGAGATGAATCATGAGAAGTCTAATACAAGTGTCCCAAATAACAAGAGGTATAAATATCTCCAAGATTGAGAGAGAAAAAAGTTGAGAGTTTTTCGAAAACATACAGATATATTCCAAATAAATACATCTACAACCTCCCTTGAGTAAGTCAGCCACCACGTCGAATGAACCGTTCAGCATATTAACTTGGATCTTATGATTGCTCTATGAAAAAAACTAATAATATATTCTACCCAACATTTGTAATCACACTCTCTTATTCTCATTTTGATATTACATATTCTAATTTTATCTTCTTTTAATAGTTGTAGGATCCCGCATACTCTTTTTGAGGTACTTTACCATTCGAGATGGCAAAATGCTATATTGAATGAAAAGAACAATCATTTTTTGTCACATGATATCTTATTCCAAAAACTTAAAGTAAACCAATAGTAGAATTTTAAGTGAAAAAATACAATAAAGATTGAACTTAAGAAAAATGGATCGGCTTAAAGTTAAACTATTATTACATCGAATCATTTTATAAAAAAAATATCATTACATCGAATTATATATGTTATCTTATTACAAAATCTCCAAATAAACTAATAATAAAATATAAGTGAGTGTATATGAAAAATACTAAACTTAAAGAAAAGATTGATCGACTACAAGTCAAGGTGGTAGCCAAAGAATTTATACATATTTGATATGTATGATATAAATTATTATAAAATATTTTCCTGTGTGATGAAGATGATTACTATCAAATTGTTGCATTCTATTATTGCATCTCATTGATAAATTATATATCAAATTGATATAAAAAACATATTGCTTTATGATGATTTAAGAAAAGAAATATATATATATATATATATATATATATATATATATATATATATATCAATCATGAATTTTTTTTTGTTCTAAAGAGAGCAAATATGGTGTGTAGCTTGTGAAAAACTTAGGGTCTGTTTGATACCGCAATTAATTTGTTCAAACCATTAAAAATAAAAATGTTCAATAGTTTTAAATTTTTTAAGTGTTTGATAAAAAAATTTTGGAAGCTAAAAATTAAAAATTTTAAGTAAAAAAATATTGAAAATATTAAGTAGATATAAACCTATTTAATACTAAAGACAAAATTTTCAGCAAATTTTTTTAAAGTTACTATTTTATCCTTTTTTTCTTTTTTTTTTATTTTCTCATTCATGCAACAGTTCATTTTATGAATTACTTTTCATTTCTTCGCCACCACAAACCCTAACTATCTTGTTATAATTAATTTAATAGAGAAAATAACAAATCAACTAGTTGTTCATTAATTTTTATTTTTATATTAAAAATTTAGATAGTTTTAAAGAGTTTAGATTTTATTAATTATTTTTTAGATATTTTTATTTCTTTTTTGGATTTATGATTTATTTATGAATATATTTTTAACAATTTTATTTTTTATAATACTGAATAATTGCAGTGGAAAAAAAATTCATTAAAAATTCTATTTATGTTGAATAATATATAATATAATAATAATAAATGTATATATGTAAATTATATTATTTTTAGTATTTAACATTTACAGTTATCAAACAATATATTTATTTTCAGCATTCAATTAACAGTAATTTATCAAACAGTTTTTCAATACAAATTCAACACTTATAAAATTTAGCACTTAATTTTTCAACACTTATTTTTTAAACACTTAATTTTTTTAGTTTTATCAAATGAACCCTTAATATGCCATGAAACAATCTCAATGTATGATTCAAAAAATTCTCTTCTACACCCACTACATTTAACCTTAGGAGGTGTGTGTCAATTTATTATTATTTCTATTGACAAGAATATGAAGGATAATGTGTGTCAATGTATTAAGTGAATCTTAATTATAAGAGATAATTAATTATGTATATTTCAACTAAAGATATTCTTGCATACCAAGTTTTTGAATTTTAGTCCTTGTCGGGCTAAAAGTATCAAAAAATCTCTCAGACATCTTAGGTATTTTTTGGATATTAAAATTTCTTATTTTAAACAAAAATTTTAAATATTTTATTTGATCTTAATATGATATGATGCATAAATGTCAGCTCACCACTTTATATGAGTGTAGATATATCTATATATACCAACTTTTTAATTGATTCTTACAGATACAAAATAATTATAAAAAAATTTAATTATCTAATAATAACTAAATAAGATATTACTATACTATTAATATAATTAATTATCTCATAGATCATTTAAAACATTATCATATGAACGTAGTTATTTGAATTCTCAATTATATGACAATGACTCAAAGATGTGAAAATTCACTTAGAGACAAAGGGTATTTCCAAGTAGAAAAAAGTTCAAATTCTACCTAGACCCATGCAATCACAAAAAAAAAGTCATCAAATTTTATAATTTTTTTGTAGGTAATCTAATCTCTACCAATAACAAGTGAAAGGTAATTATTTCTAGATCAAAGAAAAGGTAAAGAATAAGGCAATAATATTAGTTATTTGTGAAGATCAATAGATCAATCACTTCTTACAGAAATTTAGCATCACTTCTTACAGAATAAGGTTATATCCACATGTCTGGTCGCTCAATAAAATAATAGTGACCAAAAAGTCCAGATCAGCAGTACCTTAATGCCCGTGTTAGTTGCCTCGCGTGAAGCTTCAAGTAGTGCATCAAACATAGGGTTGAATGCCACTGTAAATGCACAATCCACAATATACCCTGAAAAAAACAATCCATTTATACTATAAACATATCACACCAGTGGCCATGCCTCAAACACTAAAAACATTAGACCACATTGCAAGAGTAGTACCATCAATATGGGTTCCAAAGTCCAGCTTCATCACGTCATCATATTGAAGCACAGTCTTATCCCCAGTATTTGGTGTCCAGTGAGCAGCAACCCTGGACAAAAAGTAGATTTCCAAATAATTATCAAACATCTAAAGACAAAATAAAAATTTTAATGGAACCTTCAATTCTGATTATTGGGTCACCAGTTTAGAGAGCATCCTGTAGGAAAAGCAATGCCTGCATGTAGGCCATTCTCAGATATGAGTTTACGAACCATATTTTCCAGCATCTCACATAGATCAATCATTAACATCCCAGGCTTCAAAATGCTTCTAATATATTTTCGTACCTAAAAAGTGTGGCAGATCCATGGTGATGGCAAAAAAAATGTTAGCAGAAAGAATCACATGTATGGCATGAGAACCTGTCGATGAACTTCTGCTGCTTGCCGAACCGAATTATATATTGGTTTTTGAAGGCGTTCCAACTCTCTCTTTTCTTCAGATGTAGCTCTCCATAAGTTACTGACGCAACATATTGCAGAGCAATTGCATAAATTCATAATAACCTCACAGTTACTATAATTGTCAAGTGTAGACTTAGACAAACATACAATGGAGTAAAGGATATGTATCAATTCACAAAACATATATGAACAACGGTGAAAAAAAAAGAGATGCATCATGTAGGTTGGAAATCACCTAAAGAAATATCAAATTGTTAGCAATCTGTTTTAAATCTCCTAGTTTGAATTTTATGTCCAGTATTTTTCTTACCAATTCATTGTTTAAATCTCCTAGTAAGGCAAAGTAGCACAGGTGGTTAATCACAATTTCATTGTTTGAAGCACTTAGAAGAATCAATTAAAATATCAAAATATCTCATGTATCAAATGCAAGTATTCACTATCATTGCCGTGCTACCACTTTTGTAATTTCCACATCACGCTTATACATTTTCCCATTTATTTTTCTTATCATTAGTGATGATCATGTTCTGTTCTTCACTAGTCAGCACTATCAAAAGGAACAACACTATGCAGAAGTCAAGAAATCACACAGTCAGCTCAGTAAATTAACATATTATGATTTGTTGGTTGAAAATTTAATTAACTGAAGAAATGTCAATGCAGGAGCTATAAGAGCCATATTAAACTTATTTATTGCAAAAAGTTCTAATCAATATTAGTAAGCAAAACTATTGTTGTAGAGATATTTTATTCCAAAGATTGAGTCCAGCTGACCATGCCTTGTTCACAAGATACTCTAGTAATGTGCAGCCCAACCAAAAAATACAAATGTCAATATAATATAATAGCACTTGTATAACTCTGGTAACAAGGAAATATTATCTTAAATTACTTAGTCACATCCAATGTGCACCTCCTAATGCACCAGTTAGAAAGTAGGAGATTGTTAGTGTGCAAGCAGAAAAAAGTACAAAAGTAAACATAATTTTTTTACAGATTACATTAAAAATATATGATTTATACCACAGACCCCAAATAATAAAAATAAAACTTAATTGATAATGATTATATACCTTCTACCGATGACTCTATTAATAAAAATGATAATATATGCAATATTAATATTAACATCATTATCATGATCAACATACATTTCTTATATAATCAACAATACATGCCATAACATATGGAAAAATGCATGAAATACTAACCCCTCCAAATTGGTGTTTCTACCAAATTGTTATATATGTGTGTGTCAATTATGTGGAAATCTGTTCATTGCTTTTTTTTTCCAGGTGTACATATTGTCATTTTTAGGCTTGAAGCATATAGCATCACCACAAAAAGATAAAAAGACCCAATAATTCTTAAAAAAAATTATTATAAAATCAAAACACCCCTACTTATGGAAATGGTCAAAATAAAAATTTGATCAATAAAAACACTTTAGTTTTTTTAAATTATAATCCAATTTGTTTCTAATGTCATGTTACTATTACAAATAGAACAAATAAAACTTTTTGGCCCAAGAGTATTATTAATATTTTGATGACAACAAACCAAGTTTATTGGTTACTAATTATTAAAATTGAGATTAATAATAGGTTGAAATCAATTAAACTCTTAGAAGATAAATTTACTCATTCAAGATAGGGGTCAAATGGGCCAAGCATACCACGGTATGACACAACACAGTTGGAATTGTGCCTAAAATAGGCATGGGCCATAGGTGTCAAACTGGTCGGCAACACAGGGCCTAGCATGAGGAACAGCCCAATTCAGCCGTGGCCCGTCATGGTCCAAAAGAATGCCTAGGCCCGTGCCGGGCTGGCTCAAGGCACAGCTCGTGTCGTTCCAAGGTAACCCGTGCCCCGTGCTGGGCAAGGCACGGCCCGGTACTGTGGCCTAAAAGGATGGTTCATTGGAACAACCCGAACCATGCCCCGCCCCCTACTCTGGATGGCCGGACCTGGATCTCTGGACGGTGTTCAGACTTCGGAGTCCAAAATCCGACAGAACCCCAAACCCAACCCCACCACCCAACCTTCGAACTTCAAACCATCAATCTACTGATTCTAGAAGTCGAAATTCCTAGAATCTATGGCCATTGAGTCGGTTCAACAGTTGAACCGGCACAACAGTATAAAAAAAATAAAAAAACCAAGTTTTTAAATTTTAGTCATTAGATTCATCGCCCCCAACGGCTAGGGGCAGAATCCGAAGGCATTCGTGATTCTGCCCCTTTAATTATCAAAAAAAATAAAAAAATGAAAAAAAAATGGTTTTTTTAAAAAAACCTACATCTTTAAAATCTATATATTACCCCCCCCCCCCCCCTTCTTAATTTCTATTTGATCTCTCTCTCTCTCTCTCGCATTATCTCATTCTCTCCGTCTTCCTCTTAGTTCTCGTCTTTTTCACTCTCTTTCCATCACTCCTTTTGGTATCAACTTTTGGAACTCGAGTACGAAGTACAATTTGATGATTGCGATGTGGACATAATAAGGTAAATGAGATTTTACACATTATAGATATTAATTTTAAAATTTTATTTATAATTTTTTTATATTTTAATTTTAGTTAAAGATCCAAGTAGCTCCAATTTATTAGCCATGAGTCCGATTTTCTAAAAATTTTAAATGACGCATAAAAACAAGGGGAAAGCTTTTCACCAACTCTTTGTGCTAGGGACGATTGTCAATAAGGGCACAACTTGACATATACAAATTCTCCATCTGACCATTGTACCTCTCAATGTTTAGAGTATGCTCTTTCATCTTTTGTTGTACACGGTGTAGCCGTGTAGATGGAACTTGAGCTCTTCGTGGATCGTATCATGTTGGAACAAAACCAACTCTACCTCTTGGTTGGCAGTAGCTCCCCATTAATAGAAGATCACAGAAGGTGGATCTTGGCCATAGACTATCTTAAAGGGAGTAATATATGTTACTATATGGAAGGATGTGTTGTAGTTGTATTCAGCCCATGCTAACCAATATGACAAATGGGAAGGCTAATCTGCTATAAAACATCTGAGGTAAGTCTCCACACATCAAATGACTTGCTCACTCTAGCCATCAATTTGAGGATGGTAAGCAAAACTGCGCTTGGTGTCTGACCCCAACAATCTGAATGGCTCGGACCAAAAAGTACTAAATAAAATCTTGTCCCAATCTAACACAATGCTATGAGGAATGCCGTGTAGCTTTATAATCTATGTAAGATAAAACTGGGCCACTAGTGGAGCTAAGAAATAAAGGAATAAAGACAAGAAATGAAAGTACTTGGAAAGTCTGCTAACCACAACTAGAATAGTGTCACGACCCTTCGACTTGGGTAGCCCCCTTCTATGAAGTCCATAGAAATGTCGTCCAAGACTTGCTGGGGAATAGACAGTGACTGCATTAATCCAACAGAGAAAGTAGTCATACTTATGAGGTTGGCATACATCACAGTTGAAAACAAAATTTTGGATGTCTTTCTTGATGCCTCACCAATGAAAATCAGAAGAAAGATGATTATAAGTCTGCAGGACACCTCCATGCCCCCCTATGGGACTGGAATGGAACTCTCGGAGCAAGTATGGAATGAATGGAAAGGTGGCCGGCAGGACCACATAGCCTTTGTAATGCAGAGTAGTCCCCACTCTACTGAAGTGAGGATATGCAGTAGGGTTTTCGGCGGTTACATTAGTGATGTTGGTCAAATAGGGGTCTCCGGCTTCCTAATTGTCAATTTCCTCAAACTCCATAACAAGGAGGGCTGATACAGTGGTAAAAGTCATCTCTGCCGGGAGCTTAGAGTAAGCAATAATTTTCTGATCAGTACATACCAATAATTTTTTGCGCCAATGGATTAGGTTTTCACTTCTTTATTGCTAACACCATGGCCATCAATTCTCTTTCATACATTGATTTTCCTTGAGCTTGTGGACTGAGTTTGTGGCTAAAATAAGCTAGCGGCTTCCCCTCATGCATCAATTTGCACCCAACCCTACCCCTTGCATGTCTGTTTCTACCAAAAAGGACTTAGAAAAATCTAGCAAGGCCAGCACCGACAAGGAAGCCATAACACCCTTCGGTTGATTGAAAACCCTCATAGCCTCCTTAGTCCATAAGAAAGCATCTTTTTTTACTGTTGAGTCAATGGCCAAGCAAGACGACTATAATTAGCAACAAAACAATGATAGTACCTGGTGAGGCCGAGGAATCCACTCCGACATTGAGTGACTTCAAGTCTATCTTTGTATGTATTTTGCTAGGGTCGGCAAAGACACCTTCTCAGTGAATAATGTGACCCAGGTACTCAATCTGGGGTTAAGCGAAAATACACTTTTTTGCATTAGCAAATAACTGCTGCCTCAGAAAAATCAGAAAAATTATTTGCAAATGGCAGAGATGATTTGCTTCCTAAGTGCTATATGCTAAGATGTTGTCGAAGAACACTGGGACGAAATACATTTGTGAGTGCAAAAGACAGGGGCATTGGTAAGTGCAAAAGACATCAGTAGAAATTCATAGTGGTCGTGGTGTGTCCAGAACAATGTTTTCGGCACAACGCAAGAATGACCTTGATCTGGTGGTACCCGAACTTTAAATCTATCTTGCAGAATACCTGCGCCCCATGCAGCTCATCCAAAAGTTATTTAATGACAGGCATGAGAAACTTATTTGCTACTGCAGCCTTGTTAAGGGCACGGTAGTCTACAAAAAATCTCCAACTACCATCCTTTTTCTTGACTAACAAAACCAGGTTGGAGTAGGAAACAATGATGGGCTGATTAATTCCTGCTTGTAACATTTATGTCACTAGCTATTCAATTTCATTCTTTAGCAACTTTGGGCATATATAGGGATGCACTGAGATGGGCAATATTCCTGGTTGAAGGAATATGAAATGTTCCCTGGATTGTGGGGCGGGCAAACCCACCAGAACCTCAAATATGTTTGATACTCTGCAAACAACCAAGTTATTGAAGAGGAAAAGGGATAAGTCGAGGTTGTTGTGGCCAGGATCTCACTTTCTGTGGTCATCATCTGCAATTCCACCGAAATGCCATGACCTTTGTGTTTCACGTTATAAACAAGACTGTTCAAGGATACTTGAGATTTGGATAAAGTCGAGTCTCTTGGATCTTGATCTTTATCCCTCCTAAAGTGACTCGTGAGCAGAGATTTCCTCAATTAAACACTGAATCACCCAACATTACCAACAATTGAATGCCCAAAACTACATTAGAGGTGCCCAATTTCAAGGAAAAAAAATCAGCAATGACATATATCTTAGCAAGTTGTAAGTAGAGTCCCCAACACACCCCAAGGTTTTTACTTCATCCCAATTTCCCATTTGAACTACAAACATCTGGGTTGGATTCAGATTGCATCTTAGTTGGAGCTCTGACACAATATGTTTAAATTATGAAAGGCACATGAGTCGATCAACACAATCACCTCTGGTGACTTAATCTTGATGCGGACCTTCATCAAATGTGGAGGATAAAACCCTACCATAGAAGAGATGCATGGGATTGCAGTAGTAGGATCATCAACGAGCTCAACCCCACTCACAACTTAGTCCAACAATGAAGAGTCAATTTCATCCTCTTTCTCATTATCTGTGACTCACAAAACTTGTAGCATCTTTTGTTTGTAGTGATGACTAGGCAAATATTTCTCATTGTATCGGAAACTTGTAGCATCCTTTTTCCTGCATTTTATGATTTGTGAGTCTTTTGTAAGAAGTATGGAGATGAGTTGAGGCTGATGATGTGGGGTTTGACGGTGGAGAAGGTGCGCATGAATCCCAACGTGATAGATAAGCAGCATTAATGGGTGGAAATGGGTGTGTTGTTCTATGTGCGGCTGGTAGAATGGTCACGTGAGTTGCACGCTAGCTTGGAGAAGAAGTCTTTGGCCAACGACACAGAGTACAAACATGATAAGCCTCAAAGGTTCTCTATTTCTCTTATATCCTTTGTGCCAGTCTCATCTTCCCCCCTGAACCTGATGGATCCAATTGTCGGAGTTCTGCAAGATATCAGATCGCAATTCATTCACAAAGGCAGCTTCTAGCACAAAGAGGATAATTATCATTGAGGAGCCGACACCCAACGACATCTCAAATTGTCGCAAGTATTCTTGTACAATGGAGGTCTGAAGAAGAGAGATTAGTTGCTTGTAAAGATTCCCAACTTGGCTGGATCAAAACCAATTAAATAGTCGCTCCTCAAACTCCTCCCAGCCATTGAACTGATTATGCCCTTCTTCCCATTTGTACCATGCTAATGCTTCTCCCTCCATACAAACCATCACGGCTTACAACTTTTCATTGGCACATAGGCCGTTGATCTCAAAATACCAATCAACTCTAAAAAACCACCCATTAGGGTCACAACCTTCATAGAGTTCAAGGCAACAAGGAAAATGCTCTGGTACCGATGTCATGGATTGTGGTTCTATGCATGAAGGAGTTCCAACCTCAACCAATGGCCACTGTGATGATGTTTCAGAAGGGCCAACGACATTCACAAGCACCGAAGAATAGATAGGTGTTTTACCTTTTTCTAGGAGTAGGTGCTTGATCTCCTAATTTCTTTCATCAAGGGCATAAACCATATTCTCAAATTGAAATATCTTAGCCATCTCCATTTCTAATTTTTTTGGATTCAACTATTGGAATGTAAAATTAAACTCATCTAATTCCTGTCAAAATTCCAAATGCAACGACACCATGCAATTTACTGTGCCTTCAAATTGAATTGCTAGGTCTTTTATAGTAACCATGGTCCAAAAAAAAAAAGACTTAGATACCACAAATGGGATATCCCAAATGTTTATAATAGAAAAGCACATTTATAAAACAATATTGTAATGTAATCCATATAAGAAACAATTCATTCATGCTCAAATTTAGTGATTCACACTCAAAAGTAGATTTGGAAGCTAATCCACCCTCCCCTCACTATTTTCCCAGTCAACAACAAAATATCTCATCCCCCAACCAACATTCCCACAATATATTATTTCCCCCACCCTAAGTCCCCAACAAACTTCTACAAAACTATGAAAAGACCAACCGACTATCAACCAAAAAAATAATAACAAGATTCCTTCCTCCCAAGGGAAAGATACTAATAATTTTAGATATCAGCTATGACTATTCAGTTTCCCTTTCTCCTCAAATAGGTTACCTAGATCTGGGGTTTATCACCCTGATTTGGCCTGATACAACTCAGCCATGTTATTTTTTAAGTGATATGTGAGATTCACACACCAACTCAGGTCATAATTTCTACTTGACCAAGGGCATGACCTAGGCGTGTTTTTCTCACCCAAGCCGAATTCAACCCACATGAGCCAATTTCATAGGTCATGTCGTGTCGTATGATTTTATGACAAATAGGCCATACTTCATAGCCTAGCATGGCCCAAGTCATGTCATCATGTCGATTCATGTCATGGGGTATGTTACTGTTCATGCCTAAGCTAGCTAAAATGAGCCATGTCGTGAGCCGTGCCAGGATGGCCCAACCAAATTTGCACCTCTATTTGGTTCTCAATGAATGTTTAAGAAATTGATCAAACATTAAATAAATATACTTCAAGCCTAAAATGATAATGTTGTTCTTGATCAAGCTCACATTAAAATAATTGGATAGGAAACTATTTTTAAAAAGTTCCATTAAAAATAAAATTTAAAATAATTAAAAATCATAAAAGAATGACTTCATATTGAATAGCCAATACATTGATGTTAGAAATTAATTTTATAAGACAACACTTGAGTAAACTTTTATTTTGTTCAAAAACTCTCAAATAAGAAAGTCCTAGTACATTCATTTTATTTATATATTCAAAAGTATACCATAACATTTATCCTAACTTTTTTTTGTATCTATGGAGTGAGCAAGTTAATTTGAGTAATTTTATCAAATTCCCAAAAGAAGAATTACATCGTAAAATATTTCATGTAATAATTACTTGAAGTGGAGTTAAAAAGAGCACTTCGAAATAATAATCCAAGTATATTAAAAAAAAGCTTAATTTAAAGCTTGAAGATAATAAAACCATTATAAACATGTTGTCAATAATCTCTCTTTCTTTTTGCTATCACTTTGAGTATTGCATGTTTAAATTAAAATTTTTGTTTGCATTATCTCACCCCTCCCTCGTGGGATAATTGAAAAGTCATTTATTCTAACATTTTACAAGCTCAATGGCAATACAAAAATATAATGACATAGGTGTCTAATCAACAAAGCACCAAGTAAAATTAAAAGGTATGAGGAACTTCTGAAATATTTTAAAAATTCTTTGTTGTTATTAGAATTATTCTATTGAGATAAAAATTTGTTTTAATTGTAATATGTAATTGATTGATTTTTACTATTTTTGCATCCTTTGAAATGGCTTTCTCAAAAGTTTTATGTTGGTACATTATATTTTAGAAAAAAATTAATCTTTCTATTTAGTTCTCCTGGAGTTATATTATAGATAATCATTATTTTTTCAATAATATTAATAAAATATCATAAGTCAACCTGAATTTTGCTCTAATAAGTTCACAGATATCTAAATGAATTAAATTGTATATAATCTTGTGCACAAAATTTTAGCTAACAATATAAGAATTCATAATATTTTTTTCTATTTAATATATCTAACAATGTAATTTATTTTGCTAAAAAATTTAAGATTAGTTAAAAAATATGACAAAGTCAAAAAAAAAACAAATAAACAATTATTAGCACTGAAACACCTAGAAAATTTTCTAACAAATAAAAAAACATATAATTTATTTTGCTCAAAAACAAAGAATTCCAAGAAATCTTTTTATCCTGCTAAACAAAATTAATAAAAAAAATTATATTAAATTGAGTTGTTTAGTAATACAACTCTAAGAATAAAATCATTCAGGTGCTCAAGAATAAATCAAATTCAATATAAAAAAATATTAAGATTAATATTATCATACACAATTAATTATAACATTAAGAAGATAAATAAAAAGAATATTTAATAACAACTAAATAGTTATGATATAATAGTTTACTCTTAAGTCAATTACCCCAAAGTCATTAGAGAAGATAATTGATAAAAGCTATAACACATTATAGTTAACATATTTTACTGGCTTACTTGCAATGAATTTTTTATATTTTTTGTTAATAATCATCTTAGGAAAACATTGTAAATAATTTTTGAATAAATATAATTGTTAGCTTATCTCCACCAATAATTTATTGTTGGCCATAAGAAGTCAGCATAATACCATAGTAAGTAGTCAGCTCGGCATAGTATCACAACAGAACTTGAAAAGAATAAATACCACAGTACAGCATGGTACAGCACAATACCACAACATAGTACTATAATCAACATGGAACAAGACAATACATCACAGTAACACCACCATATATGGTCACATGTTTGATACAAGCTTTTAGACAAGATACCTCTTTCTAGTTCTAGGGTGTGCAGAATTTTTCACACTTATGCAGCATTGATATCAAGAAGACAAACACATACAAAAAAAATGGCCAAATGCTAAAAAGAAAGGATACTACTACATATATCTCATATTTACAAATAGGTTTCCTAATCCTACATGTAAATAGATAAAAATAATTAGGAAAACCAATAAATTAGAATGTCCAATCATAAATATAAAAATAGATAAAATATATGGTACAATACTTTCCAACCCATATTGATAGATCAGATGTTTACAACAAACACATTTCAACTGGGTAAACACATTTGGGGAGCTCGCCCAAATCATAACAACTCAATCAATGCACTTACACTAGACTGGGTAATTGAAAAACTCCAAAATTAATCTCTTCTTAACCAAAGAGAATCAAGCAATAAAGAAGTATAAAGGATTTTAAGTACTAAATGAAAAAACTCCTAAAGTCTAAGAAAATAATTTCAAATTGTGTTGCTCCTTTAAGAAAACATAATGATGTCAACAAGACACATTCAATAGTGTAAGACCAATAAATAATTGTCATCATACATGGGGATGTAGTCAATCAACAAAAGTCAATAAAGAATGCTATTTCAGGAACACCTTAGCAGTATGTCACCCTATCAATTCTCTCACATCATATACAGCAGAGAAAAATAAAATATCAAATGATAATAATTAAATTGATACTTATAGTTAAGTTTATGTTTATGTTAATGACATCTTACCCAGAATGTCATACATAATATACACAAAAAATATAATAATACTCAATAATTAATATAAATAATAAAAACACACTCATAAGACTCATAAATTCATAATATTCTACATTTGGTCTTAAATGATTCCCTCAGATATATATGCATTAGAAAATAATAAAACATCATTCTACATTGTGCAAACATTTCATAAATCTTCAAGATGTTACTTGCATAACTCATAGTTAACCAAATTTATCCTTTTGTTAAGAATATAAGACAGCATTTTGATGTGCATCCTTTTGGCATTAAAATCTATCGTATCTGAAGTCCGAACTACTATAAGAATACTATCAATATCACTAAAAATTGTTAGTTTCATTTTTTAATACTATATTTTCAACATTGTGACCCTTGAGTAGCAAAAGATCCAACTAAGAATCAAATCCTTAATGCAACAGGAATAAACAAATTTATGAAACTAGCATCATTTGATTGAGATAAAGCCAATCATTGAGATTAGATGAGTTAATAAAAGTAGATTATAAATAAAATTTGATATATTATGAAGATTATTCAGATTGTGTGTGGTGGAGCTTGTGAGCTGTCACTGTTTTGCAGCAAAGAAAGAGGCATGACCAAAAAAAAACACGTAATTGGTGCATACTCGTCTTTGTATTGATGAACTTCACCCTCAGGAAACTCCTCAGAAGGAAAAAGCTGAATAACAGGAATGGATGGTGGATCAGACTGCTTCAACGATCCTTTCTTCTTTCTGTTGTTACATCGAACGTATTAAACAAACGAAAATATGTCTGCCAATAAATTATCAAATACGAAAGAGGGGCGGTTACTTGGCTTTATTTTTTTTCTTTTTCTTCTTTACCTCGTCTGCATGAATCCAAGTGACAAATGAAGGCCATCAAAAGAATTTTCTTCAAAAAATCAACAAGTTGAGTAATGTATACAATGTTAAATACGAGTAACACCAAATTTTCTGAGTTGTAGTGCACTCTGACCATGCACATTAACATGTATATAAATATAGACACACTCACCAATAACTACGCACTGAAAGACAAACACAAAAAGAATGATATTTCTATCTCACTCGAAGATGACAACGATCGTTAACCTTTTTCTGGATCTTCAACTGTTTGAGTAGCAGAAGAGAAGTCGATTGACATATCATTGTCCTCACCAACACAAACCTCTTCCCCTTCATTGAGGCTGAGAACGTGAACTGACGTCAAAACAACGTCCATTGACGAATGAGCTGCGAGCACCAGATGACGAATGAGCCGCGAGCACCAGATGACGAATGAGCCGCGAGCACCAGATGACGAATGAGCCGCGAGCACCAGATGACGAATGAGCCGCGAGCACCAGATGACGAATGAGCCGCGAGCACCAGATGACGAATGAGCAGCGAGCACCAGATGACGAATGAGCCGCGAGCACCAGATGACGAATGAGCCGCGAGCACCAGATGACGAATGAGCCGCGAGCACCAGATGACGAATGAGCCGCTAGCACCAGATGACGAATGAGCCGCGAGCACCAGACGACGAATGAGCCGCGAGCACCAGATGACGAATGAGCCGCGAGCACCAGATGACGAATGAGCCGCGAGCACCAGATGACTAAATGAGCCGCGAGCACCAGATGACTAGATGAGCCGCGAGCACCAGATGACTAGATGAGCCGCGAGCACCAGATGACTAGATGAGCCGCGAGCACCAGATGACTAGATGAGCCGCGAGCACTAGATGACGAATGAGCCGCGAGCACCAGATGACGAATGAGCCGCGAGCACCAGATGACGAATCGGAGCCGCGAAGCACCAGATGACTAAATGAGCCGCGAGGCACAAGATGACTAAATGAGCCGTGAAGCACCAGATGACTAAATGAGCCGCGAAGCACCAGATGACTAAATGAGCCGCGAAGCACCATATGACTAAATGAGCCGCGAGCACCAGATGACTAAATGAGCCGCGAAGCACCATATGACTAAATGAGCCGCGGGCACCAGATGACAAATCAGAGCCGCCTTGCCTAAAATTAAAAAAGAACGAGCGAGATCCGACTGCAACTGCTACTGCACCGACAAGAATGCAAGACCAAGCCGACCAAACTGAAAAGATTAGGGGGAATTGTGTTTTGGGTCCTCCACAAATTTATTTAAATATGAAAACATTTTAAAAAAATACATCAACCTATAAATAAATTAAAAATCAGGGCACTCGAATTCATAAGTCATAAATTACCCTCGCCCCTCTCCCCCGCCACTCATCCTCATCCTCGTCCTTGTCCCTCGCCCCTGGCCTGTCTTCCCTCACCCCTCACCCCTGATATGTATTCCCTCACCCCCGCTCCTCTTACCTCGCCTAAAGGTGTTAAACGGGCCAGCCCAGCTCGGCTGGACACGAGGCACGACATGATTAGGTCGTGTCTAGCCCGGCATGACACGCTACAGTACCATGCTCGGGCCCATGCAGGATCGACATTTTTGGCCCACGTGTCGTGCCGTGCCTGACCCGACACGGTTCGGCCCGTGGCACAGCACACCGGCACGGGTTCTTCCCGTGCCGGTTTCACTCGCGCGGTCGAG
Organism: Sapria himalayana; assembly: GCA_029783825.1. Classification (NCBI taxonomy): domain Eukaryota; kingdom Viridiplantae; phylum Streptophyta; class Magnoliopsida; order Malpighiales; family Rafflesiaceae; genus Sapria; species Sapria himalayana. Next base: position 1,651,899 of record JAREIK010001258.1, on the reverse strand, counting down.
CGAGTCTGCTGCCTACATGGCACAGGCTGCCCCGCCAAAGACCCACGCGACGCCCGGCCCCTCCGGCAAAAAAGACCGCGGGTCGGGTCTGATTGGACCGGACCCTCGGTTCCTTTTCCACGAGGCCCTTTGCCCCGAACGACCCAGACACCTCTACCCTATCCTATTCACCCAAGTCCCCAACGGGAAAAAAAATAAAAAATACTAATAATATTTAAGTTCAGCCGTTGGATTCGCCTCTAACGGTTAGGGGGCAGAATCCAACGGTCCTCATGATTCTGCTCCCTAAATAATTAATAAAAATTCAAAAAAATATAAAAAAATATCTTTTTTTATAAAAAATTAATATCTTTAATCTATAAATTCGACCCCCCTCACTTTAACATTTATGTTTTTCAAAAACATAAATTCTCTCAAATCTTTCTCTTTCTCTCTGAAAAACCTTGCTTCTCTCTCTCGGGCCTCGGGATTTTGGCATTCGGCTTGGATTTCGTGAAACTCGACTTGAGTTTTGAACATTAGAGCTTGACTGCGGTGCACCGTGCACGTGACCGACCTCGCTGCTTTTACCGAGTAATTTATTTTATGGTTTTTTTTACTTTCTCTCTCTATAGTTTCTCCTTTTAGACCAAAATTAGGAAAAATAAAAATCATAAAAAATGACTAATACACCTGACACATATTTAAATTTAGAAAATGAAAATATTACACAGAGGTCTGAGGCTGCTGAAACTTTGGTTTCTCCAATCGTCTCAACCCAAAATTCTAAAAAATAAAAAACTAGTAGGACTTATATAGTTTGGACTCATTTTAAAATAATAACACAAAAAAATGTTAGGGGTGAGGAACAAGAAATGGCACAGTGCAAATATCATATGATACTTTTAACATGTATGAGTTCGTTTGGGACTGGGCACCTAAAAAGGCATGCCGAATTATGCACAAAAAAACATGGACCATTAGATCCTAGGCAAACCCAACTTGGCACTGTATTTTTTGAGACTTGATCGAGTTCAGTCTCAAAGTTAGTCCCTTCATATACTCCAGCGAGTTGGGTAGGGACGGCATGACCAGGCTTATCACATTGATGGGTCTTCCGATCAGATTTTCGGAAGATCCAAGGGTAGTGCGCATCATGCAGACATATTTTCAGCCTGCCTATCGTAGGATTCCTAGGTTCACATCTAGGAATGACATACTAAAGATATATAAGTTAGAAAAACAAAAAATAATTAAGAAATTTATGGCATATAGTGGAGTGGTGTCCGTGACGTCCGATATATGGACAAGTCATTATGAATCTTCTTATGCATGTCTCACGAGCCACTATGTAGATTCTAACTGGACAATTAATAAAAAAATTTTAGGATTCTCTGAGATTCTTCATCCTCATGATGGCCCAACCATTTTTGAGTGTATGATGAAAATCTTTAGGGAATATAAAATTCAAAATAAAATTTTTAGTGTCACATTCGATAACGCTTCTAATAATGGAGTAGCGATCAATATGTTTGTTAGGAATATTAGAGATGCACCATTAGGAAAGATCTGTCATGTCGGATGCATGTGTCACGTGATTAACCTGATTGTTCAAGTGGGTATGAAGGTGTGTTCCCCCACGTTTGATAATATACGTAATGCACTAAAATATATTCGCACTCCTCGCAGACAACAAGAGTTTGGTAGTCTCTGTTTGTCTGCGAATCTTAAGAAGAAGAAATTCCAATCGGATGTGAGACATAGTTGGAATTACACGTACCTGATGGTAGAATCATGTGTTGGATACGAACACATGATATCCGACTACGTCAATAATAAGAGTGACGAACTTATTATTGATGACACTGACTGGGCTTCAAAAATTTCATTTATGAAATTCTTGAAGATATTTTATGACACGATGAACATGTGTTCTTCAGTTTATACGCCCACCACTTGCATTGCACTCCGTTGCATATGCAACATTAGTAGCATGTTTAGGAAGTATTGAGCTGACCCGACGCTTAGCCATATGGTTGCTGAGATGGAGACCAAGTACTTGAAGTACTGGTCCACCGTTCCATCTCTTTATTGCCTCGCTGCATGCATAGACCCTAGGGTTAAGGTGGAAGGGGTAGAAAACATCCTGACTTACATTTCCTTGTGCATGAACCTGGAAGAGCCACCTGAAGGGTTCATTCACGAGAAGTTGACTGACCTGTTCAAATACTACCATACTAGGTATGGTGGTGGTGGAAGTGAGACTGTGATTACGGACATTTATACCTTATTCGGAGATGACGATTTTTCCATTCAGCTAGCGAGGGGGAAACATAGGGGTGGACCATCACATAGGAGCGAGCTGTCTCGTTACTTAGATACCGATTACTACTCAATCCTATCACATTCTGATACTAAGAATCTTAATTTATTATAGTGGTGGAAATCATATGAGTCTACCTTTCCCATACTATCTAGGATAGCACGAGATCTACTGACTCCTCAGGTGTCGAGCATAGCATCGGAGTCTGCTTTTTCTATTGCAGTGAACGTGATTTCGGATAGGAGATCGAGATTACGTCTAGATATGGTTGAGACCTTGGCTTGTTTGAAGGATTGGGAAGAATCAAGGTTTAGCATCCGTGATCGTGCTGGAGCTGGGACTAGGATAGGCACTGCAGTCGCATCCACATCCACTACGATGGCGAATGAGTTGATTGCCGATGATGATGATCCATATGATACTGATCTTGATGTTGCGGCTGATGATTCTCATGATATGCCGATTGACGATTGATGATGATCTATTATTTTTTGTTTTCAATGTTTTTTTTATTGATTGTACCATTTGTTTGTACGTTGTGTTAAAACTATAATTTGTTTTGTTCGGACCTTCGGTTTCAAATGGATGATTGGTAATTTTTCACTTGTGTTGTTTGTGTTTTTTTTTAAATTTTTATTTTTACTAACATAATGTATTGATTTATTTTTTTTTATGTTTTAATTTTTCTTTTAAAAATTAATAACTTTATTATATAATTAATAATTATAATAAAATTTAAACTAATTTGATATTACAAAAAAAAAATATAAACTTTGTTTTTTTAATTTTAACATTTTTAAAAATATAAATATATAATACCATACAATATCTAAAATTTTAAATATATTAAAAAATTAAAAAAAAAATTTTATCTCTTGGGCCCGGCACGGCATGATTTTTTAAACCATGCCCGTCCCGGCATGGAAGCATGATTGTGCTCTAAAAAAACGGGCCGAGATGGGCCGGCCCGTTTGACACCTTTACGCCCAATAGGGGGAGACGCGCCAACGCCCAATATGCGAGGCTCGCCATGCCTGACAGATAACAAAGGCGTGGCGACACTTCGTCGAAACCCTAGGGTTTCTAAAAATTAACCGACCTGACAAGAGCCAACTTGGCCAAAACGACTTGACCCTATACGGATTTCGGGCCACGGGCCCGTGTCAGGCCATGCCCTTCCAAGAACCGTGCCGTGCCAGGCACAACTCGGTACTGTAGCATGTCGTGCCCTGGGAAAATCATGTTGGGCCAGCTCATTTGACACCTATACCTCACCCCTCTCCACTAGCTCCATCGTGGAGCTCGCTGGAGCTCGACGGTGCTCCACGATGGAGCTCGTGGAGGTCGTGGAGATGGGCAAGGGGAGACGGGTGAAGACAAAGACGAGTGGTAGAGGAGAGGGGTGATAGTAGTTTAGGACTTACAAATTCGAGTGCCCTAAATTTTTAATTTATTATCGTTTGATGTATTTTTTTCAAATGTTAAAAGATAAGTTTCATATCTTTTAAAATTTCTATGAGAGTACCTCAAAATAGAATTCCCCAAAAAACAAAATTCCCTAGCCCATTGACCGCATTTAACAATGATTCATGGATCCATAGATAATGATTTAAGTAAATGAATAGTAGATTTTAGATTATTTAGAAGTGCAAAGTGAGCTAGGCAACTAGGGCCGACCCAAGGCACGCTCCGACTAAGCTGTGCCTGGCTCAGCACAGGATGATCCAAAACCATGTCTGAGCCTGTGCCGGACTAACTCTCGGCACAGTTTGTGACATACCATGTAGAGCTCACCCGAGCCTCGTGCCTGACCAGGTATGACCTAGTTACTTGGCCAGAAGGCACGATTCATCAACATGACTTAAACTATGCCCCAAATCTTGGGCCAATGTTCGGGTGTAGTCCGAACCTGACCACCCGAATGTTTTCTCGAACATCCACCAGAACATCTGCCCATGATCGTGAGCTGTCAGGTATGGCCAAAGCCCATAAGACGAAGCTTTTAGAACCATTGGGTAGAACCAACCCAATGACTAAAAAAATTCAAAAAAATAGCATTTTTAGTATTTGGATTCAATCTCAACGGCTAGAGGTAGAAATTCGATGGCTATCGGAATTCTACACAAAAAAAAATAAAAAAATCATTAAAAATAATTTTTTAAAATTATTTGTTTCATATCTATATATGTACCTCCTCTCATTCTCTAATATATATCCTATTCCTATCCATTTTCTCATTCTCTTTCTCTCTCTAGATCTCTCATATCATCTCTCTTTCTCTCTTCTTTTGGGACTCGGAAGCAAACTACTATGTGGACATCGATTATTGGACATCAATTATTGGAAATCGTACATCACTAAGCAAATGGGATTTTATGCTTTATGGGTATATTATTTTAATTTTTTTTTAGTTTTTTTTATTTTAGTTAATAGTTTAATATAAATTAATATTTAATTTAATAATCATAATTTAGAATATAATTAATAAATTAATAAAAATTAAAAATGACAAATATTAATTTCAATAACGAAATTAATATTAACGTAAACATATATTATTTTAATATGGATACCAATAACACTACGTAAAGGCCCAAGGGCTGAGGCCACTGAAACTTTATTTTCTCTCTCGGTCTTGACCCAAACATCTAAAAACAAAAAATTAAAAGAAATTTAATATTTAGACTCACTTTAATATTATATAAAATAAAAAAATTATTAACTTGTTGAGTTCATGTGAGATTGGTCACCTTAAGAGGTATGACAAACAATACACCAAAAAATATGGTACATTAGATCTTAAAGCAAATCCAACTTAGCAATTGGAGTTTTTGAGGTTGGATTGAGTTCAGCCTCAATGTTGACCCCCTTCATATACCACAATGAATTATGGAGGAAAGAAATGACCAAATAGATCACCACAATTAAGTCTTCTGATTAGATTTTTGAAGGATCCAAGGGTAGTCAATATCATTCAGACTTATTTTCAGCTTGCATATCAAAGGATTCTTAGGTCCACATTTAGGAATGATATATTAAAATACTATAACTAAGAAAAAAAAATAATTAATAAATTTAGGGAATATAGTAGCGTGATATCTATGACGTCCGATATTTGAACTAGTCACGATAATGCATCTTATGCATGCCTCACAACCTACTATGTAATTTCTAAATAGACACTAAATAAAAAAAATATTAGGATTATTATAGATTCTCCATCCTCGTGATAGCCCGACCATTTATGAGTGTATGATGAGAATCTTTAGAAAATATAATATTCAAAATAAAATATATAGTATCACATTCGATAACACATTTAACAATAGAGTAGCTATTAACATATTTATTAGAACTATTAGAGATAACACATTAGAAAAGATTTTACATGTTAGATGCATGTGTCATGTTACTAACCTTATAGTACAAGCAGGGTTGAAGGTTATTTCTCATATTTTAGAAAACATATGTAACTCACTAAATTTTCTTCATATGCCTCATAAAAAACATAAGGTTGGTAGTATCTATTTTTCTGTGAGTCTAAAGAAGAAGAAATTGCAATCAGATATGAGACACCATTGAAATTATACATACCTTATGTTGGAGTCATGTGTTGGATGCGCACCCGTGATATCCGACTACGTCAATAGTAAGAGTGACAAACTTATTATTGATGATACTAACTAAGCTACAGGGATTTCATTTATGAAATTCCTGAATATTTTTTATGACACGATGAACATGTGTAGATTAGTTTGTACTCTCATGACTTGCATTGCACTCAGGTGCATATTCAACATTAGTAGTATGTTTAGAAAGTTTAAAGATGACTCAACATTTAGTGACATGGCTCTTGTGGTGGAAACCAAGTACTTAAAGTACTACTCCACCATTCTATCTTTTTATGGACCATAGGGTTATGGTCAAAGGGGGTAGAAAATATTTTGACATACATATCCTCATGCATGAACTAGGAACACAACTTAAAAGGTTCATTCATAAGAAGTTGACTAAGTTATTTACATACTATAATACTAGGTTTGGTGGTGGTGGTAGTTAGGCTCCGAGTATGAACATGGACACCATATTCAAAGATGATGACTTCTATTAATGGAAATCATATGAGTCCACCTATTATGTGCAGTCTAATTTGACACAAGATCTATTGACTCCTCCAGCATCGAGTGTAGCAACAAAGCCTGCTTTTACTGTTGAAGTAAATATGATTTTAGATAGGGGATCAAGATTGCAGTCATATATTTTTGAGGCATTAGTATGCATGAAAGATTGGGAGAATTCGAGCCTGGACATCCAGGATCGTGCTACAACTATAACAAGAGCGGAGGAGCTGGTGGTTGATAATAATTCATAGGACTTTGATAATGACTAAGATTGTGCCTACTACTTATGGCTTACCGCTAGTAAAGCTATCATACATTTATGGGATTGATCATTTTTAGATTATCCATTGATTTTTGTCATTTGAGCTTATTACTTTTGTTTTTATTTTGTTCTTTATTTATTTAGACACTTATGAGATTTATGTTGATCTTTAATATATTGATTTTTGCCTTTTGAGCTTGCTTTGTTATTTTGTAATTTGTAATATTATTTTTATATTATTACAAATTATTTTATATTATTATTTTTATATTATTTTATTTTATAACTTTGTTTATTTTATATTAATACATTTATTTGGTAATAATTTTAATTAAATGATTAAAATTTGTAATATTTATTTTATATTATTTTTTGTGAGTTGTGAGTTGTGATTATAACTTTGTTTTTTTATTGTATTAATTTATTTATTTAATTAATTCAGTATTAAAATAAAAAATATATTTGAAGTTAGGGATGACTTGATTTTGAACATGTCGAAATGGCACATTCCGGCACCACCCGGCACAAAACCCACAAGGCCCGGCATGAACTAGCCCAAATCTGGCAAACTCACACCAGCTAGGCCATGTAGGATCTGCCCTTTTTGTGCCGACACGACACGACTCCTATACTATGTCTTGCCTGGCACGACACGACTCCTATACTATGTCTTGCCTGGCACGACATAGTGACTCAAATGGATCACCAAAAAATGGGTCACGCCTGCCCTACACTGCATGTTTGATACCTCAAGATTTTATTTTACTTTTTAAATATATGAATGATACTAAAACTTACAAAAAAAAACAACAATCAAGACTTGCCATTGTGAATTATATATTTTAGTTAACACTAAGTAATTATTTGTGAATTAATATAAAAAAACATCACAAAAATATTTTTTTATGCCCCTCCATTTCCCCACCCCCCAAACCTAATTTGCCCTGCATTGAAGCAAATAAATCTTACATACTAATAACATGAGGACTCAATAAACAAACACTCACAAGTATATTTGATATTCATGAAAATCAAACTTGGAACCATAAGATAAGAATATTAATTATCTTTAATTACCAAACTACCATACTGTTAGTCATCATAAACTTGTTTGATCATCCATATATTTCCCCTCAAATTACTCTTTGTTTTTTTTTTGTTCCCTTGTCATATTGTGAATCATGATAATGTTGGCATTTCTCAACTAGTTTTTTTTTAATAATTATGAGTCTTTATGGCAGCATGCCTACACCTCGACTATTCTCATTTAGTCTCTTATTGCCTCACTTGTAGGTAAGTCTAGTTAAAATAAATGTCTGGTCTGACACACTTGGGGTTCAAGCTTATGGCATTTATGTCCTAAGATAATTCATGTCATTCACATTGGGCATTTACAGCTAGTTCATATTGAGACATGTTAACTTTAACATATTTGTACTTAGAAAACAAAGTTAATGTTGACATGACAAATTAATAGAGATAATTTATATTCAACATTTCAACTTATCAGAAATTTTTACCGTATTATTTAACTTGTTTTCAAGTATTTTATGTGAGAATCATCATTTTCAAGATTAGTTTTTCATGGTGAATGTATTAATAGGAAGAATCACTATTTTAACTATTATTGTAACATTTTTTTAATTGTTTGTGTGAAATAACACTCATCACTATGATTCAACTTAGTTATTATGAAATATCCATTTAATTGCACATTGAATCATTGATAGAGTGTCAAGAAACACAATGATGTTTTTTTTGCCATAATGGTGGCAATTTGAGTTTCAAGAAATACAATGTTTTTTGGGTAAAGTTTTAGGCTATAATAGGCTAAATCTCTACCCAAAAAATTCGAAGACACACAAATATTTTCACAGATATATAAAAAACAATTATTATCGACATGAACAAACACAAATTAAAGTTGATTGTCATGCAACATAAACAAAAATTTAATTAAATAATTTAATATTTTTATATTAAATTTAATAAAAACAGAAACTATAAATGAAAATATTAAATTAAACAAAAAAAAATTCATACAATAACTGATTCTAATACAATATTTTAAATAACTAAAAAAAATAACAAAAATTATATTACATCTCAGTAATTAATGTATCTACCAATTATGCATAAAGTATAATCTATTAATGTATTGCCGTTGTTTTCTCTCCCACTGCTCCTCTGATCACTAACTTTTCACGGTGAAAAAGCTGTCCGAGTCACACTACTTCATGTTTGTTGAAAAATTCTTTCACTTATACAAACTTCGTATGGAAAACAATGCGGTACCACATCTGAAAGAAATTTAAACCACTAAATCAAATCAAAATAAATTAAAAAAAACTTTATTTTGATAAATATATATTACTGCAGCAAAAATGTACATATATACTAGCATTTCAATCGTACATATATTACTGCAGTATTTGTACATATAAATTATAGTATTATGCGTCCATATATATCGAGTATATTTATACTCGGTATATATGTACATAAAATACTGCAAAAGTATATGTACGTATATACCACATTTGTTGCCGTTCCTGGTGCTCATGCTATCGCTGCCACCCCTGCCACTGCCGCTGTTGCCGGTGCAGTCGGCACTGCCACTGCTACTACCGCTACCATTGATGATAATAGGCTTTTACATACCTATAATAGGTTAAAACTCTACCCAAAAATTTTGGAGAAACACAAACATATTCACAGATATATAAAAATAGTTATTATAGACATGAACAAATAAAAATTATAGTTGAATGCCATATAGTTTCAATAAAAATTTAATTAAATAATTTAATATTTTTAAAATTAAATTTAATAAAAACAAAAACTATAAATGAATAATTTTAAATTAAAAAAATCATTTAATAACTTATTCTAATACAATATTTTAAATAACTAAAACAAAAAAATAATAAAAATTATATTACATCTTATTAATTAATGTATCTACCGACTGTGCATAAAGTATAATCTATTAATGCATTGACGTTGCTTTCTCTCCCACTACTCCTCCAATCACCAACTTTCCACCGTAAAATTGTTGTCCGAGTCACGGTGCTTCAAGTTTGTTGAAATATGTCTTCACTTATAGAAGCTTCGTATAGGAAATAATGTGATATCATATCTGTATGAAATTTAAACCACCAAATCAAATCAAAATAAATAAAAAAAACTATGTTTTGATAAATATATATTGTTGCAGTATATATGTACATATATACTAGCATTTCTCTCGTACATATATTACTACAGTATATGTACATATAAACTACAGTATTATGCGTACATATATACTGAGTACATATATATATTCAGTATATATGTACATAAAATACTGTAGTATTATATGTACGTATATACTGACTATATACGCATGTATATACTGCATTTTGTTGTCATTGTTGTTGCTCCCGATACTGTTGCCACTCATGCCGCTACTACCGCTGCCACTGCCGCTACATCTACTACCAATGCTACTACTATTGCTGTTGCCAGTGCTGCCGTAGCTGCCGGTGTTGCCCCTGCCACCACTGTAGCTGCTACTATAGCTGATGTCACTGATGTTGCCTCTGCCAATGCTGCCGGTGCTGTCGCCGCCGCCACCGCTGCCACTACTGCCACCACTATCATCGCTACTGCTGCTGCTGCTGCCGCTACTAATGTCGCCTCTACCACTACTGCCGCTAAGATAAGATAGCCCCTCTTTTTGATAAGATAGCCTCTACCACTACTGCCATGCATTGAAGGACCGTGTTAATGTTTGAATGCTTTGAATCAAGATTTTTTCTTCTCTCACATAATTTGTCCTGCAAAGATTCATAATTTGGTTTATTAGAAAAGCAAAGAACAAAACTAGAATAAAAAAAATTAAAACCTACAAAAAAATATCATAATTATTTACTACACATAGACAAAAATAAATAACAGTTTAAAAATAATTCTCATACTCAATCATCCTCATAATTTGTAGGGAATGCTAGCCTCTCCTACGAGGATTCACAGCTGGATCTCGGAATGCTATCTGATGCGCCAATACCGCTAACTCTGACTTCATATAGAACATCTTCCGCTGCATTGTTTTTTTTAATTTCTTTAATTTCTTGCATTTCTTCCATCAAATTAGTTATTTGCTCATCCTTCTTTTTTATTTCGGTCTCCATATCTACAATATGTTCATTTGTTTCTAATGCTTGTTGTTCGACCGCCTCATCAACCATTACTGAGACAGATGAATTAGAAGCACGACTACTACAACAAAATGCAAATCCCATCGAGCCAATTCCACACACTCGCTACTTCTTTCGACTTGTTGATGAGCAGCTATCACACATTCCTCCATTAGGTCCTGAAATAAAATAGAGATAAAAACTACTCTAGATTTACAAAAAATAAAATAAATAGTTTGCATTCAAAACAATTTTCATAATGTACTGTAGTTTTATAAAGTCTAATTAATATAACAATTTCTTACTGCAATCATCCGAGACTTGTTGTCAACATATTGACCATCCACTTTTTTCCCATGCATCTTCCTGAAAATCTCATAAAAATTTGGATCTCGACCTAATTCTCCGGCCTAGAATATGTTTTTATTAATTCATAAAAAAATAAATGCTAAAAAAATTTAACAAAATTATTAATACCATGCAGAGATTATAATTATTGGACTATTAGGACAACCACAAAATATAGATGTGTTTAGAATTTTAAATTTGTACCAAATCTCGAGTGTGCTCAATGCTCGACTTTGAACCTCCAGTGTGTCGACATATTTCTGTACCTAGTCCAGCAACCTCACTTCATCGATTTTTGCTGGTAATATATGATTTTTTTCTTCACATCTAGCTCCTCCCAATAATTAAGCCACTCGGGCCAATCTTCCTCGGATATAAAATCAAGCATTTCTTTCATTTTTTTTAAAGTTATGGACAAAATCAGAATACCATTGAGCAGCTTTGATCTCACATAATGACTTTATCTTTCCATCAAATTTGGGTGGCCATGTACACTAATTCTATAAATAGAAAAATGACAATTGAATTTATATTAACAACAAGAACATAATTATTTACTGCTTGAATAATAACAAACATAAAAATTAAGTAATTAGATAATTATTTTTCAATTCTTTTATTTTGTTATTTTTACCTGAAAGTCATTAAAATATGACTCCTTTGTCGATTCAGAAACTTTTTTCCAGGAGAAAGCTTTAGCATCAGACATTTTCTTGAAAGCCTTTTTAATTATAGGCAAACACTTGTGAGATGAAATAAAACTGAACAAATAAATACATATCATAGAAAACAAGCAAATCATAACAATATAAAAAAAATCACTGACAGTAGCATCAAATTTTTTTTTTCAAGTCATTTTTACATATTTCTTTTACATTTCATCCACAATATCAATTTTTAACTCTGCACTGACTGCAGAGGAAGGCACAACATTTGATGATGTTGTTGATATTGTAAATGGGGGAACAATCGGTATAAATTGTGGTGTAGAAGATAGATGAATCAAAAGTGTGAGCAAGAAGCACAATCGGTGGTGGGCTTACATATGATAAAGGTGATAGTAGAGGTCTCAATGATAATGATGGTGATAGAAATGGAGATAGTGATTGTGATGTTGAAGTCATGATATGGTGGTTATGAGATAGTACTGATTATGCAACATGATGTAACATACTAAATGAAGTTGATTCATTTATGTGTCCACGTCCACCTCTACCATGGCCACATCCTTTAGGCACCATCTATTGTACAAAATAAAACAAAGAATAAAAAATAGAAATATAATGAACAAGCATGCATTTTAGAATAAAACACACCGATAGATTTCAACAAACTATAAAACATCTTTGATAGTTTAAATTTATAATATAATTATAACAATTTAATTATCGGCATCATTGTCATCCTCCAATTGATCTTCTAATATTTTGTCTGATTCCGATAGAAGTTCGAACTCATCTTCAAATAGAAATTGATCATCTTCAATTTTTATTGTGCCACCATTTGAGTAACATAAATTTTCTGGATCTTCATCTACATTCAAAGGCTCAATATTATTTATGTCATCTTCCTGGAATGGCGGTGCAATTTCTAAGTCTGCACTTCTTTGTTATGATGTTAATACTTTAAATTTTGATCGAACTTTGATCTTGCAAATCGCCCGCCAATCTCTCTTTTCACGAGATAAACTTAGGTATGTACAATAATATACCTGAGTGGCTTGAACTGCCATAATAAATGGCTTATATCGATTATATCCACTAGCTTATAATCCGAATGAATCTTTGTGCCCACATTTGGTGTAGGATCAAACCACTTGCACTTAAATAATATAATCATGTTATTTTCGAGTCTAGGATACTCCAACTCAATAACTTTTTTGAGTTGACCATAATAATCAATCTCATCCGCATTATATCCTACACCTTTAATGCATATACTACTATTCAATGTTATTTTAGAAGAACCATGTTTGATAGTGTGAAATTTATATCCATTAACAAAATACACATAATAGGCTGTCACATATGGAAACGAGCCATTACTTAGATTCTGAATAAAAATATTTGAATCTCCATTTGAAGGATCAATTGCCTATGACATAAATTTTAAAATTGATATTAACAAATAAAAGATAATAATAAATTAAATAATTCAAAATTTAAAATTTAATAATTCTCACATAATTTTTGAACCAATTCGCAAATTTAGTTTCTAGCATATAATCGACATCATTGCTGGAAATTACTAGTTGCCTATATTTTAACTGCTCAACATAAATACTGCACAAATATAAAAAGAGAGAAAAATATATATCAATTTTTAATAATTCCTATTAAAGATAAAATTAAAATATGATTAAACTTGCAACCATTTTGTATATACATACTCAATGTATGGTGCAACCTCTTGAAAATTAAGTAAAACGTAGCTCCAGGTTGTTTTGTACTCTTCATCTGTCATACATCTTTTCATTACTCTTCCAAATGCTCTTCCAGGGTGCTTGAAGATAGATAGTTTGTCCACCGAATCATCTTCTACCATCACATGACCTTCATAATTTTGCGGCACATTTCTATTCTTTGTATTGACATGATCTTCAAAATAATAAGAACAAAATAATGATGCTTCTTCTACTAAATATGCATTACAAATTGAACCTTCAACTTTTTCATTGTTTCAAACATTCAATTTCAACTTACGAAGATACCTATAACCACAATGTTTGATTTCAATTTGATTAAATTACAATATTACTTAAAGTACTAAATAATAAAACACAGCAAATTATATATATTTACCTCTCAAAAGGATACATCCACCTGAATTGCACTAACCCTGCAATCCTTGCTTCATTTGCCAAATGGACCGGCAAATGCTCTATTGAGTCAAAAAAAACTTGATGAGAATATCCGTTCAAGCTTACAAATAATAAGTGGAATGTCATTCTCTAGCCTCACCATGTCATCTATTTTGATTCTGGTTACAGTTAGCTGTTTGAAAAACAAACTTAGTTCTGTAAGGACCTTCCAAACACTTAGTGGAAGTAATTCACGGAATGCAATTGATATTAATCTCTGTATAAATATATGACAGTCATGACTTTTCATTCCAAAAAACTTAAGATTCTTCATATCCACGCATCTACCCATATTTGACACATACTCATCAATGAATTTCAAATTTTCAACCCATTCACACAATATCTGTCTTGCCTTCTTATCAAGTGTGTAGTAAGATTTAGAGAATTTTCCTATTTCTTCATTCAGTTTCAATTCAGGATGCCGACAGTAATCATTCATCTCTTGTCTTAATTTTAAAGTGACTTTTATTTTTCCGTCTACATTAAGTACAGTGTTGAAAACATTATCAAAAACATTTTTTTTCAATATGCATTACATTTAAGTTATGATGAATTAAATTAGACTTTCAATAGGGAAAGTCCCAAAATATACTATGTTTCCTCTAGCCAAAAAAATTGTCTATTGGTCCATTACTTCCAGTAGCATCCTTTTCAGTTATTTATTTCAAACCCAAACTATGAATCTTTGTAATAATATCATCTTCTGAATGAACTGATGGTGCAACTGTCATCATAGTTTTATTTTTTCGAAATACAGTTTTATTTCTTCGAAATGGATGATTCATAGGTAGAAACTTACAATGGTTATCAACCCATGACTATTTACCACTAAATTTGAGGGTAAATGCATCAAAATTTGTCATGTAATACAGGCATGCGAATCGTCCTGCAGTATTCCAACCAGACAACATTGAATATGCAAGAATACCACTTACCATCCACATAAGGGCTGCCCGAATAATGAAATTTTGCTTCTTTGAGATATCATATGTATTCACGCCAACATCATAAATGATTTAACTCTGCAATAAGAAGCTATAAGAAAATATCCAGCATGTCATTCAGATTTTTTGGCCCTGGAACCAATATTGACAAAAACATATATTTCTCCTTCATACACAACCATGGAGACAAGTTATAAGGTGTCACTATCACTTGTCATGTTGAATACTATTGTACATATTGCCCAAATGACTGAAATCCATCAGTGTAAAGACTCAATCTCACATTTTGACTTTCTGCTACAAAATCTTGATGTATATAATTAAAATGCTTCCAAGTAGGTGAATATGATGGATGACGCATTACCCCTTCTTCAACCTCATGCTCTGAATGCCACCTCATATCATTTTCTGTAGCATTTGATGCATATAGTCTCTGTAATCGAAGAATTAATGAAAAATAATACATCTTCTTAAAGACAACCTTTAATTTTTTTTGCAGATCTACAACACGAGGTGGCTTCCTAAATCGAGGATGGTCACACAACTTACAGCTAATTAAATCACTATCATCGCCCCAATATAACATGCATCCATTTAAACAATAATTAATTTTTTCCACTGGTAGAACCAGTCCTCGTAGTCACTTCTTAGTATTGTAAAAGTTGTTAGTGAACAAATTATTATCCGTAATAATCTCATTCATCAGTTCTGTCACCTGATCAAATAATTTCTCAGACATATGATTTTCTGACTTAATGCTCATTAGTCAAGCTACAAGTGACAATTGTGAATGTGTTTTACAACTAGGCCACAGCTCTTTATCTACAGCTTTAAGCATTTCATAAAATTTTTGAGCTTCAGGATTATGTGGTTCATCCATGTAATCCATATTAAAGTCAGTACCAACAGCTTCCATGATCATTCTATGGTATGTGTTTGATGATTCTTCATCACAAGTAAATGATTCAATACCTTCATTTTGGTCAATATTCATAGCCATTGTACTTTTACCAGGATAAATCCAAACAAAATAATTTGGCACAAAGCCATATTTTGCCAAATGATATCTTATAGTGTTTGCATCACGAAAATGGATATTCTGACACTTTCGATGATTACACGGACACTTAATTTTTTATCCATCCATCAATCTTGATTGATTACATGCAAAATTAATGAATGTTTCAAGCACAGTCTAAAAATCTTTATTCAAAAATCCATTAATAATCATTCTGTACATCCACTGATGATCTGAGCTCATTTTGCCCTATTTTATTCACAAAAAATAATGTCCAATCATTATTATAAATAAAACATTCTATTACTTCAAAATATACAAATAATAAAATAAAATAACTTATAGATGAATATTTAAAATTTAAATATCATGAATATCGAGGCAATGTGTATGAAGAATCTACATTAATAGATAACATAAATTTTAACACGATAAAGATTAATAGATATCACGTTTATACTAGATAAAGGGTGTAAAGTACGATAATGCACAAAAATGAAAGCAAAAAAAAGATATTTAATGTTTGAAGGAGGAGAGGGAGAGAGAGAGAGAGAGAGAGAGAGAGATAAGTTGGATAGAAAGAGAGGGGCAGAGATATGGGGAGATGGGGGAGAGAGGAGGGAGGGAGGGAGAGGGGGAGCGAAATGGTGAAAGGGAGAGAGGGAAAGAGAGAGAGGGAGAGAAAGGGATATAGAGTATAAGAGAGGGGGAGAGAGAGAGAGAGAGAGAATAAGCAAGAAAGGAGAGCAAAAAAGAAAATAACAAGAGAGTGTGTGACATATAAAGAAAAAGTGGAATAGAGTGACATGAAGAATTAGAGAGGGAGAGAGAGAGAGACACAAAGAGAGTGCAGTGTTAGAATGAAAAATTATATAAAAGAAAAGAAAATTTCTTCAGTGTAAACCTATCAAATGTTACATCCTTTGTCATACATAAGTTCATATTTGAGCCTGAGGCCCAAGGGCTGGGATTAGGTAAGAGTACGACCCTTATTTGTATTATACCATATATGAGCCTGATCAATGAACACTCTCATTCTACGTGCTTACATATTGTTGATATTATATCTTATGCCATTTAATTTCAAATTAGTTCAACATATTAATATTATCCCATATATAATTATATGTTAGGATACATATAGTAAATGTAATTATAAATAGTTACATATAGTTAAACATATAATTATATATAGATATATGCATACAAGTAGGTATAAGTAAATATAAATAAATATATACAAAGTTATAAACAATAATATAGATTTACATATAGGTATACATATATGTATACATAATAAAAAATAAAATTATATTTATTTATATAAAGTTATTTATAGTTATAAGAATATTTATATATAGTTATACACATATTGTTAAACATAGCGTTGTATGTTTTTATACATATAATTATAAATATTGTTACATGTAGTTATAGATATAGTTACGTATAGTTAAACTTATATTTATACATGTATGTATATATATTTGTTCATATAATTTCATATATTTATACATATAGTTATGTATAGGTATGGATATACTAAAATACATTTTTTATACTAATATATAAAAATGTATATTAAATATATGTTGTTTATTATATATTTAAATATAGGTTATACATTAATAAAATAAAATTATGTATAGTTATATGTTATTATACATATAATATATATAGTTATAAAAAATTATATATCGTTAAACATTTAGTTTTATATATATATATATATGAGTAGTTATATTTAGTGATGCATAAATATATACAAAGTTATAAACAAGTATAAAGATTCACATATATGTATACATATATGTATAAATAGTTAAAAATATCGTTATATTTAATTATATAAAGTTTTATTTAGTTTTACAAATTTTTATATTTAGTTATAGACATATAATTAAATATGATGTTGTATGTTATTATACATGTAATTATAAATATAGTTACATGTGATTATACATATAGTTACCCGTCTAGTTAAGCTTATATTTATACATGTATGTATATATATTTGTTCATATAATTTCATATATTTATACATATAGTTATGTATAGGTATGGATATACTAAAATACATTTTTGAATACTAATATATACAAATGTATGTTAAATATAAGTTGTAAATTATATATTTAAATATAGTCATGTATAAAGCTTTTATAGTAATACATATAATAAGATACAATTATTTATAGTTATATGTTATTATACATATAGTATATATAACTATAAATATTTTTATATAGTTAAACGTATAGTTATATATAGATATATTCATATAAATAGTTATACATAAATATATAAAGTTATATATAAATATATAGATTTACATACATGTATAAGTACTTACAAATATAGTTATATTTAATTATATAAAGTGTTATAAAGTTATACAATTATTTATATATAGTTATACAACTATTTATATATAGTCATACAACTTCAACAAATATCTAAAATATGGTCAGCAATGATGTTTAGAGAGAGAGAAAAAAAATACTATATTTATACAATTTTCCACATGAGCAGGAAATTACTTTGAATGGTCATTTACTACTGCTTCTAAAGCGAAGAGATGTTCTACTAAAGCATCATAAATTTCTTCCATATATTTGCATTTCCATATATATATATGTATATTGAGAAAAAAATATGAAGATTAATACGTATTGAGTATTCACATAAAAAATAAAACAACTGATTAAAATAAATAAAAACTCAAAATAATATAATATTAAGAATAAAATTATAAAATGACATTATCATTTATTAAATTAAATAAAAATTCACTTATAAATACAAAAAGAAACTATAAATACTCTTATACTATATGAATCATCTCATCCTAGTATCTCAAGATAAAAAAAATATAAAAATACAATAGAATTCTCAATAGTTTTGAAATTTTTATTTTTATTTACAACTTATTAATGTTCTTTATAATTCATTTTGCTGTATTATTATGATATGTTACTATTTTTTTTATTATATTATATTGATGTTATTGAAATTATAATAATTTATATTTATTTTATTAAGATATGAAATAATATTTAATAATATATGTTATGGACTAAAAATTAATTAGTAAATATGTTTATATCATATTAAACTATAAAAGAGTACTCACATAAAAGTGTACTCACATATATTCACTAGTATTATAAATTAATGTTTCATTAATGATACATATATTTCCATAAGACTTCTCATATTTTTTTTATATTCTTTATTACTATTTATTACAAGATACATCTGCCAAAAATTTTGTGAAACATGAAACTTAGACTCAAGCTTGTTGGTTACAACTAATAGTAATGGTTCTCAACTAATAACTATAATGTTCAACAAATAATTACTACTGACACTCTTCTCCCAAACTCAACCCAAAATCATCACAAAATTTATAGTACTATAAATAATATTGCAGCACAGAAAAAATACTGTGTTAAAAGATGATGTTATTAACACGGCATGATAAATAGTGTTTTAACGAATATTGTCGTAAGGAGAATACACTTGTATGACATGAAATTCATCAACGTTACAAAGATACCCAAACTGTTCATAATCCATAGTTGTTTAATGGTATAAATTATAGTTAATATAAATTTGGTAGAAGTTGAATTGTTAGAGTAATAATAAACTACATTGTTGTGGCTAAAATCATATATCAAAGTTGATAAAACATTATTTGGTAGAAAAAAATTTATTGTGTTGCATGACATTGTGGGGATTATAAATATTAAAAATTTCTAAATATTTTTAATAGTTTTATATCCTCTATCTAAATTAAAAATGTTATAGATCTAAAATATTATACTTCTTTTATCTACTTACCCTTCTCTCAAACTCAACCCAAAATCATCAATCCATTGCTATTCCCCAACTAATCTTTACAATTTAGCTAAGGATTGATCCCTAGCTAAAATTCCCCAGATAAATCAAAGTTTTTCTTGTAGTGATAGGATATATATCAAAATATTATAATATAGCAAGAGGCAAAAATAGTATCGAATATTATTGAAATCATTGAGAAGGTATCAATAATATTGATGATATCAGACATATTCAAGCTACTTCAAACTTTATCAAATTATATTAAATATAATCTATTTCTATAAAAGAATATGTTATTTTAGAAAAATATTTGTTGTCTTTGAATCAATATCATCATATAATATTGAAAAGTATTGTATATTGTTAAATATTATTATATAGCTTCTAAAAATATTATTCTATTAAATGAGCATGTTTGATAACTGATTTGTGTCGACTCTCTTTGGTACACATTGAATATTGTCGAATATTATCAAGAAGAAAAAACACAAACAACATGGAAAATCTAACTTATAGATAAGTATTGAAATTTGTTAAGTATCATCTAATATCTTTATAAATCTCAGAATTATTAATATTGGATATACATCAATCAAAATAGAATCATTGTTTAAACAAACTTTTCACATAATTATAAATATTAAGAAAAATTAGTAGAACATCCATTGAAAGACATTAAAAATCATTTATTTTCATGAAGAAATTATTTGTGATAATTATTTATGAAAACATAGTTTGCCTTATGGTATAAAAAGTGAGAAATTGTGAATTGGGTCTTGTAATATATATATAATATGTGTGTGTGTGTGTAGGAAGCTCAGATATCAATAACTAGTATTGAAATATGACCTAATTTCAAAACTAGTTGGGTTTATTATGGTGATTTCAAATTTATAATTATAACGTATAAATAGTTTTTCTATTTTTATGAACCTTTACTATTTCAGAGGGAAATTAAATAATAGTGCACATGTATACACACAAGTTTCCCACATTGATGATAAAAAGTAGAGGTCGGCCAAAATAATTTTATAGTATATTCATAGATGTAATTCACAGTGCACACCACACATCATCACAAATAATTATACCTAGATACACATTGCTTAAATCAAATACCACATAATACAAAACATAAATTATAAAAATCATATATTGATTTAACCATTCATATGTGAAGTAAATTAAAATAGAAAATACCTAGATTACTCAAGTATTTTTCAAAAGAAATTAGAGCAAAAACAATGATTCATACTAAGCACACCGTGAGCAATATCGCATGCTCCACATCGAGCACACCTCAAGTAAAAAACATTAGCGACACTATATATACATTCATTGAGTTTTTCATCAATTTTAATTTTGCATAAATTTAAATGCTAATTCAAGTATATATTTATATATAGTGTAATATATATATAATCATTGTTACATGTTACATCATATATATATATAATATAAATATAAAATATAAATATATACATACTATTGTAATATATTATAGCAGCAACATGTTACCATCAGTATGTGTGTGTGTGTGTGTGTATTAGTAGTAGTAATGTGTTATATGTATGTGGATGATAATAAATAGACATTCATCAATGATGAAGATTACTACCCAGTAATCAACAGTACACCATATGAAGATGATCTCAAAATAAGTTACATGATATAGGTATTAATACAAACAATAAAAAAGAAGATAAAATATTATACTAATAGACTATTGTAAGTCTTTCTATTATGTCTAGTCGCATTTCATTTGAAACAAAACAGTCTATTTATTCATAAATCGAGATTCAAGGTATTTAGAGTGAGGAGGGTATAATGAGAAATAAATAATGTCATACTCAATACATAGCATCATTACAAATTAATGGCATACTATTCATCTTAATACTTGATTATGATCATAAATATATCAACTCTTGGTTGGAGAATTTATATCAATCACCTCAATCATGGATTGACCAATCAATTATAATGTTGCAAGTGCATGCTCACTTAGGATACCCAACATTTACTAATTTCTATATGTGCACTTTCTATTCATGTTGTCAATGTTAATATAAGTCTGACTATTGCAAACTCTAAAAACAACATTCATCTATAATGATTGACTCTTGACAATGTTATGTATTACCTACTCTTCCTTATATTTCATTAGAAAGTTACATGTCCAATGATGATGATCAACACAAAGTTAAGAATTGAAGGACTCAACCAAATTATTTTTTGTTTTATCTCATTTTTTATGGGAACTCAAACATTGCTCAGTATTTTGGCTCATGTGATTATAACCAATATTATTAGATTTTCCTTAAATTTTATTAGTACATCCAATGACAAATTATAACCATTATTCAACCTAATAAATACAAGACTATCAATGCATTAGTATTCTAGTTCATAAGTATTATATTTAACAAAAATACTAATAAAATATTAATTTAAGTGCCAATAGTAATAAACAAGATTTTCTAGATCAATTAGTCGAGGAATGATATGAATAAGTGTTGGGTGCCTATTGATATAATGATGATATGTGCCTATTAGATATAATGATGATATCTTTTTCACCGACAACCCTATTCAAATTTTCTAAAAACAAAGTCAATCATTATAATTTTTGAGCTTTTCACACATGATACTAAAGGGAAACATATAAGTATTAGCTTCATATGAGATTCTAGATAAAATGGTCTCACCATAAAAGTCAATCATATGCAACATTTTGATAGTTATATTAGGCCAACAACCCTTAAATAGATATAGAATATACATCAAAAAGTTCCTCGAAATGACCAGTAATTGAATGGGGCAACTCAACAATAGTTGTTGTGTATGTTTTAACAACTCAACCAGTAGTAATTTATAATAATTGCATTGAAGTTCAAATATACACTTCGTCAACTTCTCTTTAGCATGTCATAATTAATTATAGGACAAGCATAAGTATAAGCAGAACACAAAACCTGACAAAATCTGACCAATTTTGTACATATTTGTTCAGGTTGATACTCATGAATTATCTGATGAAATTATTAAAGTGAACGGATGCCATATTAGGTTAGACTATAGACTCGAATTAAGCTAGAACCTCCCAACTAAGGACATTGGGTATTCAATATTATGAAAAAAAAAGAATATAAATGCTTACACTTCGATTAAACAATCCAAGATAATTGATGAAGAATAAATGTATAAACATATCTCAAATCAATATAAAATTAAAACTTAAACCTCAAATTAATTTTAGTTGTATTATCGTCGAGAGATAGATGAATGTGGAGGACTTCGGTTCACAAGTTAGAGATGCGTCGAGAGATAGATGGAATGTGGAGAACTTTGGTTCACGTGTTAGAGATGCATCGAGAGATAGATGGAATGTAGAGAACTTCGGTTCACGTGTTAGAGTCTTAAAGATGCATCGAGTCGAGATAGAGAATTTATATTTTAGCAAAATATTTATATTTTTAAATATTAAAACATTAAATAAATAATATATATATAAAATACAAAAATACTCATTAATTTTATTTACTATCAAAATTTTTTCAACAAAATTAATGTGCATGTAGCAAGATACAAATGAAAAACAAATACCTTACAATTTTTTATTATAATATTAATTAAATAATAAATATATAAATAATAAAAAAAATATGCTTTGCATTAAAAAAAATTACAAATAGGTACGAACTTAACAAACTTTATATAATAAGACATGAATGAAAAGATGATTTGTCTTCTAGCCACTCGCCTAAAAGTTATAAAATATTCTAAATGTTAACAAATCTATAAAAATTTATATTTGATGGTTATAAATTTTTAAGAATTCATATTAATTTTTATGAAGATAATATGAAATAATTTTAAACGTATAAAATTTAATACTGTTTGATATAATTAATAATTTATAAAAATCAAAAAATTACTTAAAGTGAGAAGATAATTAAAAAAAAGTAATATTTATTATTTTAATAAAAACTTAATGTTTAAAGCTAATTATAAAAATATTACTCAATTATTTAATTTTTATAAATTTTAGTAGGATTAAACATCTACATATTTAATTATAATTATTATTTTATTTTCTTTTATCTTTATTAAAAAAATTATATTTTTATTATATTTCAAGATTTTCAAGATTTGTATTATTTATTTTTTTTAAGTTTTCTATAATCATAAAATTTTTTTAATACTTATAATAATATTAATATTTACTAGTTTATTCATCAATTCTGATATTTTTGAAAATATTTTTTATTTTATCATACATTGAATTAATTTACATTTAAATTAGTATAAATTATAATATATGTTAATTTAATTTTAAAATTATCGAAAAAATTATTATACTCATGGAATTAATTATTTAATGTTACTTTAATTTAAATTATTTAGTTTCTTAAATAAAAAAATTAGAAAAATTTTTTGTATAATTTTTAAAAAATCAATACATCATAAAAATAGTTATTTTAGTCCTTATTAATATAATTTTTTTTTGTATTTTTATATATTTTAAATTAATTATTTATAATATCAATTTTTTTATTTTACGAGGAGAATGCGTGTTTAAAGGATTGTTCATCTATAAACCAATAACATAAATTTAATAAACAAAATTATATAAAATTTTAATACAAATAATAAATAAAATAAATTATATAATTAAATAATGACTAGAGAAATATCGTCGCTAAATCGGTAGCTAAAATATGGATTTTATAAGCTAGGGAAAATTCGTAGCTATATTATAGATTTTATTAGCTCGAGAAAATCTGTCGCTAAATTACAAATTTTATTAGCTATGAAAATTTCGACCCTAAATCAGTCGCAAAATTAAGGATTTTATTTTTTAATGAAATTCCGTCACTAAATCTGTCACTAATTTATGGATTTTATTTGCTTGGGATATTCGCTCGCTAAATCCATAACTAAATCATGAATTTTATTAGCAATGGTAAATCTATCGCTAAATCATGGATTTTATTAGCAATGGAAAATCTGCCACTAATTTTGTCGCTAAATCATGGATTTTATTAGCAAGATAAAATTCATCGCTAATTCTGTCGCTAAAAATTAGCAAGGGAAAATCCGTCGCTAAATCTATCACTAATTTCAGGCTTTTATTAGCTAGGGATATTCCGTCACAATATCCGTCGCTAAAATTCTCGCTTTTCTTGAGCGAAAGTTACGAAAATTTTCCGCCGATAATCCGTCACTAAAATCCCCACTTTTTTTGAGCGGAATTTATGAAAATTTTCTGTTGCTAATTCATCACTAAATCCCCCCGCTTCTTTTGAACGGAATTTTCGAAAAAAATTTCCTCGCTAATCCGTCTAATACGTTGCTATTTTTTTTCAAAAAAAAAAATCATAAATTCATTGCTATTCCCTAGCTAATCTCTTACAATTTAGCTAATGATTGATTCCTAACTAAAATTTCCTAGCTAAATTGATATTTTCTTGTAGTGTATATAGAACATCCAAATGTATATAAAGTAGAGTAACTTTCTAGTCCACATCTCCATTGACAATGTTAAATCAACTGTACCATATGTATAGTTAATCATAAGATTGGTTCATATGTATAGCTAAATTGATATTCTCTTGAATATTTGATGGCTTGGTATATCCACTTTTCTTTTTATCCCAATAATCCCCCCTAAAGTATTCTTTTTTATCATAATCATACCACTTTATATTTTTCTTACTTCTTAATTTTGATATATTATGATTATGACTACCATTAGAGACATATTTTATTGATCTTAATATCATCACAACTGTTGCTTGTGAAATTCAAAATTATCCTTTTTGTTATGTATATATTCTTATTTTAAGATGATAGTTGCATTATCATTGTAGCCTAGATAGTCTATAAAGACACCATTCAATAGATTGATAATGAGCTGATCATAGAAATCAGATAGACTTTGAAGTAGAATCCTAATATATTTAACTTATCTTATTTTATGACCCAAAATAATATGTTAAGAAAATAAAGTATTCAAGATATTGATATGATCAGTTACCAATGTGGATTATAACATTTTAAGGGTATATAGTTTTTTCTTTGAGAATATCTTATTGTAAAGTAACTTTATCTCATTGTTTATTATGCTAAACACCAAATATTTTTATTATTTTGGCATGTATTCTTGATCTATTCGCATGAAAATGACTTTAGATAGAATAGATTCATGAAATTATAATTTTGATGAATTATAGTAAATAGTAATAAAATCAAATATTTTTTGATTGAAATATAAACTTGATGGAATTATAGATAGGGGAGAGTGAAAAGTTAATTAAAGTCCTAGTATTTTTCATGTTATGACTTAGTTGCACCTTTAAGAGTATATAGAAAAGTTTTGATATCTATTCATAGCTGAAAGTCTATATAATTAGTCATGATAATATTTTTATGTCAATACTCTATCACAATGTTTACATAATTATTTTAATATATAATATCTTTTTGCAAATGAAACATTCTTTGAGTCTTAGCCACACTAGCTTGGTAATACTTTAATGATTGTGATATTACTTTTATTTTATGATAGTCAAGTACATTACTAGTACTAAAAGCCATGATATTCTCAAATGTTATAGCTTTTTCTTTTCAAACATACAAATACTAAGGTAAAAGCTATAGTGATTCTCAAACACTATGACTTTTGGCTATAAAGAGTTATAGAGAATATTTATTTAAGTCTTCACCATTTCAAATGGCATGAGATTTTGTTGTAGAAAAAATTCCAAAATTGTTGTCATTCATTATGTCATGACTTATGAGTTACAAATGAATAGTAGATAAGATGTGGATATTTATAGCACAACTTTGTATTACATAGACAAAATGTATAAGTGATGGTCACTCACAACAATATAATGAATTCCATCGCTAAACTAGAATAGTGACGGATTTACAATCGAAATTATCCCAAGCTAAAGTTCTTGTCACAAAAAATTAATGAGAAAAAAAATTTCCCTAGCAAATTTTTGAACTACGAAAATTTTCTAGCTAGTTATATATTTTTCCTTGCTAATTTTGATCATAATTAAGAGAAGCAATTAATATTTTTATATAGAATATATACAAAAAATTATCTAGCTAAATTAGCAAGGGAAAAAAAATCTAACTATTTTCATTCATTAGCTATTTTCACAATTTTAATTTTTTTCAAAAAATTAGTTTACATACTTTTAAATTTTATATAAATAATGAATACAAACATATACCAAAAACTATTTTTTATAATTAACAAAAAGTTAAAAAAGTACATAAATTAATCTGATACAATAGTTCAATAGTTAAAACAAAAACATAGCATAATTATAGAATCATCTAAAACTAAATCATCATCCTCATCATTAGCTAGTGGATTTGTACTAGACTCTCCTGCATGGGTACTCTGCTAGAACTAGGTATTTTATATGTCGCATCAAAGTCATTAACTGTGACTCCATATAAGTCATTTGTTCTTGCATTGCATTCTTCATTTCTTTCATCTCATCATTCACTTATTTCATTTCGTGCATTTCTTCCTTCAAAAGAGTTATATACTGATCCTTCTCTTTCATTCTATCTCCATAAATACAAAATATTCATTTGTTACCATTATTTATTGCTCAACCACCTCATCCACCACTACTGTGACAGAGGAACAAGAAGCATGACTACTAGAACAAAAAAGTCACTCCCTTCGAGCCAATGTCATACACTCACTACTTCTTTTGACCTTATATGGTCTCCAAATAGACAAGATCATAGTCAATTGGTTGAAGATCCATAGAACTCTCAACTGGCTGAGAAGTAGTTGTCACACGTTCATCCATGAGCTCCTATGATTAAATAGAAAATAAATTACTGTGCTAAATATAAATAAATTATATCTAATATTTTTTCATTTCACACAACTTTCAAAATTTACTACAGCAGTCAAATAGTTTATAAATATAAGAGATAGATATAGTAATCACCTGAGACTTATTGTCAATAAACTGGCCAATTACTTTCTTCACATGCATATTTTTGAAAATCTTATAAAAATTGAGATTTTGATCCAATTCTTCACATGCATATGTTAGAAAATTTTAGCAAAAATTATAAAACCATGCAAAGGTTTGAATTATTTGGACTATTAGGCTAACTACTAAATATTTAAATAGTTTTGAAGTTATAAATGTTGTCAAATCTCGAGTATGCTCAATGTTTGACTTTGACCCTCTGGTATAGTGAGACATAGGGGTGTGCACGGTACGGGTGGATCGGGGATTTGCAAATATCCAGATCCATTCCAAATGTTCGGGATTTTAAAATTCAAGATCCAGTCCCAGATCCACAAAAAAAATCTCCGTTCCGTTTTGTCCCGATATTTCGGGACAAAATGGTTCGGTTCTCGCTTCTAGTGGAAATTTCAAATCGGACAAGACGGAACGGATATTCGGATAAAAATATTAAAACTTTAAAGAAAAAATTATTCATGAAAAGTTTAGCTACGATCAGCATAACCAGACTGTGATAATGTCATGAACATTCAAAAGATCCTTAATTTTTTCTTTAAAAAAAAATCTACTCATAATATAATCAATCCACCAAATATTAATAATTAGTTCATATGCACAACAATGAAAATAAATAAATAATAATATTGAAGGGAAATTACCTCAAATGTGTATATGCGTTTCGGACTCAAAGCAAATCAGGTAGCCTTCTTGTGAAAAAATATTCTTAATTGAGCATGTAAAGTAGTCAAATGTCAACCTTGAGGAGTAATTTTTGCTCTTCCGAAATCAATCTTGTTAGTGCTAGTAAAGGGAAATAAAAATAGAAGAAAAGTGGAGAAAATGAATGGCCAAGAGAGGAGCTCCTGATGAGAGTGACGGCCACAAACTCATAAAAGTTAAGAAAATGATGGCCAACAGATATAGTGGGTAAAGTAGGGTTTGCCTTTTGTTTTCATATCAAAACTACACTGTTTTGGTCTAAACTAAGTAGTTTTGGACTAAGTTAAAACTACGTAGTTTAGGCCAAAACTACATAGTTTAGCTTAAAGCAATTAATTTAATACTTTAATTAAAATTAAATAATATATAAATAAATGTAATTATAAAAATAATCACTAAATAAAAATTTATTAATAAAAATATAATATCTTTAATTGTATGTTATGTTTTTATTATTTTTTAATGGAATGTTAATTTAACTTAATAAATGATAAACTAGTATATATTAAGTTAATAAAAAATATAAAAATAATATTGAAAATTTTATATTATATTATACAATATTTTTGAAATAACATAAATTTAAAAATTATAATATTTGAATTATTTATACATATAGAGTAATATATTCAGATTCATATAATAAATAAAAATAAACTACAATGGTTATTTTTAAGATATAACATAAATTATGATGATAAAATTATAAATATTTATATCAAATTAGTAGAATCATGTTCCTTAAAAAACCATTTATCCAAAATAACTTGTTTTTTTCCTAGTTGTCCTAATCTCTAACCGTATATCTCGTAATATTTTATGAGCTATCATATATCTAACACTTGAAAGGTGAAGTAGAGATATACATGAATACATAAAATATAATTTCTCTTTGTTAAATAAAGGAGGATCATCATTATCATCCATATATTCTTCAACTTCCTCCTTTACATCTTGTGGCGTTGTAATTGCCATTAAATCTTTATCTGCTATCTTCTCATGACCGATTCGTTGCTCCTATAAATTTAAGAAAACATTAATAGACATTGGGTGATGAATTGAAAGTTGGCCAATGGCAGTTTCGAGTTCTTTTTCAATTTCCTGTTCCTCTAAACTCTCTTCAATTTTTGATTTTTCCTCTTAAAAAAGATCTGTATGCTTAAAGCAATTGGCTATTATTGTGCTAGAGATGTACATAGTTTTTTTATGTACATGTTCTACCAATTAATAACGTCCATTAATTAATAAAAAATTGTGAGACAGATCATATTAATTTAGGAAGGTTTTACTTTACTTATTAAACTTTATTATTATTATTATTATTATTTATCTGAGCTTCTCTCAACTCTCAATTTTTTTCATTACACAACTAGATTATTTTTATTTGTTTTCTTATAATTTTTTTATAGTAATATGATATAAATATAAGTTATTGAAAAAATTATATGATTTTGTCATTTTATGAATTGGTAATCATATTGCAAAAAGTATAATGTAAGGATATTTTGAGAAATTAAAACAAATGAAATTATATTTCTTTGTATTTCAAGCATAGTTTTGTAAAATTCTATTGAATTTGTATTTTTAATTGTGTTATACGAAATAAACACATTCATTTATAATTGAATTCCAAATGAAAATGGAAATTCTATTGAACATTTTTTCAAATAGTTTCTAATATATAATGTTAAATATTTATATATGTTAATTTAAAATAATCAAATTGTATATTATATTATTTTAATTTTTTTAATTCAATTATTTAAAATTCAATTTAAATATTACAAAAATTTTAACTATTATAAAATAATTATTACATTATAATTATTTAATATTATAAATTATAAATTATAAATTATAAATTATAAATACAATTATAAACATAACAATATAAATATCAACTATTAATTAAAAAAAGATAAATACTATAAACTAATATATATATATATATATATATATATATATATATATATATATATATATATATATATATAATTATCGGTTCTAATATCAGTTCTTCAGTTCGGTACAATTCTTGGTATGGATAACATGTATGATCCAGAACCGTACCAAAAAATTTTTCCGGTACGGTTCGGATAAAGTCAAAAAGTCAACGGTATTTTCAGTTCGGAATATTTCGGTTCGGTTTTTCGGATCAGTTCGGTATTCCCGTGTCCCATGCACAGCCCTAGCGAGACATGCCCGTACCTAGTCCAGCTATCTCAGTTCGTTAATTATTGCTGGCTATTTCTGATTTTTTTCTTTACTTTTGGCTCCTCTCAGTTCTTAAGACACTCTGGACACTCTGGACACTCATCCTCAGGTATAAAATCATGCCTATCTTTTATATTCTTCAATTTATGGACAAAGTTTGAGTACCATTCGACAACATTGCTCTCCCATAATAACTTTATCTGACCATTAATTTGGGGTGCCCATGAACACGGATTATATATATATATATATAATACACAAAAAAACTATATTAATAACAATGACGTCATTCTTTTCTGCTTGAATAGTAACCAACTTAATAGCTGAACTAATTAGATAATTAATTTGCATTACTTTTATTTCTTTGTTTATACCTAAAAGTCATGAAAGTAAGTCTTTTTTTTGTCGATTAAGAAACTTTATTCCATGAGAATGCTTTGGAATCAACAATTTTCTTAAAAGACTTTGTAATAATAGCCAAACACTAGTGAGATTGAATGAAACTATAAAAATAAACATAAAACATTGAAAACAAGCAATTTATAACTATATATAAAAACAAAACCACTAATAAGGACAACATATTTTTTTATTAAAGTAATAATTACAAATATCTTATCCCTCTCATTCATAATCTTTATTACTAACTTAGCACTGCCTATAAAGAAGCAACAATATTTGATGATGTTGATAGTGTTGTAAAAGGGAGAATAATATCTAATGGTGTAGAATGTGGTGTAGATGATGGTGATGGATCAGAAGTGTATAGAGGAGGAACAATGGGTGGTGGTGGCCTTATATTTGATAAAAATGATGGTGATGTCAGGATAGGGTGGGTATGAGATAGTACTGACTGTACAATTGGACATAAAATACTAGATGAATATCGTATATGTCTACATCCACATCCACCTCCACCATGCCCACATCCTTTATGCGCCATCTATTGTACAAAAAGTAAATTCATAGAACATATAATAGAGATATAATGAAAACATCAATTGATATTGTATGATGAACAACTATGCATTTGAGAATAACACACATCAATGGATTGCAA
This sequence comes from Sapria himalayana, assembly GCA_029783825.1. Classification (NCBI taxonomy): domain Eukaryota; kingdom Viridiplantae; phylum Streptophyta; class Magnoliopsida; order Malpighiales; family Rafflesiaceae; genus Sapria; species Sapria himalayana. The sequence goes on along the minus strand of JAREIK010001258.1, from coordinate 1,620,005 downwards.
CAAAATATAGAAAGTCTTTGAAACTATAATATTCTAATACAATTATAAAAGTTTAATCATCGATACCACTATCATCATCTAATGGATCTTTTGACATTTCATCTGATTCATATGGAAGTTCCAACTTATCTTCAAATAGAACATGATCATCTTCAATTTCTAAAAGGCCATCATTTGAGTCACATAAATTTTTTGGATCTTCACCTACGTGCACAAGCTTAATATTATTTACACTTATTTCTTGAAATGTTAGTGAAATAGCTAAGTTTACACTTATTCGTTGAGATGTTGGTACTTCAATATTTGATTGAGCTTTGATTTTGCAAATGGCCTACCAGTCACTCTTATCATGAGATAAACTCATGTATGTACAATAATATACTTGAGTGGCTTGAACTGCTATAATAAATAGCTCATATTTATTAAACATGCATTTATAGTTAACATCCACTAGCTTATAATCCGAATGAATCTTTGTACCCACATTTTTTGTAGAATCAAACCACTCACATTTTAATAATATAATCCTATTATTTTTAAGTCCAAGATACTCCAACTCAACAAATTCTACTAGTTGACCATAATAATCACTCTCATTTGCCCTATAACTTGAGCCTTTAATGCATACACCACTATTCATAGTTACTTTAGAAGAACCATGCCCTATTGTACAAAATTTATACCATTGACAAACTACCCAGGATAGGGTGTCACATATCTAAATGGGCCTTTACTTAGGTCATGTTTGTTTTTTGGGTTAACAATGAAAGTAATTTGCTTTCAGTGTTTAGTTATTTGTTTTTCAAAAAAAATCTGACTTAATGCTGAATTTTTTTAAAAAAGTTTTGAATAGAAAAAGTTAAAATATTTGATTTTTTCTATTAAGAAAAAGTTATTTTCTACCAAAATAAGAAAAAATTCATTATTACCTAATAAAAAGGAAAGCTAATAATACTCATATTATGGATGACAAAGGGGAATTTGGGATGGGACTACCTCTTCTCGACCCAACTAATGTATTTTTTTTTATTTCACCTCATTACCATCCCTACTCATTATCTAATATTAAAAACAAATAACTTAATACTTAATGTTATTAAGTACCATTCAGCATTAAGCTCAAAAAAAGTTCTATTTAGCATTAAGTAAAAAAATAAACACCACCTTAGATTTTATATGAATGTGTTGGAATCTCCATTTGAAGGATCATTTGTTTGTTGCATACATTTAACAAATAATGTTAAAAAATGTAAGATAGTAATAAATCAAATTATTCAAAAAATCAAGGCTTAATAATTCTCACATAGTTCTTGAACTAATTTGCAAATTCAGTTTCTAGCTTAGAATTGATGTTAAGTGTGGGAATGGTTGGTTGCCTATGTTTTAATTACTCAACATAAACACTACACAAATATAAACAAAGAGACAATAATGGATTTTAATTTTTAATTATTCCTATTCAAGACAAAATTATCTTATGATTAAACATGCACCCATTTTGGGTATATATACTCAATATATGATGCAACCTCTTCACAATTAAGTAATAACATAGCTTCAAGTTGCTTTGTACTTTTCATCTATCATACATATTTTATTTGCTCTTCCAGATACTTTACCAAATTGCTTAAAGATAGTTTGTCCTCAGATTCATATTCTGCCAGTACATTACCATAATCATTCCGAGGCACATTTTTATGCATTGTATTGACATGATCCTCAAAATAATAAGAATAAAAAGATGATACTTCTAAAAAATATGCATTGCAAATTGAAATTTCAACTTTTGACTTATTTCTAACATTCAATTTCAACTTACGAAGATATCTATAACCATTATGTCAGGTTTCAATTAAATAAAATTATAATATAATTTTATTCTTGAAATAATACAACACACCTACATATATTTATTTACCTCTCAAAAGGATACATCCACCAGTATTGCACTGGCTTGGTTATCCTTGCTTCATAGGCCAAATGGCACGGAAAATACTTTATTAAGTCAAAAAAGCTTGGTTGGAATATTCGTTCAAGCTTACAAAGAATGAAAGGTATGTCATTCTCCAGTCTCACCATATCATCTATTTTGATTGTGGTTGTGGTTAGCTGTTTGAAAAACAAACTAAATTTTGTAAGGACCTTTCAAACATTTAGAAGAAATATTTCATGGAAAGTAATCGGTATTAATCTCTACATAAATACATGACAGTCATGACTATTCATTCCAAATAACTTAAGCTTTTTCATATCTACACATCTACCCATATTTGACACATATCCATTCGGGAATTTCAAATTTTTAACTCATTCACACAATGTCTGACTTGTCTTCTTAGTAAGTGTGTAACAAACTTTAGGGTATATTTTATGAAGCCTCATTCTATTTCAAATACAAGATGTCGAAAGTAATCATTCAACTCTTGTCTTGATTTTAAAGTGTCCTTTGTTTTTCCATATATATTTAGAAAAATATTGAAAATATTATCAAACATATTTTTTCCAATATGCATTACATCCAAGTTATGATAAATTAAATTAGACATCCAATAGGGCAAGTCTCAAAAAATATTGTGTTTCCTCCCGCCAAATATTTTGCATATTGGTCCATTAGTTCCAATAACGTTCATTTTAGTTACCTTCTTCAAACTCAAACTCTGAATCTCTGTTAAGATGTCATCTCCTGAATGAACATCTAGTGGAACTATTATCATTGTTTTATTTTTTCAAAATATAGTTCTATTTTTATGGAATGGATGATTTGTAGGTAGAAACTTACGATGGTTATCAAACCATGAATATTTATCACTTAATTTGAAAATAAAAGCATCAGACTTGTCCATGCAATATGGGCATGCTAACCATCATGCAGTACTTCAATCAGATAATATCGAATATGCAGGAAAATCACTTACTATCCACATAAGGACCACCTGCATAATGAAAATTTGCTTTTTTGAGATGTCATATGTATTCATGTCGATATTCCACAAATGATTCAACTCTACTATAAGAGGCTATAAGAAAACATTCAACATGTCTTTCGGATTTTTTGGCCATAGAACCAATATTGATAGAAATATATATTGCTCCTTCATGCACAACCATGAAGACAAATTATATTTATTACTTATCAAAAAAAATTGGAGGCAAATTGTAAGTGTCACTATCATTGGCCATGTAGAATACTATTGTCCAAATTGGCCAAATTGCTAAAAATCATTAGTGCATATACCTAATGCTTAGAATGTCACCTCATATCATTTCAACTTTAAGCAGCAAAATCTTGATGTATATGATTAAAATGTTTCTAAACAAGTAAATCTGATTGATGACACATCACCCCTTGTTCAACCTCATGCTTAGTTTGTTACCTCATATCATATGCGGTAGTATTTGATGCATATAGTCTTTGCAATCAAGGAATTAAAGAGAAGTAATATATCTTCTTATATGAAACTTTCATCTTTTATCACATTTCTACAACACAAGGTGCTTCTTTAACCGAGGATGATCACAAAACTTACCACAAAATAAGTCATTATCACCACCCCAATATAACATATATCTATTGAAACAACAATCAATTTTTTTCACTGGTAGACCCATACCGCTTAGCACATTCAGAAATTGTGATCCAACTCAATCTTTGAATTTAAAAATAAATAGGCAAGAAAAAATAAAATGAATGAAGATCATCATTGGGAAAGAGGGAATGGATGGAAGGGGGGGAAGAGTGAGGGGGTAAGAGTGATGGGGGAAGAGGGGGGAAGAGGAGGGAAGAGGAGGAAAGAAGAGGAAAGAAAAAAAAAAGAAAAAGGAAATAAAAAGGAAAGAAAAAAGAAAGAAAAATGAAAGAAAAATTAAAAAAATTAAAAAAATTAAAAAAATGAAAAAAATGAAAAAAAATGAAAAAAATGAAAAAAAAAATGAAAAAAAAAAATGAAAAAGAGGAAAAAAAAACAAAAAAAAGGACAAAAAGGAAAAGAAGAGAAGAGGAGAGGAGTGGAAAAGAGAAGAGAAGAAAAGAAAAGAAATAAAAACAAATAAAAACAAATAAATACAAATAATAACAAATAAAAAAAATAAAAACAAATAAAAACAAATAAAAATATATGAAATAAAACATAATCATATTAGGCATGAATGATAATTCTTGACTTTCATTTATCATTAATTTTTTATTGCTAAATCTTGAATTTAACAAAAAATAAACTACTAGAATAACATTAAATCTAAAATATCACACCAATATTATAGATATTAATTTCTTCATATGGAGATTTATATCTGATAATCAATTTTAATTAAAATACTTTGTTTTGATATATTAATTCTTAGTAATAATCTCAGAATCAACATTAGAACTTGAATCAAATTTTTGAAAGTCATTATAAAATGTCGTGTTTTATCTTGTTTGATTTTTTTTAGATTTCAATTAGTCGTACAATATAATTTTTGATAATTACTAATTTTTTTATGTGTGACAGATAAATTGGCTTTTTTATTGTGTACTAAAGTATATTAATACACATATTTCATTGTAAACAATAAATCATGTGCATGTAAAGCAAACATAGATTGCACTAAATAAGCAACTCTACATGCACCACACATCTACTACTTTGGATATATATAGTATATGCCCAATTTTTAAAATATAATGGTATACTCTATTAATAATCAAATTATCTATCATATTACTGAAGTGAACATTCTATAATGTTGGCATAATTACTTATTATAAATGTATACATGAAATAAGTCACCATGCATGGTTAGTGTGCATTTAAAATGCATGGTATCTAATAAAAAACATTGAGAAAATTTTATATTATGTTTGTTCCCCTGCTTACAAAAATGTATAGTCTGACTTGGGCTCTTAGTCTTCTACACCCCCCATTTCTCCATCAAGTGTGTTTTGATTCTACATGCCAATATTATAGATTTGTAAAGCATATTATAACAGAATAGAATTACTATGGAATTTATTGGGTACCTAATTAAAGACCAGAAAATTTGATTTATTAAAAAATATAACTAAACATAATTCATCATCATCCACCATCAAAAATTACAGCCTCAACAAATTATTAACATGAGCAATAACAACAAAGTGAAAGGTTATGGTTAAGCTGTACCTTCTTTTTTGAGGAAAATAAAAGAGTTTCACACTATAACCACAGAACTTGATTATTTGATTAATTTCCGCAAGTTCTTTATTTTCTTCTTCTCTACAAGACAAAAATTCAAAAATATAAAAACCCATAAATTAAAATATAAGATATAACTTAAATTAAAAAAATTACAGTATCTTGCTCTTCTCCTTTTGTTATTATTTTCTTCGTCCTCTTTTACTATTCTTCTTCGAATTTCAGAGCTAGCACACAATCTATTGATTTGAAATCCATTAAACTTAAAAAAAAAATTAATCATTAATAAAAAAAAAGTTCACACTACCGATTTATTGTTAACACACGAGAACTCAACAAAAAAATATCATTTAGCTCACTACCAATTTAAAATATGCAAAACTCATTACTAATTTCTTATGAAATTATAATGAAAATAAACAAAGGAGCATGCAAAGAGAGAGAGAGAGAGAGAGAGATATATATATATATATATATAAAGAGAGAGATGTTGTTTGTTTCGTATGATGCTTTGAAATGATGCTACAATGACGGTGTGTTCTTATAGGTGAATGGTTTTCAGAAGTGAACAAACCTAATTAAGTAGAGACAACTAGAAGGGTGAGAGATGGGTCAGAGATGGGTCAGAGATGGAACAAATTGGAAAATGAAAGAATTTTATATTTAACCATTAATTATATTATTTCATAAATAAATAAATTTATGGTTAATAGTCTATGAATTTTTTATGGTTATTTTTTGTTATATTATTTATAAATTAATGAAATAAATTTCAGTAATAAAAAAAATTAATTAATGGTTATAACAATGGAGAAAAAAAATAATATTACTAATAACCATAAAACTATTAATTAGTAATCAATTTTTATATTATTTCATTTATTAAAAAAACATATTATTTCATATAACTATAAATAAATTGTATAACTGTATAACCATAAAAAATTTATAACATCTCCATTTAATAAAAAATAAATAACCAAGTTAATAATGAATAAGTAACATATCAATAATATTCAAACAACTAATAAAATATCTGACCATTAAAATAAAAATATATAATCTTAGCATTATCCAAAAAAATAAAATTAAAATAAAATTTTTTAAAAATATAACTTACAAAAAATTAGACTACAAATGTATTCAAAATTTTAAAAAAAAAGACACGCAACAAAATATCAACTTGTATATTACTATAACAAATGATTTTAGATAATTTTTTAGTAACCATTTCAATATTTTTAAGAAACAAGAAAAAAAATATTAAGCAAATAATAATTTTCTATACTATGATTATTAATTTCTGAGTTAATAATCATAGATCTAAGTAAAAATATGAGTTACGAGAATTATAGTACATAACAAATTAGAAGTATCTATAACTATTTTGAAAAAAAAAATTGTTTACTTCTTTAAAGTAAGCATCACGATGTAGGAGCTCTATGAAGACTCCTAAATGACAATGATTAATGACTTGTCACCCTCAATACACAAATATTACTCTCGGCCTCATTCATAGATAAAAATACTAATATCTTTCTATGATATATCATTTCTTCATATGATATATAAATTATAGAGATAATCTATTGTGTATGCATACACCATCATATTGCACATCACTATTCCCTCAGTTGACACCAATATTGATTGGTATTTTTAACACTCACACTACACCGACATACTATACATAGTCCATTGCACACAATTCTACAATTTTGTTAAAACTCAAACTCTTTTATTTTTTTTCTGGAACACTTGTTGCTCCTTCAATCTAGGGGTTTTGTCCGATCACTATGCATGTAGTAGACATTGATTTACAAATCTACTAATATCAATGTGTGTCTGCTTCATGTTGTGGAGACAATGTGCCTTGACCGTGTCTACTGCCTGTTGCCCGTGCAAGGCACATAGTGCATACCTGCTTCCTCTTTGCAAAGAAAATTTGTGAGACTACTATACACATCATGGGAGTGAGTTAGCATTTCTGTTGCCTTATTTTCACATGAGGAACACTAAGCTCATTTTCAACCTATTGTGTACATGAGGTACAATGAGCATGATTTCTGCCTCCACCTAGGGTTTACATGCATCTATTGTACATATAATGAGCATAATATGGTATGTACATACAGTAAACATCCAATTGAATCGGGATAGTCAATATATTGGACACACTCATCCATTAAGTAAGAAAATAAAAAGCAAAAGATAAATAATACAACAAACATAATAAATAACAAAACCTAAATCAAGATTAATTATGGAGTCAACATTAAGAGAGCTCCCTACAAAATGAAAAAATATCAACCATGAAGTAGTGAGGCGACGGGTATATAACATTATCATATTAATTGGTTTAGTAGTTATCATTTACAATTTATTAGCCTAAAACTAGTGGGGCAAAAGAACCACTCGAGTTCCATGTGACAATTTTTAACCTCGAGGCAAGAGAATAATTGCAAAAGAATTGATAATCAATTTCTATTGAGTAATATATGCTAAGTAAACTAGATGCATAGATGTTTTGATTAGTTAGCATTAAGAAACTAACATTACCATTTCTTAACAATTCCAAATGAAAATAAATGGCCACTTGATTTTGCTTCATCTTCTTTATTGGGTTTCTCCTTTCCCTTAGTTGCCCGTTGCATAAACTATTACATGAAAAATAATTTATTAAGCATCAATTTTTTATAGAAATTAAAGATTTACAGGTCTATGTTATGTTCTCATCATGTTCCAATTAATGCAAATGAACACAAAGTAACCGAGATATTGAGTTGGTACAAATAGAAAACTGGCACTAAAAGAGAAAATAGTGAAAGAAACATTTAGCTTCATTCATGTAGAAAGAAGAAATCCAAACCATACAAATAAAAAATAAGTTTCAATCACGCCATTCATATCTTTTAGGACACTTATCTTACTATTTCTACCAATAGTTTAATAACAAACAAAATGTAGAAAAGAAGAAAATCATTAACTAAAAATCAAATCCATTTTAATTTTTCTTCGCCTAGGATTACAACATGCAACTACTAATCTTAAGACAATAACTGCCTGACCTTCAAATTAATCAATGTGTTAGAAAGTTCCCACTTTGCCATGGTTGAACTTGGTAGTCTAGCATAGACATGCAAATGATCAAACAATATCTATTAGTCGAGTTCCAGGTCTGATTTCAAAATAAATGGAAGTTGGTGATAGCTGCGTTCTACCAAAATGTCCTTCAAATAATATTAGGGTTTACATTCATGAAAGATTGCACATCGCTCTTACCTGCTCCTCTATCTGTGATTTAGCATTTGGAGCAATTGATTGACTTTTCTCTGTAGAACGCATAAGAACTTCAATTTCCTATTACTGATTTTAGGTTTCTCTGTAGAAACCTAAAAATATCCTTAACTAGCCTACATCGCTATCACAGACCTTATTTAATATACAAAATTTATAACATTTAAATTTTTTTGTAGTTTATGGATAAATTTATAATATTAATTCATAAATAAAAAAAAACAATATTAAATTATAAAAAATGATTGCATATATATATATATATATATAGTTATAAATTTTTTTGAATTCAATATATTTTAATGAATATAATATGAAATAAATTTATAGACATAAATATTTATATTATTTGATATAATTTATAAAAATCCTAAAATAACTTAAAGTGAGAAGATCATAAAAAATATATATTTTTATTTTAATAATAACAGAATATAAAAAGATAATATTAAAGATTTTACTCAATGATTTAATTCTTATAAATTTGAGTAGGGGCAAAAATAAAACTTGAATTAAAATCAACTTAGGGTCAGTTTGGTAGTACTTTTCAAAAGTGTTAATAGGGCTAAAAATAATTTTAAGTGTTTTTACGACAAAAAAATAACATTAGTAATATTTTTTAAATTTTTTTTAAATCCTAAAAAAACACTTGAAGTATACTTTTAATAAGCACTTATAGATATTTGTTTTAAAACTCGTATAAAATTTTTGGATGTAATTAAAACATCTATTTATTTATCCTTAAATATCAATTTATTTTTTTTTAATTTTATGAAAAATATGATTTTTTTTAATTCAAATAATTCAAATCTTTTAGTAATTATTTTTTTAAAAGATTCCTATAATTATTAAAATAATTTTTTTAAGTCTTATTAATATAAATATTTACTTGCTTATTCATTAATTTAGATTTTTGTATATATTTTTTTTATTATCATACACATAATGATTTTAGGTTTTTATTAATACAAATGTTTATGTATGTTCATTTATTAATTCAAATATTTTTTAAAAAAATATTTTTAATTATAGAATTAATTATTTAATGTATTATTAATGCAAATATTTTAATATCTTTATTAATTAATTCAAATAATATTTTGTAAATATTTTTAAAATTTTATAATCATAAAAATAGATATTTTAGGCTTTATTAATATAAAATATTATTTGTATTTATACATTTTTGTAATTATTTATTTATAATATCCTATTTTTATAATTATATGAGGAGATGCGCTTTTCATGGATCTCTCATCCATTGACCATGAAAAATCTTTAATATACAAAATTACATCAAATATTAAAACAAAAAATATATAAAATAAAACAAAAAATAAGACAGTATAGGCTTAACGATGAAAATAATCCTGAGCTAAATAACTAGGAAAATATCCCTAGCTAAATGCATATATTTTGTGAAAATAACAATTTAAGGACTAATCCCTTGATATAAATAAAAATTTGTAAAAAAAATATTTCCAGATCATTATTTAGCGATTGATTTTTCTCGAGCTAATTAGCTAGGATAAATCCCTTTCTAAAGTTGTTCCTAAATTTCTCACCAATATTTGCTCCAAGATAAATGATAATATTAGCTATGGACATTTTTCCATTGAAAAATTTTGTTTCTAATCCATTACAAATCCATCGCAAATTTATCATTAAATCTAGAATCAAACACCACTTACTATTCCATTGCTAATCCCTCGCAAATTATTTTTCTAACCATATTTCCATATCTAAACTGATAATTTCTTGTAGCTACGTTATGGAGGCAAAATATATGAGTTGCATGTATTCCTAGTTCTAAGGTAATCTAATAAAAGAAATAGACCAAAGTTATGATTATTCATAGTACTATGACTTTGTGTTACAAAGAGACAAGTAGAAAGTTATAAATATTTCTCAATGCTAAGACTTCCTACTTACAAACATACATAGACACACAAGTATAAAAGTTTGAATTAGAGGAATAAACAAAAAGGAGAGACTAGAGCAAGAGAGAGAGGGCAAAAAATTTGAAATCAAAGGAGCCAAAAAACTCTATGAGGGATCCATGAGCAAGGAGGGATGCAAAAAAATATTTCAAATTACCTATATGAATTATTCGGTGTTCAAACTACTAAATATTATTATATATTTTGATTATTTATGATGATGTGTAGACATGAAAATGAAGATAATATGGCTTGATTCCATTTCTTTGGAAATTTGTAGACTTTTGATAAATAATCAATGAGTCTTGATGAACATTCTTAGATAAACCTTTAATGGGAGAGCAAATTCCAACCCTCATTTAGGGGTAGACACGAGACACATTATACAAGAATTGTGTGTTAAAAGTTTTCAATCCTAGATTATCTTAGGGGATATCATTTGGAACCCAAAATTCACTAAGATATCTGTCAAATTGTCTCATGTGAAGTATTTACTATTTTAGCTATCAGACATTCTTGTATATTTTGGTAATTTATGATAATTTGTAGAAATGAACATGAAGATAATATGTGTTGATTCCAAGACTTTTTCATTTTGCAGAGTCTCGATGAATAATCATGAAATCAATAAGCTTTGGATGTGTTTTGTAGAAAATATAGATCATTGAGTCTCACATAGTTTTGAAATCCATTCTTAGATGAAACTCTATCTAATTGGTCGGGAAATTTTTTTATACCTCGATCATACCAACTTGTTAGCACTATCTTTCTACTATGCAATACATTATTAGTGGTTATGATATTATCATAGAGTCACAATCAAACTTAGCCTAAGAAATTCACATAATTGAAATATTAATTCTTTGTCATAGTAACTAAGTACCCCATTGGTATTCAGGGCCATAACTAAGTCTAAGCATTGTGACTTTATCTTTAATATAAGTTGGTAGTCTTAAGTTAGAGCCATAGCCTTTTTAGAAAGCCTTGACTTTTGAGATATAAAAAATTTCAAAGCCACAACTACTCTAGCCAAATTCATTGTAATTATTTTAAAGCTGTGATTTTTTTGGATACTAAATATTATAGAAGACACTACTCGAGTATGAGTATTTCCAAGGTCATGACTCTTGTCCTCAAAGGAAGAAATAGTCATGACCTATATGCTCAAGCTAATAATTATCAATATTGTGACATCCTTATTATCATGGCAATATGATACATGAGAGAAGAGAATGTCAATGATGTGGTGTGACCATTTCTTAGTGCCGCAACCATGACCATCACATGAAAGACCTTTTCAGTATAGTGTTAATTTCTCAGCATTATGGTCATATAAAACACATAAAATACCACTTCCAATATCATGGTCTCAAAAAGAAATGTGACTATATAACAAAATATAAAGCCCTCACTGCCCCGGGACCACTTTTTAGTATCATAGCCTTTATGGATGACAAAAGGACAAAGACATGAAGTCATGGTAATTTCAAATTACTATAACTTTGTATTATAGAAACATTAGGCCCAAGGCAAGGTTATATTAGTATCATAACCATTTTCTAGAGTCACAACCTCAAGCCAAAGAATTGAAGGTCAAAAGTTGCAATATTTTTCTAAATGTCATGACTTCTTTTGTAGAATAATTCAAAGTTACCCAAGTATATAAGTGGAAGATAGAAAAAGTTTTAAATTTATCTCATTTATCTCTTCTTCATTGTCACTCAACAAGTAAAGTCATGATAACTACCAAATCATATGGATGAATTTTGCACACCCTAGAAGTTCCACAAGTAAGCAAGAGATGTAAGATTAATAATAATTCTTAAAGTTAGAGGGTGCAACTCTCAAACCTCTCTTCTATAGTGATAGATTTATAAAATTGTACTAAACTAGCATGGGTCAAGGGTTAGAGCAAATTGAGATATATGATGTGAATTATTTTTTTTTATTAATGAATGAATATGTTTGATTTATATTATATTAATGGATATTGATGGATGGTGATTAAATAGAATTTGAACCAAAGTTTTAACTATAGGTAGGTTTATACGAGATTATTGTGGTTGATGATGATGGGTAAACCATAATACTCACTAGCAGATATGGTAGGAAGGTAGTTATAACAATTCCATTTGTGATACATGAAATAAACCTATATATTGAATACCAAAGTTTGGGTATATTAATCATCATGAACATGATGTTTACAAAGCAAAAAGTGCGAACATGTTTACACACTAATATATTGTTCACATCTTAGAGAGATTTGTTCTTAGTTGGGATAGATGTTATATATAACATTCAACCAAGAGATTCACTTTTAGTGTGGGGGTTACAACATCAACAAGGAGGATGGTAACAGATAATTCTTAGGGTATGCCTGAGTATGTTGTGATTTACAAGGTAGTGATAGCCTTTATGAGTTACTTTTACTTATATAGCTTCTATTGGTAAAACTTGATGAAAATATATGTTAATTATATATATATATATATATAATAATTATGAAGCTAAAAATATAAATACTTATAAATCATATCAATCTTTGGTCATTATTATATTTTATATTAAATAATAAGAGTGTGTATATGGAGCAACCATCAAGGGTAGTTAACAAAGTTACCTAAAAGTATGTGATTGTGAACAACTCTTAAATAGAGATGAATTATTGTCTTGATAGTGATGTACCAAGGAAACTTCTATGAAAGGACCACCATTAGGATGGGTTTAATAGTGACAACCACATTATTTGTTATTAGGGCATTGAGTTATTACATAACAACTTAACCTTCATTTTATATCTAACATAATATAAGTCAAACAACTTAAACATTATCATATATATTAAATGAATAAACCATAGGGCTAAGATTGTCTAATAATCTAACTATCTATTTTAATAAAAATGAGCTGTCTTACTCTGAATAACCAAACAAGCAATATAATCTCTATGAGATTGGTATCTTTATAAATACCTATTTTACTACTTGTATAATACATATATTTGTAGATCTCAATTGATAAGATGCTCTGATCAATGAGCTTTTGGGATATCGCTTAGCTATTAAAATTAGGAAGTATAACAAAGTTATAATATGTATTCATCCCTAATATTAGGCTAAATTAAGGTCCAGGGTTATTATATTTTATTAAGTGTGATAGATATATATTTGATAAATTTTATGCTTGGTTTGTATTGTTATTTGGTTATTGATATAATGATGTTTATTAAAAACTAAAATTATGGTTTTAGTAATGGTAGGTTTGTTCATATTATCATGATGAATAGTGACATATAATCCTAGAGGCATACTCATGCATAATGGTAGGAAATAAGTGATATCCCTTTCGATTATGATATATGAGATAAAACTATAAATCAAAACCCAAAATTGAGATTAGTTTATTAATTATGAGTATAATACTTATAAATCAAAAAATATAAATACTATTATAAGTCAATCCATTATATAATTATTAGATGAACTAACTCTTAATTGATGTTTATGTTTTATAAAATACTTTTCCAAGTATTTTACCTTTAGTATGTGAGTCACATATCATTATGGTGGATCATGATAGGTAAGCTATGAAAGACTCATTAATGGAGGTGTCTCATAAGGTGGTGACATCCCTATGAGTTACTTATAATTATATGATTATAACCAATGATATTTGAGGAAAATTTTATTTTAATTATCAAGAGTATGACACTTACGAAACCAAAAGTTTAAACACTTTTAATATCACATTAATTCATATCTTTATAACACATGATGTTGGAGAATGAGAATACACTAATAAAGCAACCATTACATGTAGTTAACGAGTTTTCTAAAAGGTATAAACTTGTAAATGACCATCGAGCAGGTATGATTTGTTGTTTGATAGTAAAGTATCGAGGGGATAGTTATGGGGTATCATCATTAGATAGGGCCAATAGGTGATAACCACCTTGTTTGTTAGTAGGGAACTAGGATATTTATATAATAATCCATTTATTTTATAGACAAGCACAATAAAAACAAAGCAACTTAGAAATATCATTAAGCATAATGAAATTGACCAACCCTAGCATCTGAGAATCTTACTGAAAATATAGGTTTATCCTTCTGACAAGAGCACTAGTTGGTTAATTGTTGTTTGATCAAACAATCTACATAATCTCTATGTGTTGATATTTTAGATAAAAGTCTACTATATTACTTATATAACTCATATACTTGAAAAATTATGTTGGAAGAAAAACTCTCATTCAATGAGCTTTTGGGATATTACATAATCCTAAAAATTAGACATCATAATAAATTCATAATGTGTTATTGGCATCATTGCTAGAGAATATTTAGCTTGGTTAGTCAAATTTAGTTGATATAACTATTCTTGAAAAAAGGATAGTTATATTTTTAGTAGTTTGGATAATAATATATCAATTAATGTGAATTTATTTTCATAGCTTTTCTTGTGTTTTATTTTTGTATTTTTATGTAGTTTTTCATTTTTTGTAATTTCAACTGAGTGAAAATTTGGGAGTGAACTAATACTTGTGGACTTAGAAAGTGTGAAAATAAAAACAAGAGGGGAATAACTTTTATGGTAGAAGATGATCATGCATAACCTAAATAATCAAAATGCTGAAGTTTACATTCTTCCAAGCAATGATTTTTATCTCATACATAATAATGATATGAATCAATTCTATTATAAAATTGTTATAAGCTATGTAGACATGAGATATAGAAGCCATGAAGATATTTCATTTGATAGTTCTTATCGAACCCTCAACTCATCATTTGAAGATATAATATCCAAAATTCCTTATTAAGACAATATGAGCAAATAAAGAAAAAGATGAGAAGGTAAAACAACTCACAATGATATTTGAACACACTAACTCGAGCAAGTTTAAAAAAAGTGATGCCTTAGAATTTCGAGTGGCTAAAATCAATATATTCAATGGTGAGGAGGTCAAAGAAGCTAAATTAGTCATGAACTTTTTTAATGTCTTGGCTAAAACAATGGAGAAGATTGGTCATTCGATATCATGAATCTATGTGGAGAATACTATTAAGGTAATCATCTTTATAATATAACTAACCGACACTAAAAATACAAAAAGAAAGAAAGTAAAAGATTATATGGAGAAACTTACATGAACTACAAAAATTATAGATAGAGGTAATAATTCAGTGAGCATCGAGATATAAACATTAAACATAGCATTATTTGATATAAATCCCTAAATTTTTTTTTGTATGATGAAATAAGTTTCTCTTGTTGTTTCATCATATACACATCACACTTTAAAGTCACGATCATTAGTTAGTGTCATAATTTTTTGAAAAAAAAATTATTAATGCCACACATGTTGTCTCACACACTCTCTCTCTATACCGACTCTACTAACCAAGCCCTACCCATGCCCTAATCAAGTGAGATCAAAGCACCATGGAAAGTTCATTTCAAAGAGAGTTGGAATTATAGTGCTGTAGAGACAATCGCAAACCTAAAAGTTGCAATATAGTTTGAACACTATCAAGATTTCATGGAAATCTGTAAAGCATTTGATGACTTTTCAAATAGAGACAAATAGAAAATATATGACATCTATTCTTGCCAAGAAGAGTTTCATGAAAGAGTGGGGATTCAATGACTTTATCCTACCTTTACAACAAATTATAGAGAAGAGAGAGCAGACTCTATCTTATATGTACTGAAAAAGGGGGATACAGTTTGATTGTGAAAGAATTTCATGCCTATCTAAAGGATAGACAAGAAAGGAAATACTAGTTGAGTTGATGTTGGGTACATTTTGATAGAGAAAATATCAATAAATTACTCGTATTAGAAGGATCTAGGGATAACACAACTTTCAAATCCCTAAAAATATAATCCAACTATAAAATGATAATGAAAATATTAATGGTTGGAAAAGGATAATGAAGGCTGACTTTAAAAAGTGCACATATATATTTATATTTAGTGCATGGAGAAATAATGGAAGAGACTAACATGTTTTTATACCTCATATGTTCTTTTTTATAACTAACATTCCACTTCTCAATCATCATACAAGATAAATCAATGTTATTTTATGCCCTTTTGATTGATTATAGATTCAACATTGTAAAAATACTCGAGAAGTCCATTCTTAATTTTCAAGAGAGTGAATTTTATCGCCAAATAATTTATCCTTCCTTGATAATATTATTATTCCAAGTTAAGGGAGTCCCAGGAGAAAAGAAAAATAATGAATGGTGTCCGAGGATGTCCCTCTAACATTGTCGAGCATTAAAAATGGACTTGAATGAGATAAAAAAACTCATTTTCAAAGGGGAAGAATCAAAATATATTAGGAAATAAGTTTTTTCTTTTTCCCAAAGATGATATAGAAGCTATGGAAAAAAATGGTGGAAGACAAGAACAAGAAGAAACCTATAGTGAGAGTTCTTTGGCTGAACAATAAGGTATAATTGATGATATTTTGTGTTTGATTTACCAAATTTTTTATTATTTTGGTAGTTGAGAATGAATTTTTGGTATTTTTAACAACTCTGATTATTGTATATATATTTTGTTTTGATAAATTTATTTTGTATAACCAAAATGTTTTTCTATTTCAATATTTTGTTAGTATAAGAAATAAGATATTGAAAGGTAGGGAATGCAGCAATAGCACAATAATGGGGGTCTCGCTACATGTCAGATGGTTGAAGAAATTTTTGGAGCAAAACCTGGTCCATCCGAGTGATCTGACCTGCTCCATTATTGATATAAATTATTTTTTATTTCTATTTTTTTAGCTGCTATAATTTTGTGTGTGGAACTATTTATCTCTATTTTTTCCTCTCTATGTGATTTTTCTTCATGATTGTTTCTGTTCACAACATGTAAGAAATATTTTGGTTATATTCTATAAACTCATAAGTATTTTTCTGGTGGATGTAGCTAGTCGTACTGAACGACTAGTGAACCACATTATTTTCTACCTCATTGTTGTGGTTGTGATTTCTATCATGGTTTATTGAATTTACTATGGATATATATATATATATATATATATATATATCATCTACTGTTTGTTGTTCTCTTCTTCTGAATCTCAAAAATCACAATCGTTAGAAGTGGAATTGCCTAACACTGATGAATAGTTAAAAAATCAATGAATTTTTGGAGGTGTTTAATAGAGGAAGAAGATTAATAGGTCTTTTGTAATTTTGGTATCCATTTTTGACCAAAATTCTACCCTAATGTTTCTTAGCAATTCATGTACATCACTACCCTACCAACTCATTAGCATAATATTTTTACTATGCAACATATTCTCAATCACTATGACATTATTATGAAATCATAAAAATATCTTGCTCAAAAAATTTTACAGGTTATGATATTATTTATCTATATCAACAACAAAGTACACCATTAGTGCTCAAGGTTGTAGCTAATTTTATAGAGCCATGACTTTATTTTCATATGGATTGATAGTCTTATGTTAGAGTCACAAGATTTTTATAAAACTATGACTTTTGAGTTATAGAAAATTAAAAAGTCATAAGTATTCATCATTTGTAGTCCAAAATCATGATAATTATTCAAAGTTGTGACTTTTGGGATACTAAAATATTACAAAGGATATTACTCAACTATGTCTATTTCCAATATCATGACTCTTATCCTCAAATGAAGGTATTACCACAACTTGTACATTTAAGTTAAGTACAAACACCACATCATTCTAACAATGTTACAACAATTTGTTATGAGAGAAGAAAAGACAATGTAATGGGCATCATATTGCCATAAACACTTAATAAGAAAGATGAATAGTTATTTTTGTGTAGTGGCTAGTTCCCAACACCAAGGCCAAATACATATCAAAAAATACCAATGACCAATATTGTAGCCTCCACACAATGCCATAGCTATATGATAATGTGAGAAGCCATCTCCTCCCTATGGCCACTTCACATCATCACAATCATCTATGGACTACAAATGATGAAGACATGAAGCCAAGGCCAATTCATAATATTGTGAGTATGTGTTATAATAAAATTAGAACATGTTTTTGCTAGTGTCGTGATATTGTATTATAGAAAGATCATGATGTAGAATAGAGTCATGATAATTTTTTAGGGTTACTTCCTCAAACTAAAGAGATGAAAACCAGATTAGTAATTTTTATTTGAAAGTCATGACTTCCTTCTATGGGTAATATAAAGTTGTTCGAGTATAAAAGTTAAAGTAAAAGAATTTTAAGATATCTCTCCATTTCTTTTCCTTCTCTCTCATGAAAGCAAAGCCCCAATAAAGATAAATACTATTCACACTACCTAGATGTTCTACAAGCAAGCAATAAATACACGAAGTATGCCAATCCATAAAGTCGGGTGGCATGACTTTCAACCCCTCTCCTTTAAGATAAGATTTTAGAATTTGTATGAAATTAATATGGTCTAAGATTTGTATGATTTAAAATATATGATGTAATTGGGTTGGATGATTAATGTACTAATGATTTGATTTATTATATATTATTGATATTATTAGATAGTGACTAAATAGAATTTGAATTAAAGTTTTGACTAATAGTGGGTTTAGAGGTGTCAAATAAGGCTAGGTTGGGATGGCCCAACTGAGTTTTAGGTGGCCCAACTGATCCACCATGACGTACCGGACACAACACGAAACATAACCATGTCATGTCTGACTCGGCATAACTTCATCATAGCTAGCCCAGCACGGCCCATCCGCCCAGCTATGATGAACCCGTGCTGAGTCATGCATGGATAGGCTAATTTTGGCCCGTTCGGGTTGGGTAGGAGGTTGGGTTTTGCCCTTTGGGCCGGGTTCTGGCTAATTTGAAAATTTTTAATTATTTTAATATAGAATATTTAAAATATTATAAAATTTAAATTTTAATTATTTAATTATTAATACTTAATTACTTAAATAGTAATTAGTTAAATGTTAATAGTTAATTGTTAAATTAAAATAAATAATTAATTTTTTAATTTTTATTTTATTAAATTATATAAAACATTAAGTTTAGTATAATAAACAAATAAAATTTTAAAACTAATAGTGTCTAAATTAATAAAACTTAAATATTCATACAAACCAATGCAAATCACACAAAATTAATATTCAAGAATCAAGCCTCTAACTCAAAGTAATATGACAAAAAAAATAAATAAAGACAATGTAAATCCAAAAAATAAAAATAAAAATGAAAAATATTATCAATAGACAGTATTACATCATATGATAAATGATGATATAAGAGTAAGTATCAGACATCAGTATCTCAATCCATCAATCATCATCAATTATCAAATCGTCATCAATATCAATATTACACGAATCATCACTAGCAACCAACTCCTTTGCTTTTGCGGTAGTCCTAGCATGAACCTGGATGCCCAAGCTTGAATCCTCCTAATCCTTCATGCATTCTAATGCCTCAATGATATCTAGCCATAATTTGGATTTCCTATCCGAAATCACATTAACTACAATAGAAAAAGCAGACTTTGATACTATGCTTGACACCAGAGGAATCAGTATATCCTATGTCATCTTAGATATCACGGAAAAGGAGGACTCATATGATTTCCACCACTATAAAATATCAAGATTTTTATTAATAAAATATGATAGGATTGAGCAGTAATTAGTATCAAAAATCGGAGACAACTCACTCCTATTCGATAATCCACCCCATCATTTTTCCCTCAATACCGGAATGGAAAAGACATCATCTCTAAATATGGTATCCATGTCCATACTCGGAGCCTCACTACTACCACCACCACCATACCTAGTATCGTAGTATATAAAGAGTTCAGTCAACTTCTCATGAATGAACCCTTCAGGTGGGTCTTCCTAATTCATGCATGAGGATAAGTATGTCAAAATATTCTTTACCTCTTCCACCTTAATCCTAGAGTCCATGTAGGAATCCAGACAATAGAGTTGGAATGGTGGACCAGTAGTTTAAGAACTTGATTTCCATCTCTACAACCATATCGCTAAGTATCAGGTCATTTAGAAACTTCCTAATCTTGCTACTAATGTTGCTTATGCACTTGAGTGTAATATAAGTCATGAGAGTCTAAACTGACAAACACATGTTTATAGTGTCATAAAAACCTTTAGGAATTTCATAAATGAAATTCCTATAGCCTAGTCAATATCATCAATAATAAGTTTATCACTTTTACTATTGACTTAGTCAGATATCACATATTCATATCCAATACATGACTCCAACATAAGGTATGTGTAATTCCAATGGTGTCTCACATCCGATTGAAATTTATTCTTATTTAGACTCACAAACAGATAGAGACTACCAAACTCCTATTGTCTATGAGGCCCGTGAAGATATTTTAGTATGTTATGTATATTTTCTAAAGCGAGGGCACACACCTTCATCTCCTCTTGTACTATCAGGTTAATGATGTGACACATGCATCTAACGTAGAAAATCTTTTCTAATGGTTCATCTCTAATACTCCTAACAAACATGTTAATCATTACTCCATTATTAGATATATTATTGAATGTGCTACTTAATATTTTATTTTGAATTTAATATTCTATAAAGATTTTTATCATGTATTCAAAAATGGCCAGGTCATCACGAGGATGAAGAATCTCAAAGAATCTTAATATTATTTTTATTTAGTGTCCATTTAGAATCTACACAGTGGGCAGTGAGGCATGCATAAGATGCAACGTCATGACTAGTCCAAATATAGAACATCATGGATACCACTCCCCTATAATCTCTAATTTCATGATTATTATTTGTTTTTTTAACTTATAATATTTTAGCATATCATTCCTAGATGTGGACCTAGGAATCCTATGATATGCAGGTCGAAAATATGTCTGCATGATATTGACTACTTTTGTATCCTCTGAAAACCTAATATGAAGACCTATCATGGTGATCAATTTGGTCTTGCCTTCCCTTGCTAACTCATTGTGATATATAAAGGGGGTCAACTTTGAGACTGAACTAAATCCAGCCTCAAAGAATCCACCGCTGAGTTGGGTTTACTTAGGATCAAATGCACCATATTTTTTTGTATATAGTTTGGCATGCCTCTTAAGGTACCCGGTCCCACATTAACTCTTACAGTTTAATTTTTTTAATAATATTTGCACTATGCCGATTCTTTTTTCGGCACCCATAATATATATATTTTTTGTTTTATTATATTAATGTGAGTTCAAACTATTGATGTTCTTCTATTTTTTTTTGTTTTTTAGATTTTTTTGTTTTTTATATTAATTTCATTTTTGTAATTAAAATTACTATTTGTCATTTTTTTTATTTTTTATTTTTTAGATTGGACTTAGGACTAGGAGAGAGAAGAAGATTTTTGATTTTAAAATTCAAAACTTAAAAATTAATAAATAAACAAAAACTCATAAATCATAATCATAAACTTTGGTTTTTTGATGTTTACACCAGATGCGCATCATAATCCACATCACAGCCAAGTCCTGAAAGGTGAAGCTGAATTCGAAAACAAGAGCTCGAGAGAGGGAAAATTAGAGAGAGAAAGATTTATGTTGAAAACAAATATTTAAATGAGCAGGGGGGGGGGGGGGTTGTTATAGATTTAGAAAAGTTATTTTTTAAAAAATAATCTTTTAGATTTTTTTTAAATTTGTTAAATAGAAAATTAGGCAGAATTCTTAGGCTCATCGGATTATGCCTGATAGCTATTGGAGGTGAAATCCAACAAGTTAGATTTGATATTTTTTGGACTATTGGGTCGGTTTGACCATCGAAACGACCCAAATGGTCATTAGTTCCAGAAGCTTTAGCTTATGGAACAATTAGACTCAAGTTAGGGGGTTGTGCAAGAATGACTATGGATTGGGTCGGTTAGGTTACAAGCCTGATGGAATTTCAGATCCATTGGGCTAGGGGTTGGCCATTGGGGCATCAGGGTGGAGTTGGGTTGGGGCACGGTTTAGTTTGTGCTGAAATTGCATGCACATGGGCCCTAGTATCGAGTAGTGCCTGGCCCAACACATGGCCTGGTTGACTTAGGCACGGCATGACACGAGCCGTGTTGTGAGTAGGCCCGACATGGGCATGGGTATGGGCACAGGTTTGTACCGTGCCATACCGAGCCAGGCACAACCGAGTCGGGCCATGCCTCGAGCTGAGCTCGGCCTGCCTGGCTCGTTTGACACCTTTAAGTGAGTTTGTGTGAGGTTGTCATAATAGACCATGATAAGTAAATTATGAGACTCATTCATACATATAATAGGAATGTGGTTAAAGCCCTTCTAATTGTGATACATGAGATAAACTTTTATGTTAAACCTCAAATTTTAGGTATATTAATCAACATGAGTATTACACATATGAAGCGAAAAGTACCAATATTTTTTTACACTAATCTTTTATACACATGTTAAGGGTCCTAGTTTTTAATTAGGATGGATGTTATATAAAATATCTTTCTAAGGGGTTTACCTTTATTATGAGAGTTGAAATATTATTAAGGAGGATAGTGACAAGTAATTTTTTCAACATGTGTGAGGATATTGTGATTTACAAGGGAGTGATAGTCCTTGTGAGCTACCTTTACTTGTATGGTTCTCACTTATAAAACTCAAAAAAATCATATATTAATTATATGAGTATAACACTTACAAATCTTAAAGTACAATTACTTACAAATCATGCTAGTGAGTATGAAGCAGCCATCAAGGATAATTATCTCTAATATATACAACATTAGAGACTAGTGAATAAAAGTGTGCATATAAAATAACCATCAAGGATCGTTGTTGAAGTATCTTAAAAGGTATGAGATTATGAATGATACTCATGTAGGAATGAATTGATGTCTCTATGGTGGTGTATCAAAGGAACATCTATGAGAGAACTACTATTGGTAAGACCTTAAAGGTGACAACCACTTTTTATGCCATTAGAGCAAGGAGTCATTACACGACACCATAAATTTCGTAATGTATCCAACATGATATATATCAAATAAATTAAATAAATGAACCTTGGATCTATGATTGTTTAATAATCTAATCGATATCTGGATAAAAATTTATTATACTACCTATATGACTTGTGCACTTGCAAATCTTAGTTGATGATATACTCATAATAACAAGTTATTGATATGTCGCCTAGCCAATTAAATTAGGCTAAGCAACAAAATCAGAATAGTATACTTTAAGATGGAAGTACAATCCAACCAAATAGTAATAGTTGTAGAATTAAAAAAACACGATGTAATTTAGAAAATGCCTCTCTAAAAGAAAGAAATATCATTTGTCATGACCCAAAAAAAAATTCTACGATAAGGTTTATAAGATATTTGAATTCAAAATGAAATCAGTTGAGTTGAATCCTATTGTGTTGAGTCCATTGCAATAGAATGGAAGAAAATTGTGGTGAATAGAGTTGAAAAAATAAGAGATAACATGCACTATCATGAGAATTGATCTTTTGAAATAGTTATACTTTGCAATGGATGTTTTGAAAGCTTACTAAACTCCATTAAGAAAGGATAAGATGCATTAGGTAGAAATCAATAGAAAAGATTCGGAGAGACCATTTACTTATACACCACCATTTAAGCACTCTAGAGTAGATTTCCCATTTAATGAGTTTGATCCTAAGGTGAAATCATACCATTGGCCATCCTCACCATAATGATATGTATTTTTGTTTTTTTAGATATTGTTGTACTTGAATCGTATTATGTTGATGATGTTTATGAATAGATAGAAAGTTTGTTTTTTTACAAGGAGAATTAGTTGCTCAAGGATGAGTAGTGACTTTAGTGTACAAGTTTATTTCATATGCCAAATACATAACATTTCTAATTATTTTGGTATGTATTATTGATGTTCTTGCTTAAAAAAGGATAATAATAAATATTAGTAAAAATTGATAGTTTTTATATGAAATATAATACTTGGTAGAATTATTGATAGGGGAGAGCAAAAAGTCATATAAAATCATAATATTTTTTATGTCATGACTTAGTTATACCTTCAAGAGCATACAAAACAATTTTGATATCTAGTCTTGGAAAAAAATCTACATAATTAGTCATAGAAATCTTAATATGTAATGACTCTTTGACCTCCTTGACATATTAAGTTTACTATACAACACATTCTTCTTGGCGGTAAAATTTTTTTTGAGTCATATCCACTCTAGCTTGATAACACTTTAATGGATTTAACATTAATTATATGTCATAATAGTCAAGTATCCCACTAGTACTAAAATACTAAGGCAAAAGGCAAAAGGTATGATGATTTTCCAATATCAAGATTTTTGACTACAAAGAGTTACAAAAAATATTTACTTGAGCCATAGTCATTTCAAACATCATGACTTTATGTTCTGAAGAAAATGCCAAAGTCATGGCCTTTCTCTTCACCACAACTTTGTGTTATAGAAGACAAATGTATGAGCCATTACCATTCTAATGATACTATGACTTTGTGTTATATAGAAGCAACGCTAAAGTAATGACTATTTTTCAACACCATTACTTCTCAATTAAAAACACACATAGACAAGTGAGTATAAAAGTAGGACTTAGATGAATAGAAGTAAAGGAGAGACCAGTGACATGGGGGGGGGGGGGGGGGGGGGAACATAAAGTCTAGGGAGCAAAAAAAAACCATAGCAGGGATCCATGAGCAATGAGGGATGCAAGACACACAAGCATAAATCCTAAATGGGGAGGGTATTTTTGATCCCCACTTTTGGATAGATTCAAGGTGCACTATATAAGAATTCTGGCTTTATAATTTTGAATATTAGATTATCTTGAGGGATATCATTGGAAACCTAAAATTCACCGAGATGTATTTCAAATTATTTCATATGAATTCTCCCCTAATGTTATGCTAAATTGAGGTATATGATTGGTATATTTCATTATATGTGATAAATATATAATTAATGAAATTTATGTTGGTTTGTGTTGTGGTTTGATTATTGATGGATATAATGTTTATTTAGAACTAAAATTAAGATTTTATTATTGGTAGGTTTGTGCTTATTATTATGGTAAATAATTATAGATAATTTATGAGACACACTCACACATAATGATAAGAAAAAAGTGATAGCCTTTCCAATCATGACATAAGAGATAAACTTATATATCAAAAAATATAATTGAAATAAGTTTCATAATTACATGTATGTCACTTAAAAAAATGAAAGCACAAACACTTTTATAAGGCAGTCCATAATGCATATCTTAGATGAATTGACTCTTAATTAATGTGTACATTTTATAAAATATTTTCTCATTGGTTTCATATTTAGTGTGAGAGTTATGTGTCGTGATGATAGTTAGTGATAGACAAGAAGCAATATATGTATGAGTGGTGGTGACTCATAAAGTGGTGATAACCTTACGAGATACTTTCTATCATGACTACTACTAATAACATTTGAGTAAATAGGTTTGTTAATTGTCATGAGTATAATACTTATGAAGCCAAAAGTATATATATTTTAATACGACACTTCAAATATTTTTGACACTTGAGGTCAGAGAATAAGCTTGCATAAACAAAGCAAGCACCAAGGATATTTATTGAATTGCCTAAAAGTTTGAACTTGTGATTGACCCTCAAGTAGGGATAATTTATTATTTTGGTAGTAAAGTATCGAGGGGATTGCTACGAGCAGAGCATCATTAAGGAGGGACTAAGAGGTGATAACTATCTTATATACTAGTAAAATATTAGGATATTTGTATAATGATTTGGCCTTCATTCTATAACTATTGGTTGATCAAATTGCCTATACAATCTCTATGAGATTGATATCTAAACAAAAGTCTGTTTTACTGCTTATACGACCTATATATTTGTAGAACTATATTGGATGAGAGATTATCACCCAATATTTTTTTAGGATGTTAACTAATCCTAAACATTAAATATCATAATATAGTTAACAAAAGTTTTTAGGATAATTGTTAGAGATTATTTAATTGTTAGAGATAATTTTGGAAAATGATATCTTAATTAATGTGCTTTAATTTTGCATAACTTATCTTGTATTTCTTTTTTGTATATTATGGTATAGTTATTTATTTATTTTTCAGTCACAACTTTTATGTGCATAAACTCTATTACTAAAAAAACATATTTAGACCTAGAGAGTGAAAGAATCAAAAGAGAAATTTTGAGATAGATATCTAAAAAGATTAGACAGAAAAAACTTATAGCACAGAGGTGTCAAATGGGCTGGGCCGGCCCATCCTGGCACGGGCCCGGCATGGTTCAGCAGTGCTTGGGCCAGACCCAGCATGCTATAGTGCCATGCTCGGGCTTGGCACGGCATGCTACAGTGCCGTGTTGGCCCATCGTGTCGTACCAGGCACGTGGGCATGACACGCATGACCACGCACCAAACATGGTCAATACTAGCCAATGCTCGACAGGCGAGGCATGTCGAGCCTCGTAAGGGGCAAGACATGTGATGGCGCACCGCCGAAACCCTAATATTCTAAAAAAATTAGGGTTTTGTCCGACCCGACATGGGCCGGACCCGTCTATTTTTGGGCCGCGTGCATGTGCTGGGTTAGACCTCCACAGTAACCGTGCCGGGCCTAGCCCGGCACGCTAGCCCTATTGGGCAGCCTAAAACCAGGCCATGCTGGGCCGGCCCAGCATGTTTGACATCTCTATTATAGCAATAGAGATGTCCAACATGGAAAGGGACAACCTATCCAATTGCCCAACTATCATCATATCTTGGGAGACTGTTGGAAGCCAATTATAACATATAGCTACTCTAAGATTCAGATGCAATCAATTGAAGCTAATTATTATGAGTTAAAGCCAATTCTAATAGTGTTGGTTCACCAACAATAGTACAATGGGAGGACGTCAAAGAATCCGAATGGATATGGCATCATATTTTTAGATTTGTGTGACATAATTAAAATGGATGGAGTTAGCTTAAATGTCATCAAGTTATGTCTATTTTATTTTTTTTTAAAAGAGAAGACACATAGTTGATTCTCGTACTTATCTTGAGGTTTGATTGAGAATTGAGATGAACTTGTGCAAGCATTCCTCACAAAGTGTTTCCTACCCAAAATCACATAATACTTGTGGTGTGAGAGAAGCCAATTCTATCATGAAGGGCTAGAGATGTTGAATGATGCTTGGGACCATTTTTAGGAGTTGTTGGGGAGATGTCCTCGATAAGGGTTTGAGTTATGGTTTAATGCCCAAACCTTCAACAATGAGGTAAACTATACGATGAGGTATACCATTGATATAACCTCGGCTGGGTTGACTATGAACAAGTCACTTGGGAACATACATTATTTGACAAAACATTCTTTCAAACTTTTGAAGCATTGCTTTTAATACTAAACTATGAGAAATTCATGAAAGATACCATGAATAGTAAGACAAAGTTGGAGATATATGAAACTATTAATATGCCCAAGAAATATAAGTTATTATTCAATAAAAACTCCTAAATAAATTAGAGAACACTTATTCTGAAAGATACTATGTGATTTGAGATTGAGTGTCAAATTCATGTCTTTATCAATAGTATGAAAATTGAATCTCCATAAGATCACTCACCATCTCTCTCTCTATTTAAATGGTCGATCAATAAACTAAGGACTCAAAAGGTATTATTGAAGATATATTAGTTAAGATTGGTATATTTATTTTTTATACAGGCTTTATTATGTTAGATATGGGGGAAGATCATCATACTCAATTAATATTGGGATGACCATTTTTTAGCCATTATAAAGTTCCTCATCAATGTTAAAAAGTAAAAGCTCACTTTTCACTAAGGCCAGGAGCAAAATTATTAAAGGATAGATAACCTCTTCTACACATCAATGCAACAAAAGGTGAATCTTAAATGGAAAGATTTTGTAGAAGACTAATGGCCCAACAAAGATGAGAAAGATGGCGTAAAAGATGAAATTTGGAGTAATGAAATTGATGAAGAAAAGATTGACGATGATGTCTATTATGAAGTTGCAACATTCTTTAAAATCATGACTATAGAAGACTCCAAAGAAGATTATTCTAGAGAGGAAAAAATATAAAGTGAAATACCTACATTCTCATTATAGTTGTACGAAGTAAATGATATGAAAAATTTGGAGACTATACTAGTGGTGAAAATAAAGATAGAATATCAAAAGTTGGTTGAAGATATGATATAGAAAGAAATGATTGAAAATAAAATTTTGGAGGATCCAAAGGAATGAGAGAAAGAAATAGAGCTAAATAATAAAGACATGCCTTTTACTAGTTCCATGACTCAAGAGATAAAAAAGATAAATGAATAAGTCACTACAACTCATTATATCATGACTTTGGTGACCTAGAAAGAAAAATCTCAATATGTTGCATGATAGAAAGGCATAGTAGCCCCAAAATTCATGGAATCCAAGAAAGAAAGATCCAAAGAAAAAATCCTAAAAGAAGAAAGCTTAGAATATGATTCAAAGCTGAAAAAAAATTTCGAAAGACATGATGGAGTAAAATATTACTAGGAGAAGATGATGTGGGCTCTAAAGATTATAGATGAAGGTAATGATTTCGTGAAGTTCTGACTATGGATATTAAATATTGTGCAACATGGCAGGGAACCCAAGAATTGTTTTTAAATAGTGTTATGAAATAAAATATTTTGTATTTAATCATACAAATAATTGTGCATGTTTTAAGTACCCACAAATAAAGTCACGTAACTCAAATCATGCCATGTCTTTTTTATATATTTACAAAATGAAGTAGCCTAACCATCTAGATAAATTATAATACTTAAATTTTGTCATAACAAACACTTATGTTGAATGATGAAAAGTTTAAAGTTTTATATGAGGGGGATTAATTGCTAGAAAAGTACTGACTTTAGTATGCGAGTTTATTTGGTATACCAACCACCTAAAGTTTACTTGTTATTTTGAAGACTATTCTTGATGTGTTTTCATTAAAATGGGCTTTAAATAGAATGAATTCATGACATTATAAATTTGATGGACTATGATGAATAATAGTGAAATCAAATAGTTTTTGTATGAAATATAATACTTGATGGAATTTGTAAAGTAGGAGGGGAGTAAAAGGCTATGTAAAGTCATAACATTTCTCATGTTATGACTTATTACATCTTTAATAGCATATAAAGTAGTTTTGATATCCATTCTTGGCCAAAACTCTACACAATTAATCATGATAATCTTCATATGTCATGACTCTACAATCTCATTTATATAATTATTCATTGTGTAACATATTTATTTGGCTATCAAACTTTCTTGGAGTCACAACTGCACTAGTGCAGCTACATTTTCATAGATATGACATTAATTTTATGTCATAACAGTCATGTATTTTACTAGTACTAAAAGTTATGATATTCCATAGTGTTGTGACTTTTACTTTTCATAGCCACAAATACTAAGGCCAAAGTCATGGAAATTCTTCAGGGATGTGACTTTTGGCTATAGAGACCTACAAAGAGTATTTAATCGATCCACGACTATTTCTAGAGTAACAAGATTTTTTTCTAGAAAAAAGGTCAAAGCCATGATAATTCCCAGTGCTACAACTTCGTATTATAAAATAAGAAATGCACGAGTCATAGCTATCCTTAGTGCAACGGCTTCATATTATAGAGGAGAAATGGATGAGCTATAACTATTCCAAGCACTATGATTTTGTAATATAAAAAACAAATACATGAGTCATAAACATTCCTAGTGCCACGGCTTCATGTTATAACATATATATACATGAGCCACAACCATTCCTAGTATCATAGCAATCTAATAAAAGAAAGAGACCAAAGCTAAGATCATCTACAATGTCATGACTCTATGTTATAGAGGTCTTTAGTATGCTAAATATCAAATAATACTAGTTATTTTAGTGATTATGTATAATGTGTTTGTATAGAAAAGAAATTTAAATAGAATTATTTCATTAACTTATAATTTTAATAAATTATGATGAATAGAAGTAACATTGAGTAGTTTTTATGCGAAATATGAGACCTGGTGGATTTATTATGAATGAGGAGAGCAAAAAGTCATGTAAAGTCATAACATTCTTTGTGTCATGACTTTGATCTTATAGAGTAGTTTTTGGGAAGTAATTTTGATAGAATAATCTAAAATTCATGTAATTTTGATCATCTATACTTTATTTAGCTTACAAGGTAGTTTTAACATCCATTCTTAGTTAAAGCTCTAAATAAATATTTATGAAAATATTTATATGTCACGACTCCGACTCTATAATTTAGTGGACATAATTATTACATTATTCAACATATTCTTTTTTAACTATTAAACATTCTTGTAGTTTCCAACATACTTGTTCATAATATATTTTATAATTATGATATTAATTTTATATCACAACATCCAAGTACCCTAATGGTGCTAAAAGTCAAGACATCCTCAATCATTGTGACTTTCTTGTTATAGAGCCACTAAGACTAAGTTAAAATCAATGGTGCTTCTCCAGCACCACACCTTTTAGCTACATTGAGTTTTAAAGAACACATACAAAAGCCATGATCATTTTGAGGACGGACCTTGACTTTTTTCACAAGTGAAATGACAAAAGTCATGGCTCATTCCCAAGATTGCGACTTAGACTTAAAGATGAAATGCACAAGTCATAATTTTTCCTAGTACTATGACTTAGTCATTTATAGACAAAATGCACAATGCGATCCATTACTAATGCTACAACAATCTGATGTGGGAGAGAAAACAAAGCTATATCTCATATCCAATACTATGACCTTGCGTTACAAAAACAAAAAGACAAAGCCATGACACTCCTAAAAGTTTTGAATTTTCACTTAGAATTCACAGCAAGCAATTCAAGTATAGAAGCATAAATGAGATATTTTAAAGAATTTGTTGAGGCCAATGAAAAAGTGACGAAAATCTAGGATTTGGGAGCATAATTTTGATAAACCCTAGAAAATATTTATGAGCAAAGAGGTAGTACAAAGAACATGCATAAATCATAAAGGGTGAGCAAATTTCAACTCTCACCTAGGGGAAAATCTAAAGCACACAAACAAGATGTATGAATCTAGGGTTTGATTCCTAGCCATTCGTGAGCGCTATCATTGGGAACACAAAATTCCATGAGATGCATCTCAAATTATCTCATGTAAATTTATCTTTAATGTAAGGCTAAATTAAGATTTAGGTTGGTGTATTTCATTTTGTATGATGGATGCTTAATTTATTGATTTTAATATATAGATTTTGTTATGTTTTGGTTATTGATGAAAATTATGTTTTTGTAGAATTATAATTAAAATTTTACTATTAGTGGATTTATGCATGTTATTGTGATGGATAATAACATGTAAGCCAAAAAGTATACTCACACACAATAATAGGAAGGAAGTGACAACTCTTCTAATCATGATGCGGAAGAGAAACTCATTTCTTTAGAACCTGATGTTGAGGTAAGTTTAATCATTAGAGTATGCTACATATGAAGCATGAACATTTTTATAAGTCAATCAATTGTACATGCCTTATAAAAAGTGACCCTCAATTGATATTGATTTTATATAAAATATTTTCATAAGATTTTCACCATTAGTGTGGAAGTCATGTGTTATCATGATAGATGAGGACAAGTATACCATAAGAAACAAGCAAGTTAACATGACTTAAAGGTGGTAACAATCCTATGAGTTACATTATACTATATGACTCCTATTGGTGATATTTGGATAAAAACATATGGTAATCGTGTGATTTTGTTACTTATTAAGTCTAATGTTCAAATACTTTTACTATCACATCAATTAATATCTATATGACACATGAGATCAAAGACAAAAAATATATAGATGATATAACTATAAAAAGTTGTTGATGAGTTTCCTAAAAGGTATGAATTAATGAATAACCCTCGAGCTGGGATGATTGGCCATTTTAATGATAAAGTACCAAAAAGATAATTATGAGGGGACCATCATCGAGGAGGGCCTAATAGTTAACAAAGATAGTACTATTTATGAAAATAACCTAGGACTAATCTTTGTTATGTAAGTAAGTAAAATAATATTCAAATTATTTAGATAAACCATCTTGTATAATGGAATGGAGCAACCCTAAAATCTAAGAATTTTACCAAAAACTTAGTCTTATCCTTTTGACTAGAGTAACAGTTGACTCATTATTAATTGATCGAATTTCCAACATAATCTTTATAGAATCAATATTTAGATGAAAGTCTATTTTACTATTTATATTACCTATATAGTTAGAGATTGGTTGGATGAGGAACTCACACCCAATGATATTTTAAGACATTGTTAGAATCTAAAAATTAGTTAACATAACAAAGTCATAACAAAAAGTAAAACTAGATATGTATCTATTTTTTAGTGCCATGATTTATCACTTGAAAATGCACTCAGACATGTGAGTATAAAAGTAGGACTTAGACTTAAATGATAGAAGGGGGGGGGGGGATTGATCATGAAAATAAAAAATCAAGAAAGAGATGTTCGAAGCTGACAAAAACATAGGAGGGATCCATGAGCAAGGAGGGATGCAAAACATAAGTTTAAACCCTAAAGGGGGGACGATGTGAATTCCAACCCATACTTAGGGGCAGATCAAGGTGCACTACATCTTAGGGTTTTGATTCCTAGATTCTTTTGAGGGTAGTTATTAGGAAACCAAAATTTTTCAAGATTTATTTCGAATTATCTTGTATGAATTTCTCCCCAACGTCAGGCTAAATTAATTTTCATTGTTGATATATTTTATTATGTATGATGAATATATAGTTGATAAAATTTATGTTTGGTTTGTATTAAAATTTGGTTATTGATGGACATTACATTGATTTAGAACTAAAATTAAGGTTTTACTATTGATATGTTTATGTGTATCATCATGGTAGATAGTGATAGATAAGTTACGAGGCATATTTACACATAAAGGTATGAATAAAGTGACAACTTTAATAAATCGTGATATGTGCTATAAACATATATGCCATAAACTAAAATTATGTTAACTCTAATCATTGCGAGAATGACAATTATTAAATCGAAAGTATGAATGTTTTTATAAGCCAATCCATTATGCATATCTTAGATGAACTAACTCTCCTATCCTCCATTGATGTGGAGGGTTTTATTGGGTCTTTTCCAAGGATTTTCACCTTTATTGTGGATGTCATATGTCATTATGATGGATGGTAATAGGTAAGCATGATACACACATGAGAAGAAATGGCTCATGAAGGTGATAGTCATGCAAGCTACTTTTTATCCTATGACTAATACTGGTAAGATTTGAGAGAAAACATATATTAATTATCGTAATATGATACTTATGAAGGTGAAAGTACACATATTTTAGTACCTTAACATTTTGCAGATTTATGACACATGAGATTAGATAATAAGAATTTATATATCAAACAGCCATTATGAATAGTTAATGAGTTATGTAAATTGTGTGGACGTGTGAATGACCATCAAACATGAATGATTTATTATTTTGGTAGTCATGTACCTTTGAGATAGCTATGAGAAGACTATCATTGAGAGTGTCTAATAAGTTATAAATACCCTGTAAGCTAATAGGGCACTATGGAATTCTTATAGTAATCTAGCATTCATTCTATAAGAAAGAACAATAATAACCAAATAACTTGTATATGTCATTATGCATAATAAAATGGAATTACTCTATAATCTAATAGTCATACCAAAAACCCAATTTTATCCTTTCAACTTAAGCAGTAGTTGACAAACTAATTGGTAAATTAACTACCTACATAATCCATGAGTTCAATATTTGGATGAAACTCAACTTTATTACTTGCATGACTCAAATACTTGTTAAACTTTATTACTTGTATGACTCATATATTTGTATGACACATATAAAATGAAATTACTCATCCTCCTCTTCCTCATCCTTTTCTTCTTTTTCTTTCTATTCTTCTTCTTCTTCATATTCATCATCATCATCATCATCATCATTCTCATCATCATCTTCTTCCTCCTCCTCATCCTTCCTCCTCCTCCTCCTCCTCCTCTTCTTCTTTATCTTCTACTTCCTTCTATTCTTCTTCTTATTCTTCTTACTCCACTTATATTTCTTCTTTTTCTTTTTCATCATCGTCATCATCATCATCATCTTCTTCTTCTTCTTTCTCTTCCTTTTTTTCTATTATTATTATTATTCTTCTTCTTCTTCTTCCTCCTATTCTTCCTATTATTCTTATTATTCTTATTCTTTATCCTCCACTTTTTTTTCATATTCTTCTTTTTCTACATCTTCTTCATCCTCCTCCTCCTCCTCCTCCACTTCTTCTAATTGTTTTTCTTCAACTTCTTTGTCCTCCTCCTCTTATTCCTCTTCTCATTCTTTTCCTTCTGTGTCCCCTTCCACTTATTTTTCTTATTTTTATTCTTGTAATTGTTATTTGTCTTCTTTGTATTCTTATTCCTCTTTCTATTCCACTTATTCTTATTCATGTAGTTTTTTTCTCTTCTTTATATTTTGTCTTCTTTCTTTTTTTTTTCTTCTTATTCTTCTTCTTGTTTCTCTTCATCTTCATCTTCATCTTCCTTTTCTTTGTACTCTTCTTCCTATTCTTTTTTTTTCTTCTTTTTATTCCTCCTCCTCTTCTTCTTTTTATTCTTATTTTCTTGTTCTTATTCTTTTCTAGTTCTTATTCTTGTTATTGTTCTTCTTCTTCTT
The DNA here is from genome assembly GCA_029783825.1 of Sapria himalayana. Taxonomy (NCBI): domain Eukaryota; kingdom Viridiplantae; phylum Streptophyta; class Magnoliopsida; order Malpighiales; family Rafflesiaceae; genus Sapria; species Sapria himalayana. The sequence continues at coordinate 1,584,815 of JAREIK010001258.1, read as the reverse complement.
TCTATTCTTTTTCTTCTTATACTACTTCATCTTCCACCTCTTCTTCTTCCTCATTTTCTTCTTTTTCTAAAACTTCTTCTTCCTACTCCTATTCTTTCTCTTCTTCTACTAGTACTTCTTCTTCTTCTTATCCTTGTTTATCATCATCATCATCATCATCATCATCATCTTCTTCTTCTTCTTATCTTTTTCTTCCATTTTCTACTTCTTCTCTCTTCTTCTTCATCCATAATTTATTTTTCTTTTTCATCATCCTCAACTTCCTTTTCTTCATCTATTTCATCATTATCATCATCATCATCTTCTTCTTCAACTTCTTCTTCTTCTTCTTCATCTTTCTATTCATCATCATCATCATCTTCATCTTCTTCATCTTCTTCATCTTTCTATTCATCATCATCATCATCATCATCATCTCCTCCTCATCCACATCCTCATTTTTTTCTTATTCTTCTTCCTTTATTATAATAATTATTATTATTCTTCTTCATCTTCTTATTTTTTATCTTCTTCCTCCTCCTCCTCCTTTTCATCATCATTATCATCTTTTTCGTCTTCTTCTTCCTTCTTATCTACTTCTTCTTATTCTTCCTTCTCCTCCTCTACTACTTATTCTTCTTCTCCTTCTTCTTTTTCTTTCTCTTTTCTTTTTCTTCATCATCATCATCAAAATCATATTCTTCTTCTTCTTCTTATTCTTTTTCATCCTCTACTTCTTTTTCTTATTTGTTTTTCTTTTTCTTCTTCTTCTTCATCCTCATATTCTTATCCTTCTTCTTCAACCTCAACTTCTTATTCTTTTTTTTTCTTCTTTTCTTCCACCTCTTCATCTTCTTCTTATTCTTCATCAACTTATTCTTCATCTTCTTCATCTCCATCTTCTTCTTCTTTTTTTCTTATTCTTCATATTTACCTTCTTCATTATTATCTTCTTATTATACTACTTCTTTTTCTTCTTTTTATTCTTCATGTTATTCATCTTCTACTTTTTTATTTTTTTCTTTTTGTTGTTGTTGTTCTTTTTTTTACTCATCTTATAATTTTTCTTCCTCATCTTATTTTTCCTCTTGTTCTTCTTATTCTTATTATTTCCCCTATTCTTCTTCTTATTTTTCTTATTCTTCTTCTTCTTCCTATTATTATTATTATTATTATTCTTCCTCTTCATCATCATCTTCTTCTTATTCCTATTCTTTTTTCTTTTCTTCATTATTTTTCTTCTTCTTCTTCCTATTCTTCTTTTTCTTTTTATTATTATTGTTCTTCTTTTCTTCTTCTTCTACCACTTCATTTTCTTTTTTTTCTTCTTCCTCTTCATTTTCTTATTCTTATTCTTCTCCTTCTAGTATTTCTTCTAATTCTTCTTCCTATTGACCATCATTATCATCTTTTCCCTATTTCATTTCTCACCTTTTTCTTTTTTTTCTTATTTATCTTCTTCTTCTTCTTCTTCTTCTTCTTCTTCTTCTGCTTCTTCTACTTCTTCTCCTTCATCTTATTCTTCTAATTTTGTTTCGTTTTCTTCATCTTGGTTCCCCAATTCTTCTTCTTCCCTTTCTTCTTTTTTTTTTAAAATTTTGTTTTATTATTATACCCTCTCTTTTGGCAGAAAAATGTTTTTTTTACAAACTAGATCTACACTTTTTACTTTTACACCCTTTCTTGCAAAACAAAAAAATAATGCATGGAAATCTAATAAATTTATAATATATCTTCTATGTTAGCCTATGCTTTGTTATGGCTTTTATTGAGTTTTGATTGCCATTCTGGAACATTTGTTGCACTTGAATCCAGCTAGATTTGCCATCTTTTCTTGTCTTTGCTCCCATCCTCCTCGGCTCCTTTAGACTTCTCCGCATCTTGCCTTTTTTTTCTTTTTCTTTTTCATCTTCCTCTTTTTCTTTTTCATCTTCCTCTTTTTCTTCTACTTCTTATCCATCCTCATATTCTTCTAATTCTTTTTATTCTTCCTCATCATCATCATCATCATCATGTTTTTCTTCTCCTTCTTGTTCTTCTTTTTCTTTATCATATTATTATTATTATTAATATTATTCATCATCATCTTCATCTCTACCTCCTCATTCTTCTCCTCATCCGCCTACTTTTTTTCTTCTTCTTATTATTCTTCTTCTACTTCTTCATCCTCTTCTTTCTTCTTTTTCTTTTTCTTCTTCTTCTTCTTCTTCTTCTTGTTCCTCTTCTAATTCTTCTTCTTCTTTCTCTCCTCCTCCTCCTTCTCTTCCTCCTCATCTTCCTCCTTTTTCATCATCATCATCTTCTTCTTCTTCTTTCTCTTTTCTTCTTTTTTATTCTTCCTTGTCATCTTCATCCTTTTCTTTTTTTTTCTTATTCTTTTTATTTCCCTTCTTCTTTTCCTCCTTTACTATTATTCGTATAGTTCTTCTTCTTCATATTCCTCCTTTTATAATTTATCTTCTTCTTTTTGTAAATCTTTTTCTTCCTCCTCCTCCTCCTCATCCACTTATTATACGTGTTCTTTTTCCTCTTTTTCCTATTCTTCTTCTTTTCTTTCTTCTTCCACTTCTACTTTTTATTATTGTATTTGTATTTTATCTTTTTCTTATTCTTCTTCCTCTTCTACTTCTCTTTCTTATTCTTCTCCTTATTCTTTTTCTTTTTCATCTTCTTATTTTTTTTATTCTTTTTCTTTTTCTTCTTCCTCTTCAAATTCCTCTTAATATTTTTCTTTTTCTTTTTCTTCTTCTTCTTCTTCTTCTTCCTCTTCATCATCATATTTTTCTTCCTTTTCATCATCATATTTTTCTTCCTCTTCTTTTTCTTCTTCCTTCCACCTCCTACTCCTATTCCTTCTTCCTCCACCTCCTACTCTTATTCATTCTTCTTTTAATTATTATTATTATTATTATTATTATTATTATTATTATTCTTTGACTTTGTCTTCTTCTTCTTCTTCTTGTTCTTGTTCTTTCTCTTCTTCTACTTCATCTTTCTCCTCTTCTCCTTCATTTCATCTTTTTCTACATCATCATCTTCTGTATCCTACTCCTCTTAATATTGAACTTCTTCTTCCTATTATTCTTTTTTTTTCATCTTCTTTTTTATTCTTCTTTTTATTATTCTTCTTTTTCTTAATACTTAACTTTTTCTTCTTATTCTTCACCTATTTTCTCATTATCATCAACATCATTTTCTTCATCTTGTTCTTCTTTTTCTTCTTTTTATTCTTTATCTTTGTCATCATCATCATCATCATCATCATCTTTTTCTCTTTCTTCTTTTTCTTCTTGGTCTTCATTTCTTCTTCTTCTTCTTCTGCTTCTTCTTCCCCTTCTTTTTCTTCCCCTTCTTCTTCTTCATTTTTTTTATTCATTGTATTCTTGTTTTTTTTCTATTTATTTTTATTCTTCCTTTTCTTCTTTTCTTTTGTTCATTTTCTTCTTCAACTTTTTCCTCTTCTTCTTTTTATACTTTTTCTTTTTCTTTATCTTCTTCTTATTTTTTCTTTTCTTCTTATTGTTATTATTATTATTATTATTATTATTATTATTATTATTATTATTATTATTTCTTCTTCTTCTTATTCCTCCTCTTTTTATTCTTCTTTTTATTCATCTTCTTCTTATTTCTCTTCCTCTTATTCTTCTTCATCCTTTTCTTCATCCTCTACTACTACTTTTTCTTTTTCTTTTTCTTTTTTCTCCTCCTAATCATCATCATCTTCTTCTACTTCCTCTTTTGATTTTTTTATTATTCTTCTTCATCATCCTCCTCCTCTTCTTCTTCTTCCTTCTTTTCCTCCTCCTCCTCTTTTTGTTTTTATTTTTTTACTTCTTCCTCCTCCTCCTCCACCTCATCATCATCATCATCATCATCTTCTTCTTCCACTTCCTCTTTCTCCTCATCTTCTTTATCTTTTTCATCATCATCATCTTCCTCTTCTTCCTTTTCTCTTTCTTTATTTTCTTCTCTCTAAATTTTTTTATTGTTCTAATACCTTTTATTCTTTTTATCATCATCGATTTCTTATTTTTCTTTTTCCTCTTATTTTTTCTCTCCCTCTTCTACTTCCTCTTCCTCTTCTTCTTCTTCTTCTTCTTCTTCTTCTTCTCTTTCCTCTTCTTCGTGTTTTTCATCTTATTCCTCATCTACTTATTATTATTATTATTCTTATTCTTATTCTTATTCTTCTTCTTCTTCTTCTTTTTCTTATTCTTATTATTATTATTCTTCTTCTTCTCTTCCTCCTCCTCCTTTGTTCTTCTTCTTCTTCATGCTCTTCTTATTCGTTATTTTCATATTTTTCTTTGCTTCATCTTTTTTATTATTCTTCTTATTTTTCTTCTACTTTTTTTTCTTTCTTCTTCTTCTTTTTTTCCCTTCTTCATTCTCAACTTCTTCTTCTACTTGTTCTTCAACTTTAACTTATTCTTATTCTTCTTTCTTATTTCTTGTCTTCCTCCTCCATTTCTTTGTTTAATTATAATCATCATCTTCTTCATTTTCTTCCATCTTTCTTCTTCTTCTTCTTGTTATTCCGCTTTTACTTTTTCTTCTTTTTGTTGTCGATATTCTTTTTTTCTTATTTTTCTTTTTCCTCTTATTCTTGTTCTTGTCCTTTTTCATCTTGTTTTTGTTCTTGTTCGTCTTCTTTTTTCTTTGTTCTTCTCTTTTGATCTTCTTCGTCTTCTTCTTCTCCTCCTCCTCCTCCTCCATCTTCCTCTTTTCTTTTCTTTTTCTTCTTCTTCTTCTTCTTTTTCATTTTTTTCTTCATATTCTTCATATTCTTCTAATTCTTTTTTTTCTTCTACCTATTATTATTATTATTATTATTATTTTATTCTTCTTCTTCTTTAACTTGTTCTTTTTCTTCTTCTTTTTCTTCTTCTTCTTCTTTTTCCACTTCCTCTTATTCTTACTTTTTTTCTTCTACTTTTTCTTTTCCCTCATATTATTATTATTATTTTTTTCTTTATCTTCTTCTTGTTCTTCATTTTCTTCATCATCATCATCATCATATTTTTCCTCTTCTTTCAATTTATCTTTCTTTTCTTATTCTTGTTTTTATTCATTTTCCTTTTTTTGTCATTCTCATTCTTTATCTTCGTATTCCTCTTCCTCTTCTTCTTCTTTTTTTTCTTCTTACTATTCTTCCAATTCTTATTCTACTACTTCTTTTTCCTCCTATCCATTTACTTGATCTTTTATTCTTATTTATTTTCTTTTTCTTCTTCTTCTTTATCTTCTTATTCTTCTTGTTATTCTTCTTTCTCTTCTTATTCTTCTTGTTCTTCTTGTTCTTCTTCTTCTTATTCTACTTTCCTTCTACTTATTCTTTTTCTTATTCTTCTACTACTACTACTACAATAACTTCTTCTTCTTCCTATTATTCTAATACTTCTTTTTATTCATCATCTTATTCTTCCTATTCTTCTTCTTCTTCTTCTTCTTCTTCTTGTTCCTCCTCCTCCTCCTCACTCATCATCATCATCATCATCTTCTTCTTATTCTTATTTTTTTTCTTCATTATGATCTTCTTCTTTTTCATACTCTTCTTCTACATTTTCTTACATTTTTTCTTCTACTTTTTTTTATTTCTTCTTATTTTTCTTCTTCATTATCATCTTCTTTTTCTTTTTCTTAATTTTCTTCTTTCTTCTTGTTCTTCTATTTATACTTCATTTTCTTCTTACTCTTCTTCTTTTTTTTCTTCCTCAGCATCATCATCATCATCTTCTTTTTCTTCTTTATCTTCTTTTTTTTCTTATTCTTCTTTCTCTTCTTTTTATTATTCTTCTTCTTAATCTCATCCTTTTTCATATTTCTCTTCTTTTTCTTTTCCTCCCTACTTTCTTTCTTTTTTTTCTTCTTCCTAATCCTCTTCTTCTTCTTCTTCTTCCTAATCCTCTTCTTCTTCTTCCTATTCTTTTTGTTCTCTTCGTTCTTCTTCTTCCACTTCTTTGTATTCTTTTTATTCTTGTAGTTCTTCTTCCTTCTATTTCTATTTTTCTCTCTTATTCTTCTTCTCATTCCTTTTATTTATTATTATTATTATTCTTCTTTTTTTTTGTCTTCTTCTTCTTCCATTTCTTCTTTGTCTTCCTCTTATTATACTTTTTTTTCTTTTTATTCCTTTTCATCTTCTTCTCCTTCTTCTTCTAGTTCTTCTTCTTTAATTTATTATTATTATTATTATTATTATTATTCTTCTTCTTTTTCTTCTTCTTATTGGTCTTGTTCTTATTATTATTATTCTTATTCATCGTATTATTCCTCCACCTTCTCCTCATATTCTTTGTCTTTTTCTTCCTATTCTTTTTTTTTCTTTTTTTTCTTCCTCCTTGTATTCTTTTTAAACCTTTTCTTCTTCTTCTTCCTCCTATATTTCTAATTCTTTTTCATATTCTTCTTTTGTCTATACTTATTTTTGTTATACTTCCTCTTATCATTCTTATTATTCGTATTATTCTTTTTCTTGTACCTCTTTTTCTTTTTTTTCTCTTCTTCTTATTTTATTTTATTTTTCTTATTCTTCTTCCTCCTTTCTTCTTCTTTCCCTCTCCATCTTTTTCTTATAACTCATCTTCTTCCTCTTCTTTATCTTAATCATCAACTTGTTGTTCTTTTTTTTTCATCTTCATTTTCTTCTTCTTATTTTTCTTCTCATTCTTTTTATTTCTCTTCTTTTCTTCATATTTTTATTCATCATCATCATGAACATCATTTTCTTCTTCTTATTCTTATTCAACTTTTTTTTTCATTATTTTCTTCTTCTTTTAATTCTACTACAAATACTTTTTTTTCTTCTTCCTCTTCTTTTTATTCTTCTTTTCTTTTTTCTCTTCTTGTTCTACTTATTATTCTTCTTCTTCCCCACCATCATCTTCTCCTTCTTCATCTTCTTCGTCTACTATTTCTTCATCTTCTATTTCTTCTTATATTTATTTTTCTTCTAATTTTTCTTATCTTACTCTACTCCATTTTCTTTTTCTTCTTCTTCTTTTTCTTCTTCTTCTTCTTTTTTCTTCATCTTCTTCCTATTCATCATCATCATCATCATATTTTTCTTCTTTTTCTTCTTCTTTTTCCTCATCATCATCATCATCATATTTTTCTTCTTTTTCTTCTTCTTTTTCCTCATCATCATCATCATATTTTTTCTTCATATTATTTATCATAATCATCATCATCATCATCATCTTCTTCTTCTTCTTCTTCTTCATCATCTTCTTTTTTTTGTTCATCATCATCATCATCATCATCATCATCTTCTTCTTCTTATTCAAAATATTTTTCACCATCTTCTGACTTCATCATCATCTTCTTATTTTTCTTTTTCTTCTTATTCTACTTTGAATTCATTTTCATTTTCTTCTTTTTCTTATTCTTATTTTTCTTTTTCTTCTTTTTCTTCTTTTTCTTCTTTTTCTTCTTTTTCTTCTTTTTCTTCTTTTTCTTCTTTTTCTTCTTTTTCCTCATCTTTATTCTTATTCTTTTTCTTTTTTCTCTTCTTCTTCTTATTATTTTTATTCTTCTTCCTCATCATCAGCATCATCATCATCATCATCATCATCATCATCATCATCTTCGTCTTCTTCTTCTTCCTCATAATCATCATCATCATCATCATCTTCTCCTTCTTCTTCTTCCTCATCATCATCATCATCATCATCATTTCTTCTTTTTCTTCTTCATTTTCATATTTTGTTTCTTCTTCTTCATCTTCATCCTTTTCTTCCTATTCCTCTTATTCTTCTTGTTCTTATTCTTCTTCATGTTCTTTTTCTTCTTTATCTTCCTCATATACTTCTTTTTTTTGTTCTTCTTTCTCTTCTTTTTATTTTTCTTCTTTCCCTTCTTATTCTTTTACTTATTTTATATATTCCTCTTTCTCCTCTTCTTCTTTTTTTTCATCATTTTTTTCTTCTTTTTCTTCATCGTCCACTTATTATTATTAATGTTATATATTTATTATTATTATTATTATTATTCTTATTATTATTATTTTTTCATCATATTCTTCATCTTTAACTTATTACTCTTCTTCTTCTTTATCTTTTTTTTCTTCTGCTACTACTTCTTCTTCTTATTCATCATCAACATCATCCATCATCATCATCATCATCAACATCATCATCAACAACAACAATAACAACAACAACATCATCATCATCATCTTCCTCTTCCACACTACCTTTGTCTTCTTCTTCTTCTTATTATTCTTTTTTTTATTCTTATTCTTCTACTTCTTTTTCATATTCTTATTCTTCTTATTCTTCTAATATTTTTCTTCTAAGTTTTCTTATACTTCTCTTTCTTATTATTATTATTATTATTATTCTTCATCTTCTTCTTTTTCTTCCTCTTTTTTTTCTTCTTCTAATTCTTCTTCTACATCATCATCATAATCATTTTCCTCTTGTTTGTTGTTGTTGTCTTCTTTTTTTCTTCTTCTTTTTCTTCTTTTTGTTCCAATTCATCATCTTTTTCTTCTTGTTTGTTGTCTCTTTCTTTTTCTTTATATTTTTCTTCTTTTATTTATTATTCTTTTTCTTTTTTCTTCTTCTTTTTCTCATACATAATTTTCTTCTTCTACCACGTCTTTTTCTTCTTCTTCTTCCATGTATTTTTATTCTTCTTACACTTCGTCTTCTTCTTCTTCTTATTCTTTTATTCTTTCCCTTTTAATTCTTATTTTTATTTTCCATTTCATCATCATCATCATCATTTATTTCTTTTTCAACTTTTTCTTATTTTTCTTATTATTTTTCTTTGTATTCTTTTTATTCTACTTCATCTTCTTCTTATTCTATCACTTCTTGTTCTTTTTCTTGTTCTTCTTGTTTTTATTCTTCTTCTTTTTCATTCTCTTCTTATTTTTATTATTCTTTTTTTTTCTTTCTATTCTCATTCATCTTCTTTCTCTTATTATTATTATTATTATTATTATTATTCTTATTTTTCATATTTTTCTTCTTCTATTCTTCTTTTTCTCTTTAATTTTCTTTTTGTTCTTATTTTTTTTGAAAAGTTTATTTTATTATTATTAACCATCTCTTTTGGCGGAGGAATACCATTTTTACAACCTACTTGCTTGCTACCCATTGCCTGTTACACCCTCTTCTATCCTCCTATAGCCCCCTTTCGGGTATTCTAGTTAACCATTTGGCTATGTTTACATAAAATTTCAATTTTCTGCTTATTCCTTTAAGCAAACAATATATTTTGCTTCCTACTCTGGCTATGAATTGATATTTAAACTTTTGGCCTTTTAATTGAGTTCTTAGTTGTCCATTCTACCTCCCCTTAGCCTCTTCTCTTGCCTTCTTGCCTTTTCAGCATCTTTTAGCTTGCCCTCTCCAAGCATCTTTTTCTTTGAGCTCCTTATATCTATATCTTTGATGTTATATCCTGGCTATGAATTAACCTTTAGAGTAAAACTAGAAATTTCCCTTGCCCCTTCCCTTTTTCCTAACCCCTCCCCTTTTCCCTAACCCTTCCCCTTAACACATCATTCTCAATCTAGAATACCTATAGCTCGCCAAACATGAAAAGAGTCAGCTTATGTCATCTTTTTCTCCTGTCTCTTGACCATCTGAGGTAGCCGTTACTAATTCTATTCTCCTCTTTATATTTTTGTAGTCTTCATAGCCTGGATGCCAACCTTCCTGGCCTAACTCTTTCCTGTTGTCTCCAACATATTGACAGAAAACAAAACCATACCTTTTGAGGCCTACTACAGGTGCCCTCTCTAGTCTTCTTAGCCAGAATTTTCAGTGTCTGTCAGGACTCCTAGCCACCACCATAGTAGTATATCCCAACAGCCATAATTCAATATACCATTTATAACTGACACCTTCTATGATCTAATATAACACGGACCACCTAGTTTAAAACCGACACCACACTGTTTAACAATCTTAACACAGACCACAAAACAGACTTTTTACCAACAGACTTTTACAACAAACTTAAGCCTTCATGTTGTTCATGCCGCTAGTCTTTACACCTTGCTGCTACATATCATATTCCTCAGCTCCTGCTATCGCTGCCACTTTGATCTGAGTAACTGATAAAGCTAAAAAAACCAATCCCAAAAAAGCATGTTCTGCCCTCACAGTTCTAAACCACCTTGATTATCACTCTATGTATATTACTATGATTTTATGTAAATACTTATCGGTGAGCTAGCCTAAGGTCTTTTTTTAGTAGTCGCACCTCAGGACCAGGGTGACTCTTGAACCACACAAAGACCTGCTCTTATATTTGTTCAAAGTTACAGAGAATAATCAGACTCAAAGTTACAGAAATAATCAATATAATCAGACTATAATTAGACAATACCAAATTCAAAGTTACAAACAGAGAATAACATGAATACACTTCGCCTGGCTTGCCCCTGACCTTATTTTTTTTCTTAGTCTTTAAACTTTTGTATTCTAATCTATGAAAAGCTTACTTTATCTAATTTTATGATGCCTTTATACCAATCTGGAATACCGTGCTCATCAAATTCCTGTGAACCTTTCTTCCTCCCTTCTTCTGCTAATTTGTCTGCCAAGGCATTTGTCTCTTTGAATTTGTGCCTCATTTCTCCTTTTAATTCCTTTAATAATTTTTTTATTTTACCAATTTCATCCTCAACCCTCCACAGATCTATTTTACCTGTCGCTAAGCCTACCAGTAGACTTGAATCAACTTGGACTTGAATATTTAGGTAACCGTTTATCTTGCAAATTTGGAGGCCTTTCTCTAGAGCAATAATCTTCACATGTAAGGCTGAGAAGGCATGTCCTTGCATTGTGAAAGTTCTCACTATCCTTCCCTCCTCATTTCTTATAACTCCTCCCTCTTCTACAGCTCCCATCTCTTTCTTAAAGCTCCCATCCATATTTAAGACTAAACTACCTTGTGGGGGTTTAATCCAGCTGATAATTTTAATATCCGGTAGATTTTTTTTGTATGCCGTGATGCCCCATTCTTTTGTCCTATTCTCTTCTAATTCTATATTTGTAATTCTTAACGGATTACAAGCTGAGATAAAAGCTATCTCTCTTTTAATCTCCTCTAGAATATTGTAAACATCTATTGGGAAATTCTCAAATCTGCTTTTATTTCTAACTTTCCATATGCACCAAATTGCTATATATGGAATGTAATTTCTCAACCATTTAATGATCTTGTTCTTTGAGTACTTACAATACCATTTTATTAATTTCTCTTTAATATTTTATGTGCCTTTCTCTATATCTACTTCTACTTCTAGTATATTCCATAAACTTTTAGCGATTCTTCCTGTTGAAAATAGATGAATTGTGCTTTCTGTCTCTCGACCACAACACTCATATCTAGATACTAAGCTTATTCCTTTTCTTTGAATGTTTTCATCTACTATGATAGCATTTGAAAGAAGTTTCCATATTAAAATGTTTATTTTTTATGACATCTTTTTTGCCCATATCTCTTTATATAATTCCTGCGGTAGCCTTTTCTTTCTTACCAATTCTTTGGAACTTCTCATTGTAAAATTTCCCTGTGGATTTAGTGTCCATTTCCAGCCGTTAGTGGTCAATATAGCATAATTTTTGATAATATTCTGCTGCTTACGCATCATTTTCCAGCTTTGCGAGGCTCTTTTTACGTTTTAAAAAGCTTTGTTACCTAATTTATATCTAGCTTTTATGTATGTTGCCCAAAGGCTTCCATTTTCTTTCAAAAGCCACCAATTTTTACAAGCCCATGCTTTGTTTATATTGCTTAGACTGACAAATCCTAGTCCAACCACCAATTTTCTTTTTGTTCTTATAATAATAATAATTATAATTATTATTATTATTATTCTTCTTCTTCTTCTTTTACTTCTTCTTTTACTACTAATACTACTACTATTTTTTCTTCTTATTTTTATTTTTCTTCTCCTTCCCTTTCTTCTAGTCTTCTTTTTTCTTCTTCTTCTTTTTTTTTCTTCATATCATTCATCATCATCATCATCATCTTCTTTTTTTTTCTTCTACTTTCTCATTTTTTTTTCTTCTTTTTTTCATCTTTTTATTCATCATCTTTTTTTTTCTTTTATTCCTATACTTTTTTTCTTCTTCTTAATTTTTCTCTTCATTATCTTCTTCTTTTTTTTCTTCATCATCTTTTTTTTTCTTCTTTTTCATATTCTTCCCATTCTTCTTTTTATTATTATTCTTCTTATTCTTCATATTCTTTTTATTCTTATTCTTAGTCTTCTTTTTATTATTCTTCTTATTCTTTTTCTAATTAATCTTGTTCTTTTTGTTCATCTTCTTTATCTTCTTTTTATTCTTATTCCACTTCTTCTTCATTTTCTTCATTTTCTCCCTTTTTTTTCTTCTTCTACTTATTCTTCAACTTCTTCTTATTCTTTCTCTCTTTCTTCTTCATTTTATTCCACTTTTTTATTCTTATTCTAACAACAATGAAAAAGAAGTAAAATATAATGAAAAAGAAAAAGAATAAAAAAATAATAAAAAATAAGAAAAAGAAGTAAAAGAAGAATATAAAGAAGAATAAGAAGAAGATAAAAAAGATAAAGAAGATAAATAAGAATACAAAGAAAAAGTAGATGTAGAAGGAGAAGAAGAAAAATATGAAGAAGTCAAAGATGAAATGAAGAAAATGAATATGGAGAAAAGAAGATGGAGAAGAAAAAGAAAAACAAGAAGTCAATGAAAAAGAAAAAAAAGAAAAACAAGATGAAGAAGAATAGGATGTTGAATACGAAGAAGAAGAAGAAGCTGAAGAAAAAGAAGTTGGAGAAGAAAAAGAAGAAAAAAAGAAGAACAAAAAGAAAAAGAAAAAGAATAAGAATAAGAATAAGATGACAAAGAAAAAGAAGAAATAAAAGAAGAAGATAAAGAAAAAGAAGTAAAATAATAAAAAGAATAAAAAAATAAGAAGAAGAAAAAAGATGAAGAAGAAAAATAAAAATAAAAATAAGAAGAAGAAAAAAAGAAGAAAAAAAAACAATAAGAAGAAGATGATGAAGAAGAATAAGAAGAAGAAGAAGAAGATGATGATGATGATGATGAACAAGAAGAAGATGAAGAAGAATAATAAAAAGATGATGTAGGAGAAGAAGATGATGAAGAAAATGAAGAAGTTAAAGAAAAAGAAAAAGAAAAAGAAAAAGAAAAAAATAAGACAAAAAGAAAGAAGAATAATAATAATATAAAGAAGAATATAAAGAAGAATAAAAAGAAGAAGAAAAAGAAGAAAGAAAAGGAGAAAACTTGAAGAAGAAGAAGAATAAGAAGACAGATGAATTAGAACTAGAAAAAAAAGAAGAATAATAATAATAAGAAGTTGATGAAGAAAATAAATATGATGATAAAAAAAGAATGTAGAAAAATAAGAATAAAAATAAGAAGACAATAAAGAAGAAGACAGTGAAAACGAAGAAGAAAAGAGGAAGAAGAAGATAATGATGATGATGATGAAAAAGAAGTCAAAGAAGAAGATGGAGACAAAAAGATGATGATAAAGAAGAAAAAGAAAATGTTGAAGATGAAGAATAAAAAGATAAAGATGAAAAAGAAGGAAATGAAGATTTAGAAGAAGAAGATGCAAATGAAAAAAAGAAGGTGAAGAATATAATGAAGATGATGAAGAAAACAAAAAAGAAAAATAAGATGATTAAGTAGGAGATGTAGAAGTAGAAGGAGAAGAATAAGATGAAGAAGAATAAAAATAAGGTCCTTAAGATGAAGATGAAGATGAAGAAGGAGAATAAGAATATGAAGAAGGTGAACAACAACAAGAAGAATAAAATGATGATGAAAATGAAAATTTGAAAGAAGAATAGAAGAAGTTGAATACAAAGAAGATAAAGATGAAGAAGAAACTGAAGATGAAAAAAATGAATGCAAAGAAGAAGAAAGAAGAAGAAGAAGTCAAAAAAAAAAAGAGAATGAAGGCAAAGAAGAGGAAGAAGAAGAAAAAGAGAAAAATAAATACATACAGAAGAAGAAGAAAAAAAAATGGAGAAGAAGAAAAAAAAATATACGAAGATGAAGAATAAGAATAAAAAGAAGAAGAATAAGAAGATGTTGATGATGAAAAAGAAGATGAAGACAACAAATAAAAGGAATAAAAAGATGGGGAAAAAGAAAAAGAAAAATAAGAAGAAGAAGAATATGAAGACTAATAAAAAGAATATGAAGAAGTAGAATAAGAATAAGGAGAAGAAAAAAATGAAAAAGTGGCTGAAGAAGAAGTATGAGAAAAACATGAAAAAGATGAAGAAATAAAAAAAGGAAAAGAAGACAGAAGAAGAATAAGAATAAGAATAAGAATAAGAGGAAGTATAAGAAGAAAATGAAAAAGAATAAAAAAAGAAGAAGAATCAGAATAAGAATAACAATAGGAAAAAAAAGAATAAGAAGCAAAGAAAAAGAAGAAGATGAAGTTGAATAAGAAGAAGAAGAAGCATAAATATAACATGTAGAAGAGGAAGATGAAGCAAATGAATAACAAGTAGAAAAGGAAGAAGAACTAGAAGAAGAAGAAATAGTATAAAAAAGGAAGAAAAAAGAAGAAGAAGAGGAAGACGATGAAGAAGACGAGGAAGAAGAAATAGAATAAAAGAAGAAGAAGAGTAAAAGAAGAATAAAAAGTAGAAGAAGAATAAGAAGAAGATGAAAGAAGATGAATAATAATAATAAAAAGAAGAGGAATAAGAAGAAGTAGATGGAAGAGGAAGAAGAACAAATAGAGGAAGATGATGAAGAAGAAGAAAAAGAAAAGGAAAAAGAGGAAGAGGAAGAGGAAGATGAAGAAGAATAATAAAAACATGAAGAAGAAGTTGAAGAACAAGAAGAAGAAGATAAAGAAGAAGAAGAAGAACAAGTAGAAAAATGTGAAAAAAAAGTAGAAGAAGAAGAAAAATTAGTTGTAGAAATATAAGAAATGAATCATATAAAAAAAGATAAAGATAAAGAGGACAAAGAAGAAGAAAAATAAAAAGAAGAAAAAGAACAAAGAGGAAGAAGAAGAAGAAGAAGAAGAAGAAGAAGAAGAAGAACAAAAAGGAAGAAGAAGAAGAAAAAAAAAAGAAGAAAAAAAAAGAGGAAAGAAGAAGATTAAGAAGAAGAAGAATAAGAAGAATAAGTAGAAGAATAAAAAGAATAAGTAGAAGAATAATAATAAAAAGAAGAAGAAAAAGAAGAAGAAGAATAAAAAAAGAAGAAGAAGAAGAATAAAAAAAGAACAACAAGAAGATGAGGAATAACTAGAAAAAGAATAAGAAGAATAAGAAGAAAAATAAGAGAAGCAAGAATAAGGAGTTTAAGAAGAAGAGAAAACATAGTTTTGGCTTTGGACCTTTTAGTAGGGTTATCATGATTACCTATATCTATGTCACTATCATATTCATTATCAATAAATTCACTATGTAACATTTTTTTAACTATTTGTGTGTATTAAATGAATTTGAAACTAAAACAAAAAAAATCATAAAAAATTAAATATCAAAAAAATGTCATTGCTAAAGATGGCTTTGATGTAAAAATTACACCATTTTGAAAATCAAACCTTGAGGCAAGTTCCACAGGCAAACTAATGTCACTTTCTATCTCATATGCTTAAGCATAAACCATAATCTATAATTCTTAAAGTAAATAATTAAATAAAAAATAATATATCTTATATTTAAATTTTAAAGGATGACTTAAGGAGAGGTTGAGCTAGATAGGAGAGCACAAAGGAAAGAGAGAGAGAAAAAGAATAACTTGAAATGAAAATTCAAAATTTCTTCTTCTTTATTTATAGAGTTTCAAAAATATTTAAAAATAATTTTTTTTGAATTTTTTGTAATTATAAGTGGCCAGAATCACAATAGCCTTGGATTTTGGCTAGTAGTCATTGTATTACATTAGATGGTTACTGTAATAGTGTTAGAAATTTATAAAATATCTGGTATGGATAACGATAGGCATGCATGTCATATCCGCTTACATGAAAATACAATGGACTGCGTAGGAGAGGTTGCCCAATTATGACTGGCTACATAAGTGGAATTTCAACTTACATAATTGGTTTATTTTTTTTAAAACCACCCTATCAAGGGTCATCCCCGATGAGGCTAGTAGACCATTTCACCAGGCTAGGCATGCAAGTCATGCTAGGCTAGACATAAGGCAAGGCTCTCACCATCCCAGCATAGCACAAGCTGTACCATAGGCCAGCATGGTCTAGGACTAGGCAAGGTACTGAACCGTGTCATTTAGGCTATGCATGGTTGAACCATGTCGTGCTTTGGGCCATTCTTGGGCTGCCCACCCTTGTTGACACCTCTATCACATGGGCTATCATGCTGGGTCATGCCACACCACACCTCCCAAGCCAAAAACTTTGGTGCAGGGCAGCCTTTGTTGTAATATGGGCTAGCCTATGGCACGTCCAAGCATGGCATTGAACTAGGTTGTGTCGTGCAAGGCATGATTGAATCATGTTGTGCTTTGTGCCATGCATGGGCTGCTCAGCCTAGTTAACACTTCTATATAGTTGACACCAAGTATGCCTCCAAAGTCATCATTGTATTAAAATATGCTCTCATTGGCTCATGCAAGTCTTTCAAATAGTTCTCTAAATTAGGCCTTCTGGCCTAAAGGACAACATCTAAGTGGTCCATACTCTCCAAAATCACTCATTAAGTGGTCCATACTCTCCAAAGTAGCCACTAACATTCTACTTATGATGCTTTTCAACTATTTCTTATACTTAAGGAAATATTAGGATGAGTAGAATTGTCTAATAGAAAAAACTTAAGAAAATATAGAAAAATTCATGTTTTACATCCATGTCCACACATTTTGTCCAATGTACAATTTATGAGTTTGAGAATAAGTTTTGAAATATCCATACATATACTTATACATATAGATGAGCATTCAAAGACATGACACCATTTTGTGTGTGTGTGTGTGTAAGTTCTCCAAATATTCATTTTTAAATCTCATGCAATTTTTACAAATATGCATAATTTATACATACCGAGACTCTACTAGGCCACAATGAGACATATAGAAAAGAGAAACTAGTGTACTAGCTATCACCCCCACTAAACACACACACACCCACTCCCATAATCTAAAGACCCATGATAGATACATACTTTTGGCTCAACAACTATCATCTCCACATAGGTGAATTCACCACATGCATGTAAGAAAGTTTGGTGCCATTATTCTTAGCAAACCTCAAACCCTTCCTCCATTGATATTTTTATAATTCTATTCATCCGTGTCTTGGCTGAGACTAGTAATCATCTTAAAACCATTTATAAAAAAAAATTTCTTTTTTCTAAAATTTATCATGTATTGTTAAAATTATTATATAGCTAAAATAGCTTCAGAATATTTCATATAGAAGTTTATTCGTGCATATCAATATATATTTATTTCAAAATCAGCCATAAAATCCATCAGCCATAAAATCCATCAGCCATAAAATCTATCAGCCATAAAATCCATCAGCCATAACTTTGCTACTTTTTACATATAAACAAATACTATTTTATCATTTTTTTTTTGGAAAAATTAATTTCTCTTAAAAATAAATGAGTAGATGAGTTTCTAAATTTATTAAAAAGTCACTATAATGATATCAAATTCATGAGTTTTCATTAACTCATCATATATCTCAAATAAATCATATAAAATTCCTAAAGTTCATTTCAGATAAGCCAAAAATAAATGGTTTATAAAAAATACATAACACTACACATCAAAAAATAAATGTATATATCTAATAAAAAAAAGTATGATAGTCTCACTTAAATTTTGAAAGATTTCCTATCTTAACCAAGTTTTTTCATGCCTTAACCCTCAAATCCTAGCTCCAATATTTTAAACTACGTACATAATCTCAATTCAATCTCAAATTAAAAGAATAGAAAAGTAGGGTGAGAATTTAAGCAAATTAAAGAATAATTTACTAAATCAAGCAAAAAAAAAATGAAATAATGTCATCTTTCCTTAACCCTAACCTCCTTGTCAATATTACAATCCTTCATTGGCTATTGGTTGAAAAAAAAGGAGTTTTTGAGATTGATTACTTCCTTTAAAAGATTTTTTCCAAAAATCCAAAATTTTAAGTTTGATTTAAAGGATTTTGATGAAGAAATGATTGAGAAGAAAAGAGAACTAAAGACAAAAAAAGAAACAATAATTATTTCATGAAAGAGAGAAAATTAAAGTAATGAAAAATTTATTTTTATTCAAGGATAAAAGACCAAATTGCCCCTGCATTATGGATAAGACTAGCTCTTTCTCTAAAACTTTATAACAAGCAAATTTAGTATCATACATTTCCATTTTTCATACCAAATTTATTGTTGAACATAAAAACAAATTTTTACTAACTTTATTTCCCCTTAATTAGCTAGCCTAGTTAATGGTTAAAATAAAGAGAACTTTTTTCTAGACCTCATAAGGACACGCTCTGATGGTCCTTATGAATATATCTACTATGATATTGTTATTTAAAGTATTAAGAAATATTATACTATATTTTATTTTATATTTTATATTCCTTAAAGGTACTCAAAAAATTATCATATATGATAAAGCCATCAATAAGATATAGGATCTTATAAAACCCTAGTATTTTTTTATTAAGTTTTAGTTAGAATCAATAAAGTAAGTGATGTTGCATATGAAAGGAATAATATCGTAACTAGACCATATATGGAATATCACTCACATAACTTTATTATGTCATCAAAGTTCATTAATTATTAATTATTTTTTAAATTTATAATTTTTATTATATTAGTCTATCAAATTGACTTAGGGTTCATATGATAAGTAGGCTACATGTATTTATGTGTACAATAAATTACTCTAGGATTTTTTATAAATTCATGCAAAAAACTCATACTAGCAACCAACCTAATAATATTTTTTTACAAACTAATTATTTTAAATAAAAAAGATCACTCAACCTAAAATTGTTCAAATTCAATGACCTCAATGCCAAGTTGAAATTACCTAGGAACCAATGCACTGTTTGACATATCTCATGAGGTGATTAGTCTCACTTCTAATTTTGTAACTATATATTTTTTATGATACATACATTGTATCATAAAAAATGAGATAAAACCAAAGATATTTGTTTATAAAACCTATGTATCTTAGATGGTAAGCTGATCTATGATTGGGATACAAACTAATCTTAGATGTTTTGCTCGTATATGATTTATTATTATCTATATCAAAATTTTTTACAATTTTAATTTTATTTTTACTAAAATCACTATTTTTTATTTTTTAATAATAATTAATTATATATTATATTCGTTTTGTGTAGTTAGAAAATTAGGAGTAAAAAAGAGTTATTTATTATTATATATCACTATCTAGTATTTGGCCAGGTTTATAGTATTTAAAATAAGAAATAGTGAATGTGTACTTTTCAAAATTATATACCCAATGGCCACAACCTCAAGAGTATATTGGAATCATATCCAAAATCCACACTTCTTATTTTTGTGCCTTAGATTTACTCCTAGGTGGGAGACAAAATACATTCCCCCTAAGGTCTATGTTTGTATATTCCATCACTTCTTTGCTCGTGGATATTCTCTAGATTTGAACAAAATTATGCCCCCAAAATCCTATATTTTTATCTCATTTCTATTGCTTAGAATTCCTTTCAAAAATCTCTCATTTTATACTTTTATATTCAAATGGCTGGGTGCAAATTTTAAATGGAAAGTTATGACTTTTAGGAATGTAATGGCTTTAGCTTTTTATCTCTATAGTGCAAAATCATGGCATTGGTAATGAGTAACAGCATTGGTCTCTTTATTACTTTAGAGTATCATGGTGCTGGGAATGGTCATGAATATATTTTATCTCTATAACACAAATATGCACTACTAAGAATGAACCACAGCTTTGGTCTTGCTCTTGTATTATATTTTCATAGTCCTAGGAATAACTATGATTGTATATTTTGTCTGTGTAATACTTTGTCACAGCACTAGGAATCATCATGATTTGTGCATTTGATCTCTATAACACAAAGTTATGGTGTTGGAAATGAACCAACATGGCTTTTGTCATTTATCAAGAGAAAAAAAATGTGGGCTTTGAAATGATTGTAATTCAAGTAAATATTTTTTGGAACTCTCTATAGCTAAAAGATGTGATTGATAAATATAATGACTTTTGCCTTAGTCTTGGTGGCTATGTAACAAGAAATTCATAATGCTAGAAAATGCTATGGGATTTAGTACTAATGAGTTACTTAGTTGTCATGACATAAAATTAATATCATAACCAAAAAAAATGTTATGAGCTAGTATGGTTACGAGTCCATGAAAGTTATGTAGATAAAAAGAATCTATTGCAAAGTAAAATGAATTTTTCAAGAGGTAGTAGAGTTGTGGTGCATGAAGATTGGAATGACTATTTGTGTTTAGCTATGATGAAGAATGTATATCAAAACTACCCTATAAGCTCTATGAGGTGTAACAAGGTCATAAAATGATAAATACTATGACTTTACATGACTTTTCTCTCCACTCATTCTCAACAAATCCACCAAGTCTCATATTTCACAAAAAAAAAACACAATTTCATTATTATTCATTGTAATCCATCAAAACTATAATTTTGTGAAACAATTTGATTGAAAGTTATTTTAATGCAAACAAACCACCCATAATCAACAAAAACAACTTATATTATTTGATTTTTGGCATACTAAATAAGCTGTGATTTTGGAAAAGTCTTAGCAGTTGATTATTTCTTTTACTTGCCTTTGTCCTTGTGATTCACCTTAATCTCCTTTTTTCTCATTATTACCTTCGAAAGTAGAATTTCCTCCTCCATGGAAGCTCAATTTTTAAAAAATTTGGAGTCACATCAAGTTTCATCAGAGTTAAGAAGAAGAATAAATAAATTCACAAAAATTTAAAGTTAGTGTTTTGTATAGGGTTAGGGTTAGGACTCTACTAATGAAAGAATTTCCATGGCTTTGCACATGGATGTAACTTTTCTTTTAGATGGATAGTCATTGTAAGGTTTGACTACCATGACAACATTTGATTTATAACAGAGTCATTGATGGATTTGAGTGTTGAAATTTTTTATTGGGTGTATACAATATACAAGTGATTGAGTATATGCATATATGATAAATTTTTTATTACATAACAAAGTACAAAAAATAAATTTTTTTGTTTCTTCCCAACTAGTGTTATATTTAATATTCATAGCTAAACTATCATCACATCTTCAATTCAATCAGGAATTTTAGTGATGTGGTCATGTGGGCAAGCTTCTTAGTATTATTTCTTTTTCTACTTTTCTTCCTGAATTCTCTTTCAACATCAAGTCATCTATTAGAGTCATTCCTTCTAGATACTTTTCAGTGGATGTCATAACTTTGTGAAAAGTCAAGATATATTTACTTGCAATCACATTTGATAAGGTCATGACTTGATGTGAAGTTGCAATATTATTTATTATTCTCTGAATCTCATTTTCCATTACTTTGAAAAAAGCCATAGCTTATACTTTAAGCTTATGTTTTTCCAATATTATGACTTTGTCTCTTATCGAGACTTCCTTCATTGATTCAGCAAATAAAGTTGACTTATTCAGAAGTTGAGACTATTTTGTTACAACTATCTCTTCATCTAGATGTTCAATGATCATTGTCTATGCCTCATCTTCATCTTCTAGTAAATAAATGATCAATTGTGGACTTTCCTTTGTTTGTACTTCTTCTATCCTCTCGAAAATTGCCTCAATAATTTTTATGTGTTTTTTAACTTGGAATTTCATTATTTCTCCATATTCCATCACATCTTGGAAGTAATTTGACTTTGATCCTCTTGAAGTCGTGACTTTGAATAATATCATGACTTCATAGCAATCTTCTTCTTCATAGTTACTTATATTATTTTCTTCACTCTAAAGCAATTCTATTTCATCATCTTATCTATCTTCTATAGGCTAATAATCTTCTACAAACTCCTCTCACATGAAATGTAAATTTATTATTATGAAAATGTATTGAAACTCTGTGATAAATTCTTCCAACATCATTTTTATGGTTAGGTGCATCACAAAAGCTAGTTGGCTCAAAGCCTTTCTTCCAAGATCATTTTGCAAGTATATGGGTCATACAAGTAATAAAGTAGACCTTTAGTTCAAATATTGATCCACAGAGATTACATTCGGACTTAGATTAGTTAATAATAATTAATAACTATTCTAGTAGGCATGATAAATAAGATTAAAATCATAAATCCTAGACTCTAAAGATATTGATATTTTTCAATGTGATGGAGTTTTAATTAACCTTGTCGTGGTTATGCTCAGCCATAGAAAAAATGTTGAATGATTGTGAATGACCACTTGCCCTACTAGGATACATGATGGTTGTCAACTATTGAGCCTTTCCTAATGATGATCTCCTCATAACTATCCCCTTAGCATGTTAATACTAAGACAACAAATCATCTCTGCTTAGAGGTCATTCATAAGTTCGCACCTTTTAGGTCATTCATAAGTTCGTACCTTTTAGGTCATTCACAAGTCCTCACCTTTTAGGTCATTCAATAGTGTCTCTCTTGATGAGAATTAATGTGGTAATAATAATGTTTGTATTTTTATATTCAATAGTGTCTTACTCACAAAATTAACATATTCTCTCTCATGTTTCACTAGTGGAAATCATACACTCAAAACTAACTCAAATGGATGTCACAACCATATGAATTACCTTTGAACATGCATGGCACAAAGAAAATGATTTGTTTATCACCCAATATTAACTGAGGGTCAGTTCCTCTATGACATGCATAATAGATTGACCTATAAAAGTATATCTGTTTTGGACATTATAAGTATCATACTCATAATAATTAAACCTATTACCTCAATTTTGGGTTTTGGCATATGGGTTTGTCCAAAGCATCTTGGTCAGAAGAGTCGTCACTTCTTTCCTTCCATTAACATGAGTATGTTTTATGGTTTACTTATCATTGTCTGTCACTCAAATCATATATGAGCATAGAAATAGCCAAAAATCTTGTCTAAATTCAACAACCAAGCCATCCATAACAAAATACATTTAAAGAAAAACAACAAATTTAAAAATTAAAATAAGTATCCATCACACATAGATACATCAAACCATCCCTCATTCTTTTTTTAGCATAAAATTAGGAAGAATAACATATGAGATAAGCATAAATTTGTCTTGTACAAATTTGGGTAATCAATTACAACCCTAAGGAAAACTTAAGTTTCAAAACATAAATCTCTCAAGATTTATTTGATTTCACTTGGATTTGCTCTTAGGAGAGAGTCAAAATACATGCCCACCTCTTAGAATTTATGCTTGTGCCTTGTATCACACTTTTTACTTATGAACCTCTCTGAAAATGAAGTTGTGGAGCCCCTTTGGTTGTCTTCCTTATGCTTCTCATAGATTTTCTCTTGATTTTTTAGGGTTTTGCTTATATACCCGAGCATTTGGTGTAGGTTTTTTTACTTGGAAGTCATGTCACTAATAAAAGTTGTAACTTTAGTCTTTTGCTTTTGTAACATCATAAAGTCATGACACTGGATACAAGCAGTAGTCTTGGTCTCTTTCCTATGCTTGATGGTCATGATGATGGGAAAAGTCATGCTAGCTTATTTTACCTCTATAACGCAAAGTCATTATGTAGATGTTAGTCATGACTTGTGTATTTAGTCTCTGTACTACAATATTATGACACTAAGTTTAGCCACATATTGTGTACTTCTCTTCTATTACCCAAAGTCACAACGTTGAAGAATAACATCAACTATGGTGTTTCTCTTGAGCCAAGAGTCTTGGTGCTTATTTTGGTTGTAGCTTGGGTTTAGCTCTCTATAATATTCGGTAGCTAAAAGTCATGACACCAAATTAATTTTGTGGCTTTGGCTTAAGTATTCTATGATTTAGTAAAGAAAAATCATGAAATCTAGAGGCTTCCATGACTTTTAGCGCTAGTGAGGTTTTTTGTTACTATTCTGTGAAATTAATATTATGGTAGTGAAGTTATTTTGATCTAATTTGGCTATGACTCCAAGAAATCTTTACAACTAAAAGAATTTGTGGTACAATAAAAAAAGTATGTTAACAGGGTGGAAGAATTATATCATACAAATATTATTATGACTATGACTTTAGAGTTCATCTGAGAATTAATATCGAAACTAATTTATAAGTACCTAAAGGTATACCCAAGCTATAGCATGTCATATGCTATGACTTGTGTGAGTATTTTCTCCCTTTTTAGTCACCAACTCTACCAAGTCATACATTACAAAACTCTCGATTTTACAACTATTCATCAAAATTTTAAATATCTTATTTTTTGTGAAATCATTACAAATAAAGCTCTCCTCTCTTTCATACAAATACAATATAAAAATCACACTAAATTGCAATTATTATTCAATATTTTACATGTTGAACAAACTCTTACTCCTAAATCAATGCTCAACCTCGAGCAATCTGTTCCTACAAAAAAATAGAACAGTGTCACAAAACTTTTATATTGTTACAACCACATCCAAACATTTTTAAGTACACAAAAAAAAACAAAATAGTACATTTTCACATAACTTTTATATTGCCTTTATGATCATACTTCTTAAATATAAATCTGATATAGAGTGCTTAAATAATTGCAGCAAAGTGGATGGTTTCTCTGAATCTCCTCTAGAACATTATGTCCAATCCAAAGTCTTCACAATCATGTCACACAATGCATAATTATCTTCTCCCAATTTAATTTATCATGCCATCAAGAGATTCCATGTCATAATACAAATCTTGTTGGTTTGTATTGTAGCTCCTCAATTCTCCAATCCACTAATTCATTTGGTAGATCAAACTTTTGATCTCTATTAGCCACAATTGTTTTCCATTCCATTCTAACATACTTCTAGAGCCTCAATAACAACTCTACATTATCAATTACAATGGCCTCAAAATAGTTCATCTCATATTCTAAGAGTTTAAGAATTTTATCTTGAATTTTTTCTTGTGTCACCACAAATTATAGCTCTTTTTGTTGGAGTTACATTTCCCAAAGTATATCTCATCTTTCTGTATCCATTATCATTGGTATATTGAGGTTGTGTATACTATTACTCATTCTTTAATTTTCAAATGCACATGTGCTTCTCTATCTTCAATTTTCAAATGCACATTCTTTAAAATATGAATACTATTACTCATTATAGCTTTTTGTTCACCTATAGAATACTCACTATATGTCTCTCTCTCTCTCTCTCTCTCTCTCTCTCTTCGTATCTTTTTCTACTTATTTCCTCTACAACTATTTGGCTTCAAAGAAAGATGATCATTATTGCCCAAAATAAGTTGATTTTTCTTCTTTGAGAATCGACTTATTTTTTCTCTTTCATGCTCATTTTTGATGCCCAACAATGTCAAGGTGCTCAAACACATTTCATATATGTTATCATCTGTAGGGACTTCTATGGCTCCACATAGTAGGATAATTAATGTGGGATAAATTATGTATCTAGGAAATTCACCCTCTTTTAATTGAGAATAGATTTCTCAATTATTTTACTCATATCAAATGTACACCCAATTGAGATGGCATAAAGCAAAATTGCCCTCACTTGTATAATGGTTGAGACATAGAGTGTAGGCTATTGATAGGAGCATAGAAAAAAAAACCATACTTTACTCACCTTTGTGAGTTATCCACACATCAAAAATTTATATACACCTTTTGAAGTCATCATTCATTCTTCTTTTCCATCCACCAATTTTTTTGTAATTTTTTTGAAATTGGGTCACTCTTATAGTGACTTGAAAAGTGTGTTATCCTTTGCTCATGTTAATCCAAATAATTCATCTAAAATTATCCTATCAAAATGTACACATATCCATTGCACATAACACCTAATCTCATCTTTATCTTCCAAATTGAAATTGCTTCATGACTCAGGTATTTCTCCTTTCTCTACACATGCATAACACAAATCAATTTCTCTTCTCAAGAATTAGTAGGAAAGGTGGAATATATTCATTGAAATACTGCTCTCTAATAATTTTTTTTTGGTAAGAACTGAATCTATCTATTTTCTACTTGTCTCTATGTGTAAAGTTTGCATGGGTGCTACTACTATCAGCACCTCCTTAGTGGCACTTGATCTTAGTTGCTTAGTTTTTCCCTTGCTACTCATTTCTCCCATCATGATTTTCCAATTTAGCTTAGAATACGATTTTTTCTCCATGATTTTGATGCCATGTAAATATAGCATCATGATTTAAGATTAGGATTTCAAAATGATTTAAGAGGAAGAAAAGTTAGGGTTTGAGTATAGGTATCAAATAGGCCGTGTCATACTTGCATGGACCATTTTGTTATGCCCCATTTGACATCCTTGTCCTGCCAGGCATGACATGATATCAAAATAAGTCAACTCGATATGATCTATTTGGCCCATAGTTGGGCACTTCCATGTCAAGTCATATTAGGACATGTTGAGTCATGCTGGGTCATGTCAATTATGGGCAGCCTGAATATACCCAGTTAAAATTTTTTAAAATTTTAATTTTTGATTTATTATAATTTAAATATTATATTTATATATCATCATAATATACTTAAAAAGTATATTACATATTTATATTATATTGAAAATTGAAATGAATTAAAAAAAATAAATCATAATATGATATATAACTCAAGATAAAGTATAACCGACAACAATCCAAAAATAATCAAAATCTTGTATAAAAAAATAATTCAAAATTGCATGAGTCATCAATTCGTGTCTGTAGTATGATAGTGTGGATGTAGATCATCATCATCATGTATGTATCTGAAGATAGTAATAGTGATGGTTTTAATATTCTCGACCTCAATATTTCATGAGTCATCATCTACTAGTAACTCGTTTGCTTTATTCTAAATGCCTAGACTTGAATGTTCCTAGTCTTTCAAACATGCAAGTGCTTATATGATATTTGGTAATCATTTGGATCTCCTATTAGAAATAACATTAGCTATCCTAGAAAAAATAGAGTCTAATATTATGCTAGACATTGGATAGTTCAGTAGATCACATGTCATCTTAGATAGCATGAGATACATGGATTCATATAATTTTTACAAACTCAATATATTTAATTCATATATAAGTACCATGATAGTTCACTCCCATTTGAAAAAGCACCTCATTATTTTTTCCTAACTAAATAAAAAAGTTTTCATCTTTGAATATGGTCTCTATGTCTATACTTAGAGCCAAGTTATAACTATCATACCTAGTTTCATAATGTATAAACATGTTAGTTAAATTTGTATGAATAAAACGTTTAAGTTCTTCTTCTTGGTTCATGCAAGTGGATATGTATCTTAATATATTTTCTATCCATTTCACTTTAACCTTAGGATCCATAAAGGTAGCTAAGCTATATAGATTTGGAATGGAGAAACATTATTTTAAATACTTGGTTTAGATCTCAATAGTCATAGCACTAAATGCATGTTCTTATCTATACTTGCTAAACATACTAAACATGTCATATGTGCACCCAAGTGAAATACAACTGCTGAAAGTATACACAAACAAACACATCTTTTTCATATCATAAAAATCTTCAGAAGTTTCATAATAGAAATTATATATTTTAGTCTGGATCATTAATAATAAGTTCATCGCTCTTATTATTGATGTAGTTGGATATCATGTGTTGATAGCCAACACATAACTCTAATATCAAGTAGGTATAATTACAATTGTATCTCAAATCTATTTGAAATTTTTTTAGGCCTGCTAACAAATCTAGATAGCTAAACTCTTGTTGTTAGCTAGGGGTACTAAGATATTTTAGTGAATTTTTTATATTTTTAATGTGGAGAAAATAACTATTATCCTCGATTGCACTATTAGGTTAATTATGTGAAATATACACCTAACATGAAAATGTTCACTTAATGAAACATATCTAATGTTTCTAACAAATATACTAATAACAACTCTATTATTCGAAACATTATCAAATGTAATACTAAAATTATTATTCTGAATGTCATATTCCCAAAAGAACCTCGTCATACACTCATATATAGTAAAACCATCATAAGAATGGAGGATCTCAGAAAATTCAAAGTTTGTTTTATTAAGTTTCAACTTTGAATTTATATAGTGGGTGGTGAGACATATAAATGATACATCATCATGACTAATCTATATGTCGGACATCATAGATATCAATCCATTATATTTTATAAATTCATTATATATTATTTATTTTTTAAACTTCAAATATTTTATTATTTCATTCCTGCTAGTGGACATAGGAATTCTATGAAAAGCTGGTTAGATATAAGTCTAAATAATATAAGCTATCCTAGGATTCTCAAAAAATCTAATATGAAGACCTATTATAATAATCAATTTGGTCATGTTTTTTCTCACTAAGTCATTGTGGTTAATGAAAGAGGTCAATAAAACTAATATTGATCTAACTTCAAAGGTGATGCAACTTAATTGGGGTTGCATGGTATCAAATGCATGATATTTTTTTGATTTATTGATCGACATGTCTCTTATGGTGACAAGTTCCATATGTAATCTACATGTATATACTTTTTTATAATATATATACTATATCAATTTTTTTATATACCTAGAATTTTTTTATTATGTTATAGTGAGTTTATATTACTGAAATTTGCCTAGTTTAAGTTTTTTAGGCAAATTGGTCAAGATCATTGGAGAGAACCTAGTTTCAATCTTGAACAGTTTTATTGGGTTGTCATTTTATCTATATCTATGTCAAAATTATTATTATTATTAAAACTATTTATTATTTTTTTATTTTAAATTTATTTGTAATTTTAAAAAATTTAAAAATTTTAAATTTTTAAAAATTATGAATTATAACACATTACATGAATCAATAAATAAAAAAAATAAATTTATACCATAACAGTATAAATTTATTTAAGCAATAGTCCATAGTCATTGTCTATATCTTTTATAAAGTACCTAGTCCAAAATAAAGAAAAGATAGAAAAATAGAGCCTATAGCATAGAAGGAGAGAGAGAGAGAGAGAGAGAGAGAGAGAGTGAGTGTGTGTGTGTGTGTGTGTGTGTGTGTGAAGAGAGGTGTGGAGAGAAACTAAGTTTGATGAAAATTAAGAAATTTCAATTCTATATTTATAATAGGTTTTTATATTAAAATAATTTTTTTTATAATTTAAATAGGTAGAAATTTGACGACCATTGGATTTCTACATGTAACCATTAAACTAAAATTTGACTGCTATAAAATATGTTTTTTGTTTTTTTATGCAACATTGAAAGTGAAATGTTATGCCTATTACTTTATATGTCGAGGCCCATTACATAAAAACATAATGGGCAACAATGAGAGTTAGGACTAGCTTTTTAAAAAAACACCATTCATGACCCATGACATGTACTCGATCATGGATCTCCATGCTTATGAACCATGTCAATGGGCAAGGAATGTAGATCATTCATAGCCCAACATGAACCATGGTTGGCCCTAGCCTAGCCATGAACCATGTCATGGGCCAGCATGACTATAGTCCAAGCATGATACTATGTCATGTCGGGACAAACACAACTATTTTGGGTCATGCCTTATGTCATACATGGGATGCACGAGTCGCCTGGCACATCTGCTCTCAGCTTTCTATCTCAGGATTATCCTCGTTGACTTAATTTCTAGGCTTAGAGGTGTTAACGTAGTTTAAAAACTAAAACTCATACACTATTTAATGGCTACAAAACAAATAAAAAAAGAAACAAAATAAAATAAATACAACACAAACACTAAATAATAATTGTTGTCCAAACACCTCAAAATAATAGTATCTTTGCAAGTATAGTTATGTCAACTCAAGTTGACTAATCAAACTAAATAATCATCAATAGTAGTGTCAAAAACTTATGATTTTGTTATGAAGCGAAAAATTTTCATCCAATTAAGTTTTACAAGTATATAAGGTCATATAAATAGTAAAGTTAGACAAAATTCTAGATATCGATCTCACATTAGTTGTATGGGTAATTTGACCAACTAACAGTAAACTAACTACTATCCAAGTTGAGTAGATAGATCTAGATTTTTAGAAAGATAATTAGATTTTTAGAAAGAAACTTAAACTAGGGTTGGCTCACTTCTTTGTGTATGATGATATTTAGGTTGTATTTAGCCAATTTTATCTTCGATTATCAGACAAAGAGTAGATTAGAATGTAAATACCTCAATTTTTTCTTGGCATACATGGTATCTGTCATCCTTGGACTATCACTACCAAGGATGATTCCTTCATAGTTGTACCATCAATATTTTAGCATTAAAACCACACATCATTTTGTTTATGTGTGATTCATATATCTACTCCTTTTAGAAAATATGTAAATGAATTTATATTCTCTATCTTCTAATGTCTTAACGAAGCAAAATAATATAATAATAAATATATTTGTGCTTTTTACTTCTAAAGTATCATATTCATGTCAATTAATATATGTCTTCACTTGAATCTTACCTATGAAAATTATTCATGGAGAAATGACTCACATGATTGTGATCACCATACCAGATACCTCCATTTTGATGTGTCCCACAATATACCTATCATCATCCATCTTAGTTGACACGTCTCCCATGATATAGTGAAACTCCTAGGTTATACATTCATTTTAATCCCCACATTACTTAAAGGTCAATGATTTTAAATATGCACAATGGATTGGTCATAAATACATGTGTGCTTTTAGCTTGGAAAGTATAATATTCAGATCAGTTAAAATGATTTCAATCTCTGATTTTCACATATAAGTTTATCTCGCTTGTTGAGATTAGAAGGGACATCACTTCCTTCTTATCATATTCAATGAGTGTGTCATGTAACTTACCTATTAACATCTACCATGGTTAACACTCATAAACCTATAATATAGTAAAAATCATAAATTTCAATTATAATTGATATCCATATTTAAACATTCAGATCACAATATTAATATAAATCATAATATAAGTGTATCAAACCAACCCAGTATCCAAATTTAGCCTCACATTGAAGAAGAATTCATGTGAGATATTTGTAGTGACATCTCATGGAATCGAAGGTTTTCAATGATAGTCCTAGTGAAGATCTAAGTCTAAAAACCTAAACCCCATCAATTCTTGTTTCCGTTCACCTTGGATTTGCTGCTAATTGTGAAATGGGAAGTCTCATTGCCTATGGTTTTGCATGCTCTAGACTAGAAATCAAATTCTCTCTCTCCTTTTTTGAAAAACTATAATTATTATTTTATACTTTTGGGTTCCATATGATTTTTTAAGCTTGAAATTGCAGCACTGACTTGAGGTTGCAAGTATCTTATCTCATTGAATCTTCTCTAGAGTATAAAAGTTATGGTGATAGGAATATCATAACTCGGGTAACTCCCCTCATGAGCACAAAGTCATAGTGGCATAAATGCTAAGACTATGATAATTTCTTTCTAGAATTCAAAGTCATGAAAGCAAGTATGGGCGCGACTAATGTAAATTCTCAATGGAAGACAAAGTCATAGCGGCAAGTATGTTTGTGACTGAGGTATTTACTCTCTGTAATGTAGAGTTATGGTTGCAAGAATGCTTGACTTAGGCATTTACTCTATGTATCACAAAATAATGATGGAAAATAATGGTGCTAATAAAAATTGCTTAGTATTTTATAATTTTTGGTTATGTATTGATTAAATCTTGACTCATGAAAATTCTGATACTTTTTGTACAAGTAAGGTACTTGGCTATCCCGAAATAAAAATTAGGTCATAACTATCATTGTATTTAAAAGATAATGTAGTTGTGACTTCAAGAAAATATCATGGCCAAGAAGACAATGTTACATAGTGATAAGATTGTGACAACTCAATGATAGAATCATAACATATAGAGATTCTCATGACTAATTTTATAGAGTCACAGCCAATAAAAAAGGTTGGAATTATTCTATAGGCTTGGAAAGGTATAACCAAGTCATGACATAAAAAATATTACAACCCTCCATTTCTTTTCTCCCCTCCAAATCATAGCTTTATCAAGTTTACCAATTTTACTCAAGATATGTCCAATTTCACTAACATTCATCAAGTTCTATCAAAATGTAATTTTGTGAAATTTATCTACTTAGAGCTGAAATAAGTACAAATATTTCAAGAATTTATGCCATAAAACCCAAAAAATTAGTAAGTGGAATGCCAAACACATATCAACCATTGAGGGCTAGTTTCAACTTGACTAACCAACCCCATACTAGCTTAAACCTAACCTAGGATTGCCTAGACTTGATCCAATTTAGCTTGTTGTGAGCCATGCCTAGTGCATGGGCATGCCAAGTTAAGCTTGACTCGACTTGACCTAACCTAACATGACCTTACATGACCTAACCTAGCATGACCCTACATGACCCTTCCAACTAATGGGTGAATGAACCATGTCGGGTTGCCCTTTTTAAAAATTGTGTGAGCTCATTGCTACCCATGCTAAAAAAGACCATGATAGCCTAAAATGGGTTATCGGATGCCTCTAGTCTGAAGTGACTCATTTTTATTTAAAAGAAGAAACACATGAACCTCACACTCTCCTAAATCAAATATTAAAAAAAATAAGGTCAATGGGGATACACACACATATTGTTATTAGGCTCTATAGATCAAAATCCATGACTAGGCATAACCCAAGTCATTAGTCAACTAGGCTAGTTTTTGTCATGTTTGATCCAAGCTCTTAAGTCATTCCATGTTAAACTATTTTTTGGCACATGTGCGCAAACACTCAGCCCAATAAAGCATGAGCCATGCTACATGTTAGCCCATGCATTTTTCACATTTAGGTATAGGCATGCCATCAATTGTATTGTGCATGGGCACATCATATAAAGTATAACAAAAATTATGACAAGGATATCAAGATATACTTTTATAAAAAAATCTAATATTTTGATGTACATAAATGTATATAAATTATACTATATACATTGACACACACACACACACACAAAGAATTGTATATACATTTATACATTAATAAACATATATATAGTATAATGTATATATGTATATATCATATATACATTCATGAACATATAAATGTATACATTGATAAAATTATATGTTTATAAACATATAAACATATGACCATATATATTTAAATGTTTATAAATGTGTATACCTTTACAAACATATATAGTAATATGTTATAAATATATATTGTATATGTTTTTACAAACATACATATGATGATATACATGTATATAAATGTATAAACATGTATAGATTTATATGTTTATATGTTTGCAAACATATATATGAATATACCTTTCTAGGTTTATAAACATATAAACGTATAAATGTTTCTACATTTAAAAATATATTGATATCTTGATATCCATGTCATAATTTTTTTTTAACATTTTAAAATGACATGCCATGCATACATGCAGAAATGAAAGTATTTTTTGGGTTTACATATTGAGTGAACCAAAAATAGAATAGTAAATTATGTTATAGTACACTAATTAACAAATATTTATCAAAACAAAACATAAATTTTCATTTTTAGTAAAAAGCATACCAAAATACAAAACAGAAATTATCTCTCCATGCATGTACATTTCAACATAAAAAAACATACCTTCTTTGAAAATTTTTAGGTGAAAAACCATATTATTTGATTTTTTTTCAAAACCTATATAAACATTCATACATAAATCTTATATATATACCTATATATAAAATTGTGTGTGTGTGTGTTTGTGTGTGTACACACCTATATATAAACCTATATATGTAAATGTATATACATACATACATACATATATATATATATATATATATCCACACATATAAACAATATATATATACCTATGTATACATTTCAAAAAAGTTTATATATATAGGTTTATATATAGAAGGAAACATGCAACTTTCCAAATATTCTACTAATGAATTTATAAAAATTTCTCAGGCTTGTCTAAATTGTTAATACAATAATAAATTTGTAGCAAAATAACAAATATGTGCTCTCATTGTAAGGATGACTATTGATTTACTATTTTTGTTTGAAAAAAAATTATATTTTTTAAAAATAGTTAGACATAAAAAAAAGGTATGCACATAAATAGTTTGTTAGTAAACATATAGCTCATGAAAATAATTTTTAATGACATTAATTCTTCATATTTTACATACAACTATTGCTATCATAAAAAAATCAAAATGAAAATTGGATTTGAAGAATAATTTAGTAAGGGATCTTTGAAACTCAAAATGAATGATCATAATGGTTTTATTCACTAAAAATGAGTTGCTAATCCAAAATATAGAAAAAACTTTGAATACTAATTTAAAACTGAATAATAGAATTTATTTAAGTCATAAAATTATTCACAAACTCTCATCACTTGATCTTGAACTAGCAAATTAGAATAGATAAATTACCCTCATGCTTATGCATATCAGCATAAAAAAAAACAAAACTTTATTTTCTAGTTAGAAATCCATACTATTTTTTAATTTTTTTTGAAAATACACACACACATACAAAAAACTATATACATATATACTTATATATAAACATATGTAATCAACAATACATCCTTAACTTTCCAATTGTAATGTTGATTGGAGAAACTCGAAAATTTACTAGACCTTATTCTTAAACTACAGATATAAAAGTTGAGGGGAGGGAGATATTGAACATGTCTCTGCCCATAGTACTCTAACAATGTAATTCAGTAGTAGACATCATCACCCAAGGATAATCATATAGAATAAAATTTTAGAGAAGTTCTACCAATAGGATATCATGCAACACCTAGGAATCCAACAATATTTTTCATTTACAATTCTTCTTATATGTAAGAAATGTTGTATCTAATGTTTGGTTTATTTTTTTTTTCCAAATTCTAGGATAGATATTGTCTAGGGTTAATTTATAACTTATGTATGATGATTTTTGAATTATAATTTAATGAAATTTATGGAAATGTATTATGGATTTGTTGATAGTCTTGAAAATGATGCAGACATGTGGCCTTCTTAAAAGATATATACATCATACTTTAATTAGTGTGACTTATTCTCAAGATCTCAAATTTCATTATCCATAAACCAACAAAATACATGATATACGACCATCAATGTTGAGCAATGAAATCACTATGCACAATAAAATAAAACAACCTTAGAACCCTTTGAATCAAGTATACATTCTAAGCCAGGAAAATAGAAAGCTTTTATACCATTCCAAACCAAGAATATTAATCTATGTGAAATTAATATTCAGACTCCAAGTGTCAACTTTATATTACTTATTAGGCATGTATACTAGTAGTTACTTAAAACATTAATATATTTCATATCAACGAGTTTTTAGTACCTTTGTTGGGGATTGAAAACTATTTTGATTTGGAAATATTGAATTGAACCTATTGTCAAGTGTTTGAAAATCCTTTTCTATTGTATATTTTATTATTTTTTATATTTTGTCCTGTAATAGTTTTTTTGTAGAACATCAATCCTAAATGAACCAAAGATCTAAAACTGAGCCAATATCTATGAATCCATAAATAGAGAAAACTATTAGCTTATTAAAGAGGCAAAGAAGTGAAAATGCTATTATGGAGGAAGATAGAAGTGAAGGTAATAGTTGTGGAGATGCTGGCAAGTACCACAATTGCTCATACAGGAATAAGGAAACTACCCACACAAGAAAACAATATTGAACTAAAATTGAGTTTGATAGCCATGATAAAATAACATTAATATGAAAGATATTCTTCAGAAGACCCAAAAAACCACATTGTTGGGTTTTTAAAGTTGTGACTTAGTGAAGATGAATGTAGTGGACCATGTAGTGATCAAGTTTTGATTATTGCCATTTTTTTCTCAATGAAAAAGTGAGGTATTAATTTTAGCGGTTAACAAGATGTTTCATAGATAGTTGGGAAGAGATAGTGCAAACATTCCTCACTAAAATTTCTCCATTGTAAAAAAACAACATAACTATGGGCATAAATATGTCCATTAGATAAAGGTGAGCAAGAACTTTGTATGATACTTGGGATAGATTCAAGGACTTGTTGAGGAGCTATCCACACTATGATTTTGAGTTGTGATTCAAAGCACAAATTATTTATTTTAGGTTAAACTATATAGCCTGATGCATGATGATTGCAACATCGAGAAAAAGCATACATGTTTTTTTGAGATGACTAAAAATAATTACTAATTAAGCTTCCTATTGAGAGAACAAGAGGATGAAGATAAGCTAGAATTCTATAGTCGGATAAGATTTTTTATATGGGAGCAAAGTTGGACGTGCTTATGAATTATTTTTTATCCCAAGGCAAGAAATGACAATGAACAATGATAAGATTTCATATATGCATATGCATTAAGTAGTAGGTCAAGATCAAGCATATCAAGTGGAAGATGTAAATTATATGAACAAATGGTATATCTTTCAACCCAAAAATAATATGACTACTTATTATCATCATATTTTAAAGAAGTATGAAAGCTTCTCCTATGGTAATCTATCTTATATGTAGCAACCTTTCTATCAGAATAATTTCAATAATGTAGTTGGATTTCATAAGCAAGGGAGCTTAAAGCTCCAACTATCAAGGGGAGAAAAACTCCTCATCTTTTGAGAATAATGTTTTGGTATTATTAACTAAAATGAAAAGGAAGAATGATGCACAAGATAACATAATAGATTAGAGGGAGACAAAGTTGAGCAACATAGATTCCAAAATGGATTGTATGGAAATAAAGTTGAGAAACACATATGTCACATTGAGGACAATTGAAACTCAGATCAAACAACTTGCTCCCACAATAAAAGATGGATCATCTAGATTATTTCCGAGTGATATTGAAAAGAATCAAATGTAATTCTTGGCGATCTCTTGAGAAGTGATGAAAATGAAAAGGAAGATGTAACTATACAAGAAAAAAAATGGAAGTGAAAAAGGAATAAGAATGTGAAGTTGAGGTGGACTTGGGGAGTGAGCATCAATATCACCTCTAAATAATTATAAAAGAACTAAATATGGGTGAAGTCACTCTGACAACACTTTCATTGCAATTGACAGATAGATGCTTTACTCAACCCCAAGGTATTATTGAAGATATCATAATATAAGTTGGGATGCTTATTTTTTTCTATAGATTTTGTAATGTTAGATATTGAAGAAGATAATGGTATACTACTAATTCTAGGAAGAGCATTATTGGTAACTAGACAAGTATTAATTGATGTGAATAATGGTAAGTTGACTCTCTAAGTAGGTGAAGAATGAGTGAAGTTTAACATTTATTAAGTTCTATAATTACTAGATGCTGACAAGGTACACTTTTGGATACAAGTTAGTCTGATCCCAACATGCAATGATCAGTTCATATACATTATAAAGAAAAGCTATCTAAAAAAAATTCAAAAAGCAAAAATAATCAAGAAGCCTAAAAACCCAAAAGAAGCCATGATACCTATTATATAGAAGACCTACTAAGATAATATAAAAATCTCTTTTATTATTTCCAACAATGAGTCAAATTTAATTATATCCCAACAATGAGTCAAATTTATTATTTCTTTTTAAATAATGTAAAACCATCAATAGAAGATAATATAAAAATCTCTAGAAAAGTAATATGATGAAGTTTGTGGATATAATTAAAGAGGTGATGGCATTTCATGAGTGCTAGGAAAAATTAGTGGTTGCATTCTTAGTGATTGTACCATAGTGGTATGAGTGCTTTGAAGTCATGTGTGATATAAGAAAATATGATGATGGAGTACCTCAATGTATCATAAATGATGAATATAGCCACTTTTACAACATATTATTTGTTACACTTTTGATAGGCATTGAATGATTCATAGATGGACTATAATAGGTATTGTAACTTTGTTATAGTGCCAAAAACGTATTATTAATTTGTAGCACAACACCAAAACTCTGAGTGATTGAATACATCTAATAGCAATCAAAAAGTATATGAACCATACATATAATAAAGTGGATGTAATACAAGATATCGATCCCACAAAAATTATATAAGTAGTTTGACCAATCAATAGTGAATTAGTTATTATTCGAGTTGAGAAGAAAAACTTGAATCT
This sequence comes from Sapria himalayana, assembly GCA_029783825.1. Classification (NCBI taxonomy): domain Eukaryota; kingdom Viridiplantae; phylum Streptophyta; class Magnoliopsida; order Malpighiales; family Rafflesiaceae; genus Sapria; species Sapria himalayana. The sequence continues at coordinate 1,546,601 of JAREIK010001258.1, read as the reverse complement.
TGGATAGATACTTAGACTAAACTATTTTTTTAATATTGAGATAATGTCATGCATTATTATTGGATGAAGGCTATGATGATATGAATTTCTTTCTTTGCCGAATTGACATGCATCATGGTTGTCAACCTTGAACTACCACTATCAAGGATACTCTTTTTGTAGTTGTTCCTTCATTATTTTACCATTGAAACCACAATTTATTCATGGGTCATCTATATTTTTACTTATTTTAGATAATACATCAAATACTCTTAATGACTACTTTAATATGCATTTCTATTCTCTGACCTAAATAGTTATGATAGACATGAAATAATATGATAATAATAATGTTTGATATTTCAGCTTTGTAAGTGTTATACCCATATCAATTAACACACATCTCCCTAATGATTTCACCTATGAAAGTTATTCAGGAGGAAATGATCATAGGGTTGTCACACCTTAGGAAGCACCTCTCGTTGGATGTGTCCACTAAATTACCCATTACCATCTATCACATCCAATTCAAAACTTTCATACTATTATAAAACCCTTAGGTTATACATTTTAAATAACCCCCACATCATCTGAAGTCCAATTCTACAAAACCACACTATTGTGTTTTCAATTTAATGAGCATCATGCCCATATCAATTAAATTTACATTAATTTAGGGTTTCCAAAAATATGTTCATCTTATGAGGTATGAATATAATGGATGTTAATTCCTTCAACTTTAATCTCATGAGTGTGTCGTGATTTATTTTTTACCATCCACTATAACCAAGATGTATTAATCTATTTAGTATAGAACCTTAAATCTCAATTATAATTAACATTCATATCCATCAACATTCAAAATTTGAAATTTTTTAAATTATACATTATAAATCCAAATCATTATACACACATATATAAACTAACCTTAGATCTTGAACTAGCCTAACAGTGGAGAATATTTCTTGTGAGAGAAATAGATCTTCATCTCATTGAATCTAGGGTTCCCAATAGTTGTTTACATAAGGATCTAGATCTTAAATCTAGTTCCAAATCCATCCTTACTTGCATTTGGCATGAATTTGCTCCTAATTGAAGGGTTGAATTTTGTGACCTTGATGTGACATGTTCTTGGCCTTAAAAATCAAATCCTTCAACTCTCTTTTGAAAATACCTAGATCTCCCTTTTATATCATTGAGGTCCAATCAAGCTTTGTGTGAATTTTCAAGTTGAAAGTTATGACTTTAGGTTAAGATCATAACTCTAGATGTTGCTTGAATCTTCTATGGAGCATACAGTTACAACAAGAAAGGAATACTGTGACCAAGATAATTTATTTCTAGAACACAAGTTCATGGTGATAGATAAAGTCATAACTAAGAAAGTTCATATCTAAAATACATGGTCACAATAGGAAAAACATCATGACTATAATTCCTCTCTAGAAGTAATAATCACGATGGAAAAGAATAGCATGACTAAGAAAGTTCACTTATGGAATACTTGCTCATTGTGGTAAGAATGTTGTGATCGAGATAATTCCTATTTAGAACTAATCGTCAAAATACACAATATTTTTATGACTAAAAATCATATAATATTATGCAATTTTGGCTCTTTAATGAATATGTCATGATACTGAAAAATACATTAAATTTTAGTAATAGTTTGAAAATTGGTTACAAGGATATAAAATTAATGTCAGTAAAATTTATATTTTAAAACTAATATAGTCATGACTCTAATATGACTATGAAAAATGTGTTATATAGTGAAGGATTGTGATAACCAAATGATAGAGTTGTGGTGTACAAAGATTGATATGACTTGTTGTAGAGTTGTGGTCGAGAAAGGCTACCATGACTTCTAAATAAGCATGTGCAAATTAAAATAAGTCATGACATTATAAATATCATGACTTTTTATTATTGTTCTATTGTCAATTTCAACATTCCACCAAGTCCACCATTCATACTTAATTTACATCCGATTTCACTACTTTTTATCCAATTCTATAAAAATCATATTTCAGTAAAAGTCTTACATTTAAGGCCCATTTTCAATATAATCACATCAACAAAATAATGAAAAATAATTACAAATTCTCAATACTTTTAGTGCCTAATAAACTCTCACACTAAAATATTTACTCATTCTCAAGCAAAGAATATCGCTCTATCTATCTATTTATCTATCTATCTCGCTCTAAGGCTCTATCTAAAATAAGAATACGAAGAAAGAAACAATAAAAAAATAAGAAATATCATGACTAGATTTGAGTGTCATGATATCTTTCATTGGATAAGGGGTTTTGAATATATGGATTTTTTTGTATGAATTATTAGGATGCAATGAGTTCATTTTCTTCACCAAAATCTAAAGATACATACTAGGGAGTCCTAGGTTCCCTTCTAAGAAGTATTATATTTAAAATTTTTAACTATAATAATTTTTTAGTTTGCACTCTACCCTTATTGGATTCTTCTGAATATGTTGTGATAGCGTTGTTAAAAATTTTTACAAATTGTTACAAATTGTTACAAATTGTTACAAATTTCTCTATTTTATCTAGTGATCCAAATTAACCAAGTTGGAAATAAGGAGAGATAAAGCTATTAGAAATTATTTTTATGTTTACAAATGATTTAGTAATGGAAAATAATAAAAAAATAATACTAAATTTACTAGATTTGAAGTTTTAGAGAGAAAGTTATGTCAATTCGAACCTAATGCAATTTGATCATTCTATTATTAAATAAAAGAAAAAATTGTCATTTCTTTTAATTTCTCTTTCCATTTCACAAATTTCAATTCTTCTATTTCCCAAAAATATTTCACAGATATCTTTGCTTCCTTATTTTTTTCACCAAAATCTTTGAAATAAAATACAAAATTCATGATTTTTGGTGAACATTTATTCTATGAAGTGATTAAGGACATAATAAAGCCTTCATTTCATCCAAAAACATCCATTATAGAATTTTAATCTTGACAAGGAAGGTTAGGGTTGATGTTAGTTAATATATTTTTATTTTTTTTTTGCTTGATTTCATAAATTTGGCTTGAAATTGTACAAATTTTCAACTTTATTTTCTTTTTATTTTAGTTTGAGTTTAAATTATGGTTATAGAGATCAAATTAAAATATGAGAGCTATAATTTGAAGTTTAAGGTTTGGAAAAGCTTTTTTAAGGTAGGAAATCTTTAGAAACTCGTGATAAATTTTATATTTTGCATTATTAATTATATATACATATTTATTGATAGGTGGTGCTATGGATGTCATTATAAATAATTTGTTTTAGTTTCTTTGAAATGAATTTCATTAAATTTATATCATTTAATTATGATATATGATTAATTGATTGAAACTCATAAATTTGACATAATGAATTTATTTTTTGATAAATTTAGAAACTCATTTATCTTTGTATTTTATAAGAGAGTTATTTTTCTAAAAATAGAAAAATAAGATTTAGTTATGTGTAAATAGTACCAAAAATCATGGTTGATAGATTGTTTAGCTAATTTTGATAAATTTAAAAACTTATTTATCTATGTATTTTATAAGAGAGTTATTTTTTAAAAAAAGTAGGAAAATAGTAGTTAGTTATGTGTAAATATCGTCAAAAATAATGGTTGATAGATTGTTTGGCTAATTTTAAAATGAGATTATACTGATATATATGTGTAAAATCCCATGAGAAATAATCTGAAGCTATATGACCTACATGATATTTGAATTAAATTTGAATAATTTTAGGAAAATGCACATTATGGATATGAGATTTTGAGGTGACTATTAATCTAAGCAAGGATATAGAGGGCTAAAACTAGAAAAATATCCACGAAGGCATGAAGCATATATGCCCTTGAAAGAATGACCTTGAACCCCCTTATGCACTAAAACTAGAAAAATATCCACAAAGGCATGACGTATATATGCCCTTGAAAGAATGACCTTGAACCCCCTTAAGCACGTGTGGTGGAGTTCCGCTATGTGGAAATGGTAGTTGTTGAGCTAGAAACTAGTAAATTTCTCATGAGTCTTCAAACCATGGGAGTGAGTATGTGTATGTTTCCTAGTGGGGGTGGTAGATCGGTTATAGCTAGCAGGTTAGTTTTTCCCACTTTAAGTCTCATTATTACCTGGTTGATGCCTTGAAATGCATAAATTATGTATGGCTGTGAAAATTGTATGGAGATTGCAAAATGAATATTTTGAGTACTAACACACACAAAAATGCACATTATAGTTTCATGAATTTGTATAGCCATGTATGTGTGTGTGTGTGTGTGTGGATATTTCAAATTTTATTCTTAAACTCTTATATTTTATATTGGAAAACATATATGGCTATAAAGGTAAAATATAGATGTTTTTATATTTTCTTGAGATTTTCCTACTAGACATTAGTTATCCACCCCTATTTTCTCCAAGTGGAAGAAATATTGATGGTCAAACCTAATTTTAAACCTTAAAATTCTATGCAAGAGTTTCGGTGGAGCATTTAGATTAGTTTTTTTTTGAAACCTTGTTACATATTTTGCCATATGGGTCATTTTGTGTAAATGATGTTACTTTTGCATGTAAGTGTTTTAACTTGATATTTTATACATATTTATGATATTCTTTGGAATTCATTTTGTTTTAAATAGCTATATTTGAGAAATATTTACATATTTATTTACTTGATACCACTAAATTTTTGAGGTTTTAAGTATTTTAGAATGGAACTAACATGAAAAATGAGAAGGAAAAATCTTGTTGTTGGCTTGTCTATAGCTTTCTGTAGACGTGGTCAACCATGTGCAATACTTTTCATAGTACATATTTTTTTTGTTTTTCAATATAAATGCATTTATTTTGAATGAATATTTTTAATAAACACTCTTCCATTATCTTCACATGTACTTTAAAAGTAATTTAATTAATTTAAAAAGTTCCCACATTAAAAATGAAAAACCCCTCACATTGGATTTTAAAATATTTTAAATACTATTAAATTTAACTAATCAATCCAAGCACGTCGCGACTTCATTATCTGATTTCACTTAAAATTCTCCATAGGACATCACTACTATGATAGTAAATGATATAAACCATAGAGATTTCAACTTTCCTACAAATAGCTTGATATGTGAGCTGAAAACCAATATATTTTGTCTAAGTTTGACCTCGTTCCTTTGTAAATTGTTGTCATGCCATTTTTTTATTTTGAATTCAAATATCCTAGCATTATCATATCCTTCATTCATCAATTCTCCTAGTTCACTCATCCGAAAAAAACTCACTTTTCCTTCACAGTATTCATATTATAGTTCGTTTGTTCTATTACTCACCATGTTTGATGTTCAAGTTCAACTAGAAAATGATAACATTTACCAAAAACAAGTCTATAGAAAGACTTCCCCAAGGGTATTTTGAATATCATTCTATATGCATATAATGCTTATCCAACCATTAAGACTAGTCTTTTATTGACGTATTGACTATCATTTACCATATAATCTTAATCTCTCTGTTTGAGATGTTTGCATGCCCATTTGTTTGTGGATAAAATGAAAGTCTCCTTTTATTTCTTATGTCATGCTTATTCAAGTAAATACTAAGTAATTTGTTAAAAAAATGATTTTCTTCATCACTTATGATTTATGCATAAAAACACCACAACTATCTTAGCATATTTTTTTTGTGGCTGCTACTTCAATCCAATTAGACATGCAGCCCACTACCAATAATATGTATTCTTTTACAAATGAGGAAGAGAATGTTCCTATGAAGTATATCGCCCATACAACAAAAATTTCCACTTCATGGATGTTGTTGAGCAACATTTAATTCTGCCTAGAAATACTATCTAATTTTAGGTATCTATCATATCTTCACATCATATCTTGAAAATTCTAGATTAATGATGACTAAAAAAATCTAGATTTCAGTATTTTTGTTTGTGTCATTTTATTGCCTCCAAAATATCCTCCATAAGAGGAAGAGTGATATTTGAGGATAACATCCATCTGTTCGTATTCTTGGATACATCTCCTTATGACATGATCCACACATCTTCTAAACAGAAATGGATTATCTCATAATAATTTCTAATGTCAACCAGTAACTTTTTTTTTTGGTAGAATGTGAGGAGAGAGAAAAAGGCATCACATGCTAAATAATTGATAAAATTAGTGTACCAAGGCAATTTAGTTTTTAACGATAACAACTACTTATCTGAAAAGTTCTCTAAAATTTCAGCTTCGCCTCCATGATTTTTATTGGATTCCAAGCAATAAAAATAGTCACCTATCACATTTTTATCCTCTTTTTATCTTTTATTTCTATATCAAATTCTTGGAGCATAAGAATATATCTTATTAGTCTTAGTATAGCTTTTTTCTATGCCATTAAGTACCACATGACTTCATAATCTATGCAAATCACTATCTTTGCTCTAAAGATGTATGATTGGAATTTATAACAGCAAATATCATGATTATCATATCCTTTTCAATGGTTGCATAATTTAATTGGGCATCATTCAAAGTCCAACTAGCATATGCAATGACCCTAAAAATCTTGGCTCACTCTATCCCAGTACAACTCCAATTACATATATGCTTGTAGCGCACATAATTACAAATGACTTCCCCCGATATGATATTATTAAAATTGGATTCTCTATCAACTTGTTCTTTACCTCTTCAAAAGTTTCCATGCAATCTTTACTAAAGTTGAAGATGAGTTCTTTTTCTAAAATTTTACACAATAGTTTCACAATTTTTGAAAAGTTGTTAATAAATTATTGGTATAATCCAATGTGTCCAAGTAAAGTATACACTCCAAAATATTTGTAGGGTAAGGTAGAGTTTTAATTATTGAAACTTCCATATTGTCCATCTCTAGTCCTCGAGCAGATAGTGAATGTCCTAGGCTCCCGGCACAATTTTCTATTTCACCATTAGATGACATATTTCCTAGTTATGAATAAAATTTTTCTTCCTACATCATTTAAATACCACTTCTAACTTTTTCAAACATCCATCAAAAGAATTACCTTAAATAAAAAAAATCATTCATAAATACCTCCAAATTTTCTATGTTAAGACTAACTTGCTTCCTACAAAAAGAAAAAATCAATTTAAATTTGATTGTACCCTAAATATCTATCTATAAACTAATAAAAGGAGTGCCCCAAGATTCTATCCAAATTTTGGTACATGAACATAAGTAATTAGTGGTCCTTTCTCATTTCTTTATTTAAGTTTCAATAATCGGCACATATATGCCATCCAGTGGCTACACATGTGAAGATTTTTTCATCAATCAAGGTTTTCACAACCATCAATCATCACTTCTTTGGAATTTCATAAATTAGACTACCCCATGAATTATCTGATATGACAAAAATAATTTCTAATTTGAGCCACTTTATAATCTTCTTTTTTACCATATCCTTTATTATTGGATTCAACCACTTTTGGTGTTCAATTGTTAGAGTTGAACCATCTTCCATAAGTATCTTATGCATGCATATTGAGAAACTAATTCCTTTTATATCTTCAAGTGACCATGCTATAATCTTGATATATTGTTTTATTTTTTTCAGTATTGTCTTCTCCATATCTTTAGTCAATACTACTAAAATGATGATTGATTTGTCTTCTTTTCTCATAGGAAAGCATAATGAAGGTGACTTGGTAGCATCTTCAAAATTAATTCATCTAAAATCATCCATATTTAAGGAGGTTCTTCTTATGATGTTGTGACTTAAACATAATGCACGACATCATCAAGTATATTTTCTTTTACAAGTGTTGTGACTTTTAGATTAGTCATAGCTTTTTTATTTAGTGTTGAAACTTTAGATAATATCACAACATTGTCTTTTGCTCTCTAGAGTAGTTGTGCCATAGTTATGGAAAATGTCATGGTCTCTTCTTGTAGCTAATGTTTTATCAAAGTCATGGTTTGTTTCACCTATCATGACTTATTCCTTTATCAATCTCATTTGCGTAGTTAAATTGTAAAAAAGCATGACTTCCTTCTACACATCAACCTCGGCCACTTTTTTCTTGTGATCTTTATAAATAATGGTCTCTGATTCATCTTTATCTCCTAATACATCATTAATCAATAGTTGACTTTCTTTCTTTGTAACTTTTCGATAATTTCAAGAGTTCCCTTAATGATTTCTCTACATTCTTCCAATGAGAATTTCATGGTAACAGCCATTTCTTTTCACAATTTCAGAGTAGTTTGTTTTTTATTCTTATATCATGATTTTACGAAATGTCGTGACTTAGAAAGAGTTTTCTTCATCAAGGCCTACTACAATTTTTTTCTAGAATTGTTTCTATTTCATAGACTTCTCACTCTTCTTTGGGCTAACAATCATCCAAGAATTCATCCCATCTAAAATTATGCCATGTCTTTTGACCATGTATACGAGGCTATCTATTCTCTAGTAGTTAATCCTCCTGTAAACACACTAATTTTGATTGTTAATGTGACACTAAATAGATGTGACAGATAAAATTTGTTTTGGAGATGTAACAAATGACAATATTGCACAATCAAAAAAAATAATTATGGAAATTATCATTTACTATGGCTAAAAAGAACAATTCATAGACTAGGGTAATTCAAAACAGAAAACTCACAGAATTTGGTTAATTGAGTTTTATATATGAAAACATAATCAAACTAGAAAACTTATCGCCAAAAATGTTGGCTTCCACAATCAAAATAGAAAACTCATGGTCACTTTAGTTTATTAAATGAAAAGAATATTTCACCATTAAAATAAAAAACCATAGCATGCCATTTGAGCATAACAAATGTCACAAGAAAAAAACCTAGAGCTTCAAGTAAGTACCTTAGTTTTGAAATTGAATAATGATCAATAATCTCTCATTGAATGAAGAAGAATATCCTAGCATGTTGCATGCCATAAATCTAAGCATAATATATTCAAGAGAAATGGGAAATACCTTTCGCTCTAATTTGAGTCCTCAACTCTTAGGGGAAAAATGTTTATCCACGTATCTTAGCATAACAATATGTGTAATGCCATTTTCTAAAGCCTAAGTTATTATACACCACTGATGCTTATAAAAATTAGATGTAAAATTTAAAACATGTAAACACCAAACATTTAAATACATTAAGGATGCTTATTGTAAGCTTCAATAAATAAAGCGTCATTGAATGTATGTCAATGTAAATTTACTTCTATGATACTTATAATAATTTGACTTCAATCAAAAAAGATACATGTTATAAGTGTCAATAGATTTACAAAAAAAAATATTTATGCTTATAATAAGCATCATAATAAATATAAAATTTACCTAAATAATGATACTCTTCTATGAATGTAATGGTAACATTCTATTTTATGATGCTTTTATGAAAGCATAATTAATTGAAGCATTATTGTTTGCAATTTTTTTTATTATGGGATATCAAAAAATTCACAAGAATATATGTGTTCAACCTATATGTTTAAAAAGTGTGCTAGATGAGCAAATGGAAAGCTATCATTACCCTCTCATCCACTAAGGATGAATATATGGTACTTAATCACACAAGTAATGAAACTATCTAGATAGAAAGATTATGTGCAAATCTTGGATTCAAGTAAAAGAAATTGAGGCTCTGATGTGCTAGTCATAGCGTTATTCATTTAGCAAGAAATCTAACATTTCATGCCAGAATAAAGCATATCGATATTCAGTACCACTTCATTAGAAAGCAAGTTGATCATATATCGATTTGATTGGAGTAAGTCAACATAAAGAAGAACTATGCTGATTATTTGACCTAGGTTGTTGATCCAGAAAGGTTTTAGTGGTGTAGAGCTGAGACTAAGATGAAAAATATATATTTGCCAAGTGGAAGAATATTTGGATTAGCTCATACTTTTCAAGCTTTAATATATTTTAAGGGCTGCAACATGAATTGTAAAGTTGTGACTTGAATGGAATCACAACTTTTTTTGTATGGTTGTGACTAAAAGTCTTAAGAATTCAAGTTATGATATTCTTTGGTATAACAATATGAATGAAGTCATAATCTATTTTAAGTTATTGTGACTGAAAATATTAAGGATTCAATTCATGACCTTGTTCTTTGGTATGATGGTATCTCAACATGAATGAAGTAGTGACATGTGTTTGGTGTTATGACCTAAATTATAAAGTTCTAACTTGAATAGAATCACAACATATTTTTTTTTGTGATTGAAAGTCTCAAGGATTTAAGTGACAAGGTCATGAATAAAATTGTAACATAGATATGATGTCTCAATATGAATGAATTCGTAACATAGATATGATGTTGTGACTTAGGCCTTGTGTTTTAAACAATTTAATGTCAATTATTTATTCTTTCCACCATAAATTCTAAACTTTAAAATCAAATGATTGATATGAAGGCATTCATTATGATAGGTCATCTCAAAAAAACTATTTAAAAGGATGCCAAATTGAAAGATTTGTCACCATTAATGCATTACCTTTTCTACAATATTAGTATAGTAATTTCAAAAAGCATTGATGTTTTGAAAATAAAAGGTTATCTAGATCATTTGGAGAAACTTAGTCTAGTAATTAGTAAATTGTTGACAATTCATATTATTCTCCTAACATGATGAGATGCATATGATATTTTTGTAACAAACTATAACATGCATAATATGAAGAAATGAGTTGAGTTGCATGCAATTCTTAAGACTACATAGCAAAACATAAAGAGTATCAATAATGTATTGATGATTAAAAATGATAAGGGTATGCAGAGGAAATGAAAAAGCATGGTTAAAACTAAGGATTAAAAAACACAAATCCCACCCTAAGCTTAATCTTCAACCCAAGTTTAAGCAACTTAATGACTGAGAATATGGGCTTGCCTATTGAAAAAGAAATTATAAGTTCTATTTGAAATATCAAAAGAAAAGGAAAGGCGGTGCGACTATAACTTTGGGAAACTATGTTATAGAAGTTAATTTATTTAATTTTTATTAATTTATCTACTTTTGTCTCTTGGGTATTGGGTATCGGTAGTGGATCTCAAATTTATATTAATATGAAATATATAAAAAAATAGTAGATCATTGGCTAAAGATGAGGTAAACCTATATATTGTGAATAAGGCAAGGGTTGTTTCTTTTAATAAAAGAACTTGCTCTTTAATTTTTATCTTTTGGACTTAATTTTGCATTTAGAAACTTTTTATTATCTTCCTACTATGAATAAAAATATAATTTATATTTCTTATTTAGAGATCATTGATCTTATTTTTATTATTAATGCTAACCCTTAGTTATTAAATGAAATTATTGTCCTAAACTTTTATAATCAAAACACTAAGTTGGTTTATAACATTATTACCAAAATGTTTAAATATGATGATTTAAACATAACAAATCTTTGCCATTATTATTTAATCCATATAAATGAGAAATGAATTTCAAAACTATAGACTTTTGTATTCATTTGATTTTGAATCTTATGAAGTATGTAAATTATGTTAATTAGTCAAAATGATAAGTCCTTTGATGGCTTATAAATAAAGGACTAATAATTTATTAGGCCTTATTCATATTGATGTATGTGGACCAATAAATTCAAATATTAGATAAGGTTATCAATACTTCATTACCTTTATAGATAATTTCAATATATATGGTTATATCTATCTATTGAAACATAAAGGAGAAATTTTTGAAATGTTTGAAATATTTATGAATGAGGTACAATACCATGTTGGAAGAAGTATTAAAATATTTTGATCAATACAAGGTGGTGAAAACTTAAGCCAATATTTTTTTTTGACCATCTTAGAAATTATGAAATTATTTCATAATTAACTCCACCATGAACACCTCAATAGAATGATGTTTTTGAATTAAAAAAAAGATACTTTATTAGATATAGTTCGATCTATGATGATCAAATAGATCTTTTGGGTGTATACTTTATAAACTATCATGTTCATTCTTAATTTTGTTTCATTTAATGTGATTCAAAAATATCGTATGCGACATGGATTGGGAAGTACCCCAATTTAACTTTTCTTAGGATTTAGTGTTGTGAAAGTTATATGAAATATTAGGTTTATACTAAACTTATACTAAAAACAGATAAATATATATTTTTCAGATATCCTAAAGAAACTAAAGGATGTTAATTCTATATTTTTAAAAATAAAGTGGTCATTAGTAAAAATGATATTCTTTAGATAAAGAATTTATATCTAAAAGAACTATTTGAAGTAATATATAGCTTTAATAAGTATGAGCATTATCAAACAATATCAAAATGAATATGAAAATTTAGTTGGACTCATAACTTGTTATTGAACCTACACAAGTAATACAAACTCAAAGAATGTCTAGTAGTATGCCTCAGAATCATGAGAGATGTAGATTTTTCTTGACTGATAATTAGGATATAATTTTTATAGATCATGATAAGTCCACATCCAACCAAATAGCCATATCTAGTCAAGACCCCATGGATTGGATTAAATCAACAAAATCTGAGATAAAATCCATATATGATAATCAAGTTTTAACATGACTAATCAACACAAAGGTTTAAAAAGAATATGGTGTGATTGTATTTTTAAAATGAAAATCAACATGGATGTAAATGTACATATACTTACAGCATGATTGATTGAAAAAAGTTTCATGTAAACTCATGGTTTTGACTATGATGAAACTTATTCACTAATAATATGCTCACAACTAAATGATTTTATCAATCCTAAGAATTCTGGAAAAATATATAAGCTTCAAAGATTCATTTATAGAATGAAGGACATACGAGGAGTTGGAATTTTAATGAAATAATTAAATAATTAACTTTATAAAAAATTAAAAGAACATTCTATTTGCAAGAAAGTTGGTGGAAGAACAATCATTTTTTAGTATTTTATGTTTATGACATCTTAGTATTAGGAAATGATATTTTTGTCTTGTAGAATATCAAATCTTGATTTGAAAGTTATTTTTCAAAGAAAGTCTTGGGCAAAACTATTATAAGTTAGGCATAAAGATTTATTGAGATAGATCTAAAAAACTTATTAACCTATGTCAAAGTACATATGTATACAAATACTAAAATGGTTTAGTATGTAAATTCTAAGAAAAGTTTTTTTGTCAATATCTCATGATATAAGTCTAAGAAAAACATAATATCCAATGAGAAGAGAAGAGTGTTTGGTGTGATAAATACCAAATATTCTAGTGTATTTGGGTTGATTGTGATGATATGTAAGTATGAAAACATATGATAATTAGAATAATTTTATAAAATTAGAGTTTTGATAGATTATGATAAATAATAGTAATATTATGGTATTTTGGAGGTGATTATTGACATAGTGATAGTTTGTCCTATCCAGTAGTTTTGACATTAATTATTAGCTGAAATTCTAGATAATTAGTCTTATTAATCTTTTTACACTATGACTTTACTACCTTATTAGGTTAATCTTTTTATTATGTAATCTATTCTTTTTGACTGTGATATTATCTTAGAGTCACAGTCATACTTATCGCATAACATTTAATTGACTACGATATTAATTTTACATCATAGTAACTAAATATCACACAAGTGCTAAAAGTTATGTCTATTCTCTAAAGTTATAATTTTATCTTTACCAAATCTTAATATTCATAAGTCTAGAGTCATGGTCATTTCCCAATATTGCAACTCTTGGCTAGAATGAGTTAAAGAGAGTATGACTCAAGTCATGGCTATTTTATATTGTCATGACTTTTGGCCACAGAAAGGTAAAGAGGGTATTACTCAAGTCATTACCATTTTCAATGCCTTGGTTTTTTTTTCCCTCTAAAAATGGTAAAGTTGTGGTCATATCCTAGTGTCGTGACTTTGATATATGGGCTAATTGTAAAAGCCATGGCCATATCTTAGTGCCACAATTTTTGGTGCATAGAGCTTAAAAAATATTTTAAAACTATGGTCACTTCCTAGGTATCATGACTTTTAAAGGTACATAAAGTTTAAGGAACATTCCAAAGCTATAGTTACTTTCACTTCCTAGTGTCATGACCTTGAACTCAAGAAACCAAAAGCAATAGTTACGACATCATTCCAGAGTCATGATTTTCTACTTATAAAATACCTAAGTATAAAAGACTTGGTGAAAATGAGAAAAAACAATTTGGAAAACTAACTAATTCCTCTCTTTTTCTTCACTTTCAACCAGACACATCAACCTTAAAAGCAATTTTCATACTCTCTAGGGGATCCATGAATTAGAAAGGGATGAAAGATCAAGGACTATTGAAATAGCTTTCAAATGCCCTAGAGTTGCAGGCATAACTTTCAAATGCCCTTCTCTAGGGTCGGTTTTAAGGATTCAATTGAAATAGATTGGAAATATAGTTTTGAATCATAAATTTTTGATTGACGTGTATGGTTTGTTTATTTTGATTTATATGATGTATGAATGTTATTTATTAATGTGATGTTTGATTTATATAATGAAATGGATATTGATGAAATGGTGATTATATAGAATTAAAATTAGGATTTAACAATTGGCTGGCTTGTGCATATTGTCATGGTGGATAGTAATAGGTAAAACATAATACTAACTCATGCATACAATATGAATGATGTTATATCTCTTTCAATTGGGATCAATGAGATAAACTTATTTGTTTAAACTCAAAATTGAGGTATATTAATTATTGTGAGCATAATACTTATGAAGCCAAAAGATAAATAATTTTACATGTTAATCAGTTGTACATGTCTTAGAAGAATTGACCCTCAATTGATGTGGGTGTTAGATAAAACATTCTTTTAAGAGTTTTACTTTTAGTATGTGAGATGTATTGTCATTATAAAGGATGGTGACAAGTAATCCATTGGACATGCATAAGTATTGTGATTTATGAGGTGGTGATAGTTTTTTAAGTTACTTTTATTTGTATAGTTTGATGGGTGAGATTCGAATGAAGGCATATGTTAATTATATGAGTATGATACTTATAAATCATAAAATACAAATACTTTTTATACTATAATAGTTCAGAGTCTTAAAGATACCCGAGGTTGGAGAATGAAAATGTACATATGAAGCAACCATCAAGGGTAGTTGATAAGTTACCTAAAATGTACGAACTTGTGAATGACTCTCAAGCAAAGATGATTTATTATGTTGGTGGTAAAATAATATGGGGATAGCTATGAGATGACTAATCGTTAGGATCTACTCAATGGTGATAATTACTTTTTATGTCATTAGAACAAAGAGAGATACTAACAATAATCTATCCTTCATTATATCTAAACTCATAATGAATCAAACTATTTTAACATGTGTCATACGAATGAAAATAGATAAACCCAATATTCTGAGATTTTTACAAAAATCTTGGATTATCTTATCTACTAGAATAGCATTGTATCATTGTTGGAAGACTAAACTACTGATATAATTTATGCAGAGGTGGTAAGTGGATTAGGAGTTTCAAGCATGGCATGAGGCGTGACATGACTGAGTCGCGCCTAGCTTGGCACGACAAGGTCTAAAACCATTCCTAGACCCAGGTTGTGTTGGCCCGAGGCATGGCACGTGCCATGATGGGTCAGGGAATCGTGCCTCAGGGCAGAACCAGGCATGACCCGAATGCCTGGCCTATTTCCACAGTCAAACAACATAGTTTACTATGACTTTAGACCATAGACCAGGAGGTGGGCGTGGTCCATTTGCCACATGCCCCCTACCCTGTCCATTAAAAAAATACAATTTTTTTAAAACCCCCGCCCAGCCTGGTACACATGGTGGGTTTGTTTAATTAGCCTGTCATATAGTTGGTTGTGCACATTCACATGGCATGATCCGGGAGCAAGCAAATACGCCCCCCCCCCTCCCCCCAGCCTAAGCCCAAGCCTGAGTCTCGAGTCCCGAGTCCCGAGTCTCGAGGCTTGATAGTCTTTTTGACTATCAAGGTCTAGACCCTACCTAGCAGCTAACGACAACAAAACAAAATAAAAAAATAATAAAATATTACTAAGATCCTGGCCATTGGATTTTTTTTCCAAGGGCTAAGGCTGAAATCCGATGGTTGTCAGGGTTCTACATTTTTAATTTTAAAAAGTTAAAAAATTAAAAAAGTAAAAATATATATATTATTTTAATTAAAAAAACATATAAATAGTTTTAGGGAGTTGAGTTTTTCATTCTCAATTCTCAAGTTCACCTCTCTCCTCTTTCTCTCTCTCTCTAAAACTAAAGTTGTTAGATTTAGAAGTTTTTGTTATAAAACTTAAAGAATGTGGAGTGGAGATTTGATATTGATGTTTTAATTTCATTTCCTTAACCTAATCTACCAGGTGTGAGCTATAAATTTTTCTTTTTCTTTCTTGATTCTCTCTCTCTCTCGCTCTATAAAGCTAAAGTTGATAGATTTAGAAGTTTTTTTAAGCTTAAAGAATGTGGAGTGGAGATTTGATATTGCTATTTCAATTTCATTACCTTTACCTAACCTATAATGTGTGAGCTATGGCTTTTTTTCTTTATCTCTCCTCTTCGTCACCATAAACTATGTATTATTTTTTATTTAGTTTTTTTTATTATAATTTATTTTTTAACTTAGAAGTTAGAACATAAACTAAAAAAAATAAAAATTGCTAATAGTGAATAAAATGAAAACGAAGTTAATGTTGACATAGACGTGGATAATATTATTAATGATAACCCTACAAAAAAGTCTAAGACTAAAACTATATTTTCTCTCATTGCCTTGACCCAAACTCAAATATCTAAAAAATAAAAAACTAGACGAACATCTATAGTTTGGACTCACTTTAACATAATACAAAATAAAAAGACTAAAAGTGTCGATGAAGAATCAGTAGAATGTAAGTATTATAAATAATTTATACATGTAGGAGTACGTGTAGGACTGGGCACTTAAAAAGGCCTGCCAATCATTTCACCAAAAAATATGGTGCATTAGATCTTAGGCAAACCCAACTAAGTGGTGGGATTTTTGAGACTAGATCTAGTACAGCTTCTTTGTTGATTCCCTTCATATAGTGCAATGAGTTAGGAAGAAAAGGCATGACAAAACTAATCACCATGAATGATCTTTCGATTAGATTTTTGGAGGATTCTTTGATAATCAGTATCTTGCAGACCTATTTTCTATCTGTATATCATATGATTCCAAGGTCCACATATAGGAAGGACATATTAAAACATTATAAATTACAAAAACAAATAATAATTAATGAATTTAGGAGATATAGTAGCTTGGTATTTGTGATGCCTGATATCTAGACTAGTCACAATGATGCATCTTTTGCATGTCTCTCCACCTACTATGTAGATTCTACATGGATACTTAATAAAAAGATTTTAAAATTTTTAGAGATTTTCCATCCAAATTGATTATCTACCATATATATTAGGACCATTAGAGATGAACATTTTTAGAGATTTTCATATTAAAAATAAAATATTTAGTATCATATTTAATAATACATCAAATAATAGAATATCCATTATTATGTATGTTAGGACCATTAGAAATGGGCCATTAGAATAGATTTTTCATATTAGATGTATGTGACACATTATTAACCTAGTAGTATAAGTGAGGATAAATATTATTTTCCTCGTATTAGAAAAATACAATAGCCACTAACATATCTTTGGGCACCTAGTAGACAATAAGAGTCTGGTAGTCTCTATTTGTCTATGGGTTTAAAGAATAAGAAATTCCAAATAAATATGAGATAACATTGGAATTACACTTACCTGATATTGGAACCATATGTTGGATATGAACTTGTGATATTTGACTACATCAATAAAGAGTGACAAACTTATTATTGAGGACAGAGACTATGATACAAAAATTTATTTATGAAATTCCAAAAGATTTTTTATAACATGATAAATATATTTTTATCTTTTTACACTCCCACCACTTGCATTGTACTCAAATGCATATGCAACATTAGTAATAATATTAGGAAGTTTAGAGATGACCCTATATTTAGTGACATGGCTATTGAGATGGAAAGCAAGTAATCAAAGTATTAGTCTATCATTTCATTTCTTTATTGTCTGGTTGCATGCATGGATCCTAGGGTTAAGGTTGAAGGGGTAGAAAACATTTTGACATACATATCCACATGCATTAACTAGGAAAACCAACCTAAAAAATTAATTCATTAAAAATTGATCGAGTAAGTTACATATTACAATACTAGGTATGTTAATAGTTATACTCATGCACCAGCTATTAATATGGATACCATATTCGAAGATGATATTTCTCCATTCAATTAGTGAGGGGGAAATGAAGAGATAATTCATTGAATAGGAGCAAGCTAACTCGGTACTTAGATACTGATTACTACTTAATCATATCACATAATGATAATAAGAACCTTGATATTTTACAATAGTAAAAATTATATGAGTCCACCTATCTCAGGCTATCTAAGATGGCATGAAATCTATGAACTTCTCATATATCAAATGTAGTATCAGTGATCAAAATTTTGCCTAGATATCATTGAGGCACAAACAAACATGAAGGATTGGTATGATTCAATGTTAGATATCCATGATCAGGTTAGAACAAGAATGAATGAGTTGCTAGCAGATAATGACTCGTGGAGCTTTGATGATGTTGAGGCCACCAATAGTAATTTCATTAGATACTTATGTGATGATGATAATTTACATACTTACATTGATTAGCATTGAAATTGATCTTGATTGACAATTGTTATGTTGTATTAATTTATTTTTAGTTTGATTGGATGATGGAATTTTTTTTTGTTATTTTTTATTATTAAAATTTTTGTTAATGATTTTATTTTATTATGATTTAAGATTTATGTTGAATTATGCCGTAACTCATAATGGATAACTTAAAAGTTACAAAATAAATATTTATAGCCATAAATCACTTGACCATGCTTCCAGCATCCGGGCACAACCCAGCAAGACCCGACATGATTCTGCCTAGACTCGGAGCTAGGCCAAGAATGGCATAGTGGTCAGATTGGCTTGATCAGCATGGTAGCTTGACTTGGCCACCAAAAATGGGTTATGTCGGCATGACATGACCCGTTTAACACATCTAAATCCATGTGGATCAATATTTGAATCTAAGTCTATAAAACTACTTGCATGACCCATATACTTGTATGATTCCATGTGCTTTGGATATTTGATCTATCATGAATGTCATTTCATATACTCAACCTAATGTATCATATGTTTTAAGCATGATAAGTAGATATTACTTTGATCATGATAAAAGTCAATAGACTAAAGTAAAGAATATCACTAAATGCTTGAGAAGAACTAAAAATTATTATTTTTTTACTATTTAAAAGATATGAAGATGAGCTACTTGTAAATAGTTACACACATGCTAACATCCAATTTGACATAGATGACTATATATCACAATCATGTCTGTGTTTTAATTGAATAGAGGTGCATTATGCTAAAAAAGTTCAAGTAAAGCACTGCGTCTAAGTTTGCAATGGAGGATGAATGCATAGTTACTTCAGAAGTAAGTACTAAGTAGGAAGGTTGTTTGGATCAAAAACTTCATTTATGTCATGAGAATAGTTCCTAGCATTACAAATGTAGTAGATTTATATCATGAAATAAATGGGGTAATATCATAGGCTAACAAACTAATATCGCATTAAAGATCCACACACATTCTAACACACTTTTATTTCATCTAAAAAATCATTGAGAGGGGATAGGTGCATATATATATATATATATAATCTATAAATGAAAATGTTGTCTATCCACTAAGCCACTACTAGAAACAAAATAAGAGTTATATTTTGATAATGGGTATGTCATATATGTTTGATTGAGCCTATTGTAAGTGAGAGATTGTTAGTCATGTGTCTTAGGTCAATGATATAATTATTACTATAAATCATTTCATTAAATAAAGATATATATTATTATTATTTAATTTATAATTAATTTAATGGATAGTTGACTTTCCTTATAGCCATCAAGTATGTGACTTAATAATAAAATTCTAAAGCTTGAAAGATTACTATTCTAAACATCTCTAGTTTCTCATTATTAGTGGAATAGTAATGAATTAAGACCAGTACAAAGTCCTACCAATGACTTTGTTTAGTGATCATGGATATGTGATATTAAGTTATATCATAAGTACTTGATGAAGAATAATGTACTAAACAAATCTGATATGAGAATACTACATGGATTAAATATTATAAGTAGTTCTCATTTAGTAATATATAGTCATGAGACTCAAATTCACATTGGATTCCTACATGAGGAACTCTGTATTTTGACACTTCCCAATGTCATTCATAATAGGATGATAATACAAATTATGATAAAATATAAACTTAATTGTGTATAGAGACTAAATAATGGAATCTATTTCTCTTTTGAAGATTGATATCTCTAGGCCCATTGATAAGTGAGACTAAAAATATATTATAATACTCAAATGAGTTAATAAGAGTTATTAATATCATTTGATTTGTTAGTATATTATATATTGAGAAATATAATTTATTTAATTCATTCATTATGTTTAATTATGATATCATGTGACATATGGACTATAATATTGACTATAAATTAAATTATTTTTGACATTTATATAACTTAGATAGATATAATGCCTTGCTAGAAGCTACATATAATTTGTGAGCCCAAAAAAAGTTTTAGGCTCACTATGAATGTTATAGGACATATAGGGTTGCACACTGATATTGGATTGGAAATTAAGTATTTAATTAAACCCAAAGTATACTTAGTAGTGTAATATGATTTAAATATTATGTTAAATGTGGTTTGTTTTTGATAAAACCATGACATGAATTGTTTTTATAAAATAAGACATTATTAAATAGTATTTCTTTTTTAAAAATACTATGAGATGCTTTAACTAATAAAATGTGATTTTATTAAATAAAATTTATTTATAAAACTAAATGATGGTTTATAAAATGCATGTTTTATGGAAATACACAAATGCGTTTAAGGAATACAATACATATTTTGACAAAACATATATTTCATAATATAAAATTTTGAAAATACATAATCTAAAAATAAAAAACAAAGTTTTTTTTGTGCAACGAAATGTTTTCAAAATATGCCACTACATGGTTTTAAACATGTCACATTGTACTTTTATATAAAAAACACATGATGTGTTTTAACAAAACACATCCAAGTGTTTGGATATAAAAAAACACAAATATAATATTAACTAAAAATGACTATAAATACATGTATTGTGTGTAAAAAAAAATCATTAGAATTCATATTAGTTTCTCTTTGTATGATATGTGATATCATATTATATATGCGACATAAATGAGATAAAGAAAATAAGAGAGACATATTAAAAGTTATGTTGGTGAGTATAATAAGTTATGTTGGTGAGCATAAGAAGTTATGTTGGAAATAAAATAAAATATTTTTACTAGTATATGTAGAAATTTAAAAACATTTTATTTTCAAGAAAAATTATTATGAAACAAAATAGGGTTCTAGTATACAATCTTTTAGTTTCTCATGTGTTGATTAACATATTTGTATATATGACTTTTTGTAGATGGTGTTAGCTAATTGATTGTACCAAAAAACACAAGGTGCACATTTCTAGAAAATTACTATATTTTTCTATGATCAAATTCACTAGTCCATCTCCAAGTTTAAAAAATTCCTTTTATTAAATTATGAAATATAAATGCATGACTCCTGATATGATTAGGATATGTATGTAGCATATGTGCAAGATAAATTTGTTACAAAATATATTTTAAAATTTAGTAAACTCTAATAATGTGTGTGTGTGTGTGTGTGTAGACATACATACACTCATAGTAGTATACATGTGTATCTACACACACACACACACACAAGTATTGGGTCTACTGTCTACACTAGTTGAGCACATTAGCTTGGTCAAACTGATTTGATTAAAATTAGAATTTATTTGATTTAATTTTAATTTGGTTCGATTTATAAATATATTATTTAAATATTATTAGCTTTACTTATTTTTTTTTATTGGTTCGGAAATTGTCTAAAAAATTGTGATGGGAAAAAATCATTTTTTTCAATAGTTTGGAAAAAATACATAAAAGAAAACAAAAAACAAATAAAGGTGAGAGAGAATTTTTAATATTTTAAAAAAAAGGAGAATTGTCGGTACACTCCCCAAAAAATATTTTAAAAAAAGACAACTAAATTTTTAATATTAAAAAAAGTGCATCAAACTCTTAAATAATTACTTTTTGGTGCACTGAATTGTTATAATACAAAAATACTCTCACCCCTCTCTCGTCGTCCCTTTCCCATTGCCCCTCTCTCCTCTTCTCTCGCCTCTAACATTTCTCCCATCTTCCCTCTCTACTCGCCGCTCATTGGAGCTCCACGAGCTCCTCCGATGAAGCTCCATGAGCTCCATGGAGCTCCTCAATAAAGCTCTAGGGAGCTCGATGGAGCACCACGATGGAGCTCGATAGAGCTCTAACGAGGGGCGAGGGGAATGGAGTGAGAGGCGAGGGGAATGGTGTGAGAGGCGAGGGTAGAGGGAAGAGGGGGGTGGGGTGAGGGGCGAGGGGAGTGGGGCAAGAGGCGAGGGCTGGGAGAGAGGGAAGAGGGATCAGGGGAGAGGGGAGAGGGAAGAGGGAAGAGAAGAGAGGGGCGAAGAGAGAGGGGTGAGGGTATTTTGATATTATAACAATTCAGTACAACAAAAATCAATTATTTAAGAGTTTGGTACACTTTTTTTAAATATTAAAATTTTAATTCTATTTTGTCAAAAAAATTTCTTGGGAGTGCACCAAAACATAAATTTCCCAAAAAAAAAACAATACAATATATATCACAATGTGAAATGTGTGAGGAATAGACAAAAAAACAAAACAAGGAAGAAGAATATAAGGGGAAGATAGATTTTCTCCTCCTCAATTCTTCAACATTGTTTAAGATGCACGAACAAAAAAACGAAGAAATCTTTGGTTCTTCTTTTGATTCTTCACGCAAGTAGAATCATGCATTTTGGAGCAATGTTTTGGTTGATGCTTGATTTTGTTGAGCTCGGTAGAAATCCCATAAATGAAAATGGAAGCATATGCATAGTTCATTTTAGTGCTTTGGTTCACATTGTTGTTTGTATCTTTATTGTGCAAGAGTTTTTGTTCATTGGTAGAGCATGATTTTGTCATGTTATTTATTTGTTGCTTAAGTTACTGCGTTGATTATGCTCATGTTTGGAGACAGAACACTATTCACTCGCATGATCGGGTTTATTTGCTAGAATGTTTAGAGGAGCATGGAAATTGCTTAGGATTCTACTAAAAAATATCTAAAATTTTTGGTATTTTCAATTACAATTTATTGTTTATCAACTGGAATTTATAGTGTTTTTGTGATTATGATTTTTTGGATTGTGTGGTATTTAATTTTATTATGAAAGAGTATTCCTTTTTTGGTGATGTATATGTATTTACAACATTATGCATATTTATAGTATGCATAATCACAAAAATTAATTTTAATTTATAGTGTATTTATAGTAGTGCATACATGTAATGTGTTTAATTTTTGTCGAATGTTCTAGTGAGCAATATGTTATGTTTAAAAAATTACGAAGAAACTATATTGGTTGATATCTATATAATTTTTAAAGTTCAAATATACAACTTGTGTTTGTACTTGTGCATTTTTATACTGAAAAATTAATTCTACTATATTCACTAAGTTTTGTTAAAAATAGAAAATAATTTTAAGATTTAAGTAGGAATCCTCATAGTTAATCCAACTAGTTTTGTGTATTGGTAAAATTTTGATATCAATTTTTTGATTTTCAAGTTTATATTTTTCCCCGACAATTTATATGAGAGCACTATGATGCCTACAATAAGTACGAGGGGGAGATTGCTTAATTATGGTAAGAGGTGACAATTGGGATGGATTGTTCGAGCATGGCACAGGTCAAATCAGACCGGTGCCTAGACTAGTCTCATGCCAGGCCATGGGAAAGAAGGTACAACACTGCTTGGCATGTTGGCCTGTGCAGCCCTATTTCAGCCCAACTAGCCAAACCCAAACTTATATTGCCTGGACTTGACCCAAGCTAGCCCAGAATAAATCTAAACTAGCCTAGCTAGCTTGACATGACTTGGTATGATTTTGCACAACTCAACACCACCCGAGAAAAAAGCAAGCCAATAAGCCATGTTGGGATGCTCATTTTTTGTGGCCTAAAAAATGAGTCGTTCTAGCTTGGCACGGCCTGTTTAACATCTCTAATTGTGGTACTTGCTTTTTTGTTTTATTAGGGTTTGACTTGTTTGATCTTCAATATGAAAGATTATATACCAATCAATATAATTAAGTTAAAACTATCTAATTATAAAAATTAAAATATAAAAATATTAGATCATTTAATACTTATGGATGTATTTGATCTATATGTCAATGAGCCAAAATCAGAAAGAGAATGAGTGAGCAAGATTGGATAAGAGTGCATTAAATTCATTTGTCATAATTTGATAATAGGTTGGGTGATGAACTTTTTATCATATCAGTATGTTAACAAGGTTGGTTTCCTAACCATAAAAATTAAATTTAATATAAGAGTAAATGCATTGAGGAATAAGACAATGTTAATTTGATATATGATCAACTTAAAATATCAAGAAGAAGATGATATATATGCAAATATGAACAACTTTTAAGTGCTAATAAACAAGTTATGATATTTGAAGATATTTTTGGAAGATGAGCTTAAAAGGTATCTTTACTTTTTAATTAGATCAAGAAAATACTTATGTATTAGAGAAAAGAGAAAGACTTAGTGAGAATTATAATATTCCCAAGTAGTTGTCCAAAAAAATCTAATTATTTGAAATATATATTTTTTGATTGAGAAATAAGATTTGCTTTCTAATTTTGTGGGATAGTTGAATTTCACATGATGGATATTTTTTAAATTCAAGACATGAGACATTCTTTATCTGTCAACCATGAAAAGATATGGAGATTGTTGGATCTGCTCGGGCTTAACAGACAATCTCAATCAAATTAGTTTGGGGAAAATTAAAATTCATTTTTTTATTTGATTTAACAAATGTGTTATTTTAAAGTATTGTTTATTTATTTATTTTATTATGTACATGAAAGCTTCTAGACAATTATAATTGAACACTTTTATTTTTTTCATTAGGTGTTCTCACTCAAATAAAAGAAAATAAAAAGCTATTAAGAGAGAGAGAAAGAAAGGAGCAATGACACGTGAAGAAAAAAGAAAGCAATATGCATATCATGATACACGTGTTAGTAATAGTGATCTTGACCTATCGTATGGACATAGTATTTTGACTAATTGTGAGAATTAATTATTATTATTATTTGCATGTTTATTATATATAATATCCTTGAATATTATTATTAATTATTCTAATTATTTCTAATCGGTTATTATTATGGGAATAACAATGAATTAAAATTAGTATAAAGTTTGATTGATATTCATGGGTTGTATATATGTATGAGATACAAATTAAATATATATATATATATATTTGTTGAGAACAAATATTGAACAAATCCATCTTGAGATTAATACTAGGATCAAAGTCATAAGTAAATTATAATAGTTATATTTTTAAATCCTTTGACCTGAGATCGCTATAGTTCTCAATATAAAGAATATTGTATTTTGATATAATCATATGTTGTCTTTGATCAGATAACTATAAAGGTTATACTTGAACATAATAAGAATTATGTAGTGAGATATGAGCAATTAAGATGAAATTTGTCCTTCTTATTATAAGGGAGATATTTATGGATCCCCTCGATAATTGAGACTGAAAAATGCATGGTCATACTCAAATGAATTGATGGAGATCAATATCATTTATTTAGTCTGTCTAATTGGGTTTCAAGTAATCAAATATAGAATGATATAAGGTTGACTTTGTCCATGCCTTATATTCTATCAAGATATCATGAGACAAATGGATTTATGTCATTAGCTATATTAAGGTTGTCTCAGATCATGAGCTTTTTATTTAACTCGAGTAGTCATAATATCTTGCTAGAGGCCACTTATGACTTATAGGATTAAAATATGATTTAGTTTTACTACCAATGATAATTTAACTTATAGGGTAGCACAATATGAATGAATAATAATGGTTATGGTTTTTCATTCTCTAGAGTAATTTAAAATGATGATATTATTTTAAATCAAAAATAATAATTAGTTATTATTTAAATTCAAATTTAATTTTGAGAAAGTTTAAATTCGTGATTTAAATAAATAATTAATTTATTACATTGAACATAAGTTTTAATGAATAAATACACTTAAAAGGTAATTTTAAATATTTGAATTTAAGTTGTTATTATTTAAAAGAGTTTTAAATATATAATTAAATTCATTTATGACTAAAACCCTAGCAGACTTGTATATATATATGTGAGACATATTTGATACAAGTAGTCGTCTTGTATAAAACAGAGAGAAACTCTTTTATTTTTAGAAGATGAATCTAAACTAGTATTCAACAAGATCATTTATTATTTGTTCGTGTGTGGATACTTGTAGAGGGTGATCATTTTTTCAGAAAGCCGGCACCTTTGAAAATCCGAATAAACCAAGAGGCACACTTTGAAGGCTTGATGAATCAATCTACAAGAGGTAAGTTTCATTTACATTTCCTTCGTTTATGAAACGCATGTGATCATTGGTGGGTTAAGAAATAAAAATTATAAATTATGTTACATTTATGTTCCAATTAGATTGTATATTCTACCTGAAACCCCTACAACATGTGTGAATGAAAAATGAAAAAAAAATAACCAGGGGAAAAAAGATGAATATGAGGAGGGAGAGAGAGAGAGAGAGAGAGAGAGAGAGTGTGTGTGTGTGTGTGTGTGTGTGTGTGGAGGGAGGATGGAAGAAGGGTGAGGGTTGTGGCTTAGATTGCAATTAAGATTCTTTACTTGAATTTTTACTTGAGTATTTTTTGGAAATTATCAAATTCATGAGGTGTCTCTTAACACATCTCATATGATTTTCTCCCTAATGTCCAACTAAATGGAGATCTAGAATTGATGAATGTTTTTGTTTTGTGATGAATTAATAAATGTATATGTTTATGTTTGTGTTTGGATATTGGTGGATATGGATGTAAATTAGAACCAGGATTTAGGAATTTCACAAATACATAGGTTTATATTGGTTATGGAGAATGATAACAAGTAAGTCATAGGACATGCTTATGTGATATGATAAAAAAGAAATGATAATCCTTCTAATCTTAATGCATGGGAAAACTAATGTATAAAGACTCAAAGTTTAAGTAAGTTTAATCATTATAAGTATGATACATATGAAATTGAAAGCACAAATATATTTAAGATCAACTTATTATGTAATTTTTAAAAAAATTATAATTTAAGTAATGTTTATATTAAGTAGAACGACTAACTTATGAGTTTTATTATAATGTGAGAGTCGTGTATTAGTTATGGTAGGCAGTGAGATGTATATCATAGATATACAGACATGAGGGAGACTAGTACAATAGTGACACACTTGCAAGTCTTTTTCTTTTGTATGACTTTAATATGTGAGATTTATGGGAAAATATATGCTAATTATTATGATTATGACACGTACAAAACTAAAAGTGCAAATGTATTTAGTATTATATTATTTTGTGTCTTTAGGATAATTAAAACTTACAAAGAATAATATGATTGTGACACTTACATATTCAAAGTAATTATCAAGAGATTTTGATGTATTATCTAAAAGGTGTACATGTTAGAATGACTATTAGAAAGATTAATATGTTGCATATACAATTATAACTTGAACAATATGATGACATGAGCTATTCTTAGAATCTGAGTATTTTTTTTGAAGACCAAGTATATCTATTCAATTCAAGTAGTTATTAGTTCAATAGTTATGTGTGATCGATATCTATTTAATTTTATTTAGCATTGTAGGTATTTGTTTCTCAGGAATGCGTGTGTGTTTGTGTGTTTTTCCAATATTATGCATATTTAAAATAAATGTGCATTGTGTGTATAATTCATTATAAAATTAAAATCACTACAAATATTATGTTGGTTAATCATGACTCAATTTTTATAGTTCAAATACACATGTGTGTGTGTGTGTGTGTTTGTGTGTGTGTTTTCATGTATATATGTATATTATGTATTAAATTTAGTAGTATTAAATATATATATATAATTTTCATTAATAAATCAATGTGTTTTGGAAATGAGAAAAGTTCTGATATATATATTTTGAAAATATATAGAAATAATAGTGTTAAATAATATATATATATATATATATATATATATATATATATATAAAGAATTGTCATTAATAATTAAATGGATTATGGCTATTTGAGCTTCTGGTTTTCCCCAAAAAGCAATATATTTATATAATTAGATATATATTTTGTAGTATAAATAATATATATATATATATATATATATATATATATTAATACATCATTATAAGTATATATATGCACCTATTCTCAAATGTGTATGAGTATGTGTTCAAATATATAGAAATAATAGCGTATATATAGAGATACACGTCCATAAGTATATACATATATAAAGATATATATGTAATAGTATATGTATATATAGATATACGCAATAGTATATATGAATACATAGAAATATATACAATAGTATATATGTATATATATACATCTATACAATAGTATATATGTATATATATACATCTATACAATAGTATATATGTATATATATACATCTATACAATAGAATATGTGATTAAATAGATATATATGTGGTAGTATATATGCATAAATTGATATACATGCAATAGTATTTATATATATAGATGTATGTACTAGTGTGTGTGTGTGTGTGTGTGTAGCAATATATAAGTATATATATATATATATATACACACCCACACACAATATATATAATAGTATACTTGTATATAAAAAGATATATACATCTGTATTTATGTATATATAGATATATATACACAATAATATATATAGATACATACATCAATATATCTATAAACATACATTTATTTATTTATATACATTAGGATATGTCACTAAAAGAAAGAAGCAAATTAGAAATGGCCAAATTCATTTCTAATTCCGGCGCAATGTTGAATTAGCAACCTCAATAGAAAAGGAAGGATTCCATATCTAAATAGCTCATTTTTAATTTTAGAAATGAAAAATGACCAAGCATTTCTAATATGTGCGATGAAACTTTGACATTTCTAATTATAGAGATGGAAACAAGATCTTAGATTTCATTCTATCCTAATACTAAAATAGTGACGGAATAGAATAGAAATGCTAAATCTGTTTCTAAATTAGAAATGGAATTGAAACATCTAAATTAGAAATTAGATGTTTATAACTTTGTATATATTTATCTATAACTAAATATAACTACTCGTATGAATATATATATATATATAACTAAATGTTTAACGATATATAATTTTTTATAACTATATATATTATATGTATTATAACATATAGCTATAAATAATTCTATCTTACTATATGTATAACTATAAAAATTTTATACATAACTATATTTAAATATATAATTAACAACATATATTTAATATACATTTTTATATATTTGTATAAAAAATATATTTTAGTATATTCGTACCTATACATAACTATATATATAAATATATGAAATTATATGAAAAAATATATATACATACAAATATAAATATAAGTTTAACTATATGTGTAACTATATGTATAACCACATGAAACTATATTTATAATTATATGTATAAAAACATACAACATAATGTTTAACTATATGTTTATAACTATATATAAATATTTTTATAACTATTAATAACTCTATATAAATAAATATAACTTTTTTTTAATTATTTATACATATATGTATACATATATGTAAATCTATTTAATTATTTATAACTTTGTATATATTTATGTATATCTACTTATAACTACTTGTATGCATATATCTATAAATAACTATATGTAACTATTTATAACTACATTTACTATATGTATACTAACTTATAATTATATATGGAATAATACTAATTTGTTGCTTTAACTTGATATTAAATGACAAAAGATATACTATCAATAATATGTAAGTACATAGCATGAGAGTGTCTGTTGGTCATGCTCATATATGGTATAATACAAATAAGGCCCGTACTCTTACCTAATCCCAGCCCTTGGGCCTTAGGCTCATATATGAATTTATGTATGACAAAAGATATAATATTTGATAGGTTTGTACATAAAAATTGTGTTTTCTTTTATGCAATTCCTCATTCTAACACTACATTCTCTGTGTGTCTCTCTCTCCCTCTCTAATTCTTTTTGTGTCACTCTCTTCCTCTTTTTCTTTTTGTCACACACTTTCTTGTTATTTTCTCTCGCTCTCCTTTCTTACTTTCTCTCTTTCTCTATCTATCCCTCTATCCCTCTATCCCTCTCTCTCTCTCTCTCTCTCCCTCTTTCTTCCTTTCGCCATCTCTCTCTCCCTTTCTCTTTCTCTCTCTCTATCTCTCTATCTCTCTCTCTCCCTCTCCCCTTTCTCTCTCTCTCTCTCCCCCTTTCTCTCTCTCTCTCTCTCACTATCTCTCTCTCCCCGTCTCTCCATTTCTCTGCCCCCTCTCTCTCCCCACCTTCTCTCTCTCTCTCTCTCCCTCTCTCTCTCTCTCTCTCTCTCTCTCCTTCTCCCCACATCTCTCTCTATCTCCCCCTCTCCCCCTTCTAATTTTAAATGTATTTCTTTATTGCATTCCTTTCTTGTGCATTATCATATTTTGCACCTTTTATCTGGTTTTACTATGATATCTATTAATCTTTATCGTGCTAAAAATTACTTTATCTAATTATGTAAATCTACAAATGCACTGTCTCGATATTTATAATATTTAATTTTTAAATATTCATCTGTAAGTAATTTTATTTAATTATTAGTATATTTTGAAGTAATAGAATATTTAATTCAAAATAATGATCAAGCATTATTTTTTGTAAATAAAATAGGGTAAATTGAGTTCAGATCATTAATTGATGTACATAAGGTTTATTAATGAAATTTTAAATAAATATTTTTTGATTGGGCTTGAAACTTTCATCAATTTTGCATCTAGTCAATCGAGATGGAAGGATGGAGAAAAAATTAAGTGTCCATGTAATCATCACAAGTGTCAGAATATCCCTTTTCATGATACAAATATTATAAGATACCATTTGGCTAAATATGATTTTGTGCCAAATTATTTTGTTTGGATTTATCATGGGGAAAGTACGATGGCTCCAAACATTGACCAAAATGAGGATACTGAATCATTTTGCTTGCGGTGAAAAATCATCAAACACATACCATAGAATGATCACGGAAGCTGCTAGTGCTGACTTCAATATGGATTACGTGGATGAACCACCTAATCCTGAAGCTCAAAAATTTTATGAAATGCTAAAGGCTACAGATAAAGAGTTGTGACATGGTTGTAAAACACATTCACAATTGTCACTTGTGGCTCGACTTATGAGCATTAAGTCAGAAAATCATATGTCTGAGAAATTATTTGATCAGGTGACAAAACTAATAAAAGAGATTATTCCGGATAATAATTTGATCACTATCAACTTTTACAACACTAAGAAGTTACAAATAGGAATGAGTCTACTAGTAGAAAAAATTGATTATTATTTCAATGGATGTATATTATATTGGGGTGGTGATAGCGATTTAATTAGCTATAAGTTTTATGATCATCCTCGGTTTAAGAAGGCACCTCGTATTGTATATACACGAAAAAAATTGAATGTTGCATTTAAGAAGATGTATTATTTTTTATTAATTCATCGATTACAGAGACTATATACATCAAATGCTACAGCAAATGATATGAGGTAGCATTCTGAGAATGAGGTTGAAAAGGTGTAATGCGTCATCCATTAGATTCACTTGCTTGGAAGCATTTTAATCATATACATCAAAACTTTGTAGCTAAAAGTCGAAATGTGAGATTGGATCTCTACACTGATAGATTTCAGCCAATTGGGCAATTTGGACAACAGTATTCAACATGACTAGTGATAGTGACATCTTAAAAATTGCCTCCATGGTTGTGTATGAAGGAGCAATATATGTTTTTGTCAATATTGGTTCCGGGGCTAAAAAATCCAAAAGAAATGCTGGATATTTTTTTACAGCCTCTTATTGCAAGGTTAAATCATTTGTGGGATGTTGGCATGAATACATATGATATCTCAAAGAAGCAAACTTTTATGTGACTTTCTTGCATATTCAATGTTGTCTGGCTAGAGTACTACAGGATGATTCGTATGCTCGTATTGCATGAAAAATTCTAATGCATTTACCCTCAACTTTAGTGGTAAGAAATCATGGTTTGATAACCATCATAAGTTTCTACCTACGAATCATCCATTTCGAAGAAATAGAACTGCATTTCAAAAAAATAAAATTGTGATGACAGTTACACCAGCAGTTCATTCAGGAGATGATATTATAAAAGAGATTCAGAGTTTGTGTTTGAAGAATGTAACTGAAAAAAATGCTACCAGAAGTAATGGACCAGTGGGCAAAATATTTAGCTAGAGGAAACCTAGTATATTTTGGTACTTGCCCTATTGGAAGTCCAATTTAATTTGTCATAACTTAGATATAATGCATATTGAAAAAAATGTGTTTGCCAATGATTTCAACACTATCCTTAATATAGATAGAAAAACAAAAGACACTTTAAAATCAAGACAAGAACTGAATGATTACTGTCGTCATCCTGAATTGAAATTGAATGAGGCAACGTGAAAATTTTCTAAAGTTTGCTACACACTTGATAAGAAAGCATGACAAATATTATGTGGATGGGTTACAAATTTGAAATTTCCTGATGGATATTTGTCAAATATGGGTAGATGCATGGATATGAAGAATATTAAGTTATTTGGAATGAAAATTCATGACTGTCATATATTTATGCAGAGATTAATACCAATTGCATTCTGTGAATTACTTTCCCTAAGCTAAGGTCCTTACAGAACTTAGTTTGTTTTTCAAACAGCTAACTGCAACCACAATCAAAATAGATGACATGGTGAGGTTGGAGAATGACATTCCACTTATTATTTGAAAGCTTGAACGGATATTCCCACCGAGTTTTTTTGACTCAATGAAGTATTTGTCGGTCCATTTGGCATATGAAGCAAGGATATCAGGTCCAGTACAATACAAGTGGATGTATCCTTTTGAGAGGTAAATACATATAATTTGATGTGTTTTATTATTTCATACATA
Source organism: Sapria himalayana (assembly GCA_029783825.1). Lineage (NCBI taxonomy): Eukaryota > Viridiplantae > Streptophyta > Magnoliopsida > Malpighiales > Rafflesiaceae > Sapria > Sapria himalayana. Next base: position 1,513,186 of record JAREIK010001258.1, on the reverse strand, counting down.
AAGTAATATTATAATTTAATATAATTTAAACTTAACATTGTGGATGTAGGTATCTTCGTAAGTTTAAATTGAATGTTAGAAATAAGGCCAAAATTGAAGGTTCAATATGTAATGCATATTTAGTAGAAGAAGCATCATCATTTTGTTCTTATTATTTTGAGGATCATGTCAATACAAATAATAGAAATGTGCCTCAGAATGATGAATGTCATGTAATGGTAGAAGATGATTCTAATGACAAACTATCTATCTTCAAGAACCCTAGAAGAACATTTGTAAGAGAAATGAAAAGATGTATGATAGATGAAGAGTACAAAGCAACTCGGAGCTACATTTTACTTAATAGTGAGGAGATTGCACCATATATTGAGTATGTATACCCAAAATGGTTGCAGGTTAAATCATAGTTTAATTTTTTCTTTAATAGGAATTATTTAAAAATGATATATATTTTTCTCTCTTTTTGTATTTTTACAGTATTTATGTTGAGCAGTAAAAATATATGCAACCATCATTTTCCAGCAATGATGTCGATTATATGCTAGAAACTAAATTTGCCAATTGGTTCAAAAATTATGTGAGAATTATTAAGTTTTAAAATTTTTAATTATTTAATTTATTTATATCTTTTATTTGTTAATATCATTTTTTTAATTTATGTCACAGGCAATTCATCCTTCAAATGGAGATTCAAATATTTTCATTCAGAATCTAAGTAAAGGCCCGTTTAGATATGTGATAACCTATCCTGGGTATTTTGTTAATGGATATAAATTACACACAATCGGGCCCAGTTCTTCTAAAATAATAATAATGAATAGTGGTGTATGCATTAAAGGCTCAGGTTATAGTACAGATGAGATTGATTATTATGGTCAACTCAAAGAAGTTATTGAGTTGGAGTATCCTGGACTTGAAAATAATAGGATTGTATTATTAAAGTTTGAGTGGTTTGATCCTACACGAAATATGGGTACAAAGATTCATTTGGATTATAAGCTAGTAGATATTAACCATAAACACATATATAATCGATATGAGCCATTTATTATGGTAGTTCAAGCCACTCGAGTATATTATTGTACACACCCGAGTTTATCTCATGATAAGAGTGATTGGTGGATGATTTGCAAAATCAAAGCTCGATCAAATTTTGAAGTACCAACATCTCAACAAAGAAGTGCAGACTTAGATATTACATTAGCATTCCAGAAAGATGACATAAATAATATTGAGCCTATGCATGTAAATGAAAATCCAAAACAATTATGTGACTCAAATGGTGGCCTAATAGAAATTGAAGATGTTCAATTTCTATCTATAGATGAGTTCTAACTTCTATCGGAATCAGAGGAAATATCATAAGATCCATTGGAGAATGACAGTGATGCTGATAATTAAATTGTTATAATTTTATTATAATATTAAACTATCAATGACTTTCTATATTTTGTTGAAATCTATCAGTGTGTTTTATTCTAAAATGCATGCTTGTTCATTATATCTCTATCATTTGTTCTATGTTTTATTTTGTACAGTAGATGGCATCTAAAGGATATGGCCCTAGTGGAGGTGGATGTGGATGCAGAAATGAACCAAATTCATCTAGTATGTTACATCATATTGCAGGTTCAGTACCATCTCATACTCACCATATCCAGACTTCAACATTACATTCACCATCTTCATTTCTATCACCATCACCATCATTGAGACATCTATTATCACCTTTATCAGATTTAATCACACCACCCATTGTGCTTCCTACACACACTTTTGATCCATCTCTATCATCTACACCATATTTTATACTGATAGTTCTCTCATTTATAAAATCCAACGACATCATCAAATGATGTGCCTTCCTCTGCCATCATTGCAAAGTTAGTAATTGAGATTGTGGATGTGAGGTAAAAGAAATATGTAAATATGACTTGAAAAAAAAATTTGATGTTACTGTTTGTGATTTTTTTATATAGTTATGACTTACTTGTTTTCAATGTTATTTATTTATTTGTATAATTTTATTCCATCTCACAAGTGTTCGACTATAATTATAAAGTCTTTCAAGAAAATGGATGATTCTAAAGCATTCACTTGGAAGAAAGTTTCCGAATCAACAAAAGAGTCTTATTTTAATGACTTTCAGGTAAAAATAACAAAACAAAAGCATGGAAAAATAATTATCTAATTGCTTAACTATTATATTGGTTATTATTCAAGCAGTAAATAATTATGCTCTTGTTGTTAATATAAATTCTTTTGTGATTTTTCTATATATAGAATCAGTGCACATGAGCACCCAAATTTGATGGAAAGATAAACTCATTATGGGAGATCAAAGTTGCTCAGCGTTATTCTGATTTTGTCCGTAAATTAAAGAATATGAAAGAAATACCTGATTTTATATCCGAGGATGACTGGCCCGAGTGGCTTAAGTATTGGGAGGAGCCATATATAAAAAAAATCAGATATTGCTAGCAAAAATCGACAAAGTGAGGTAGCTGGACTAGGTACAGAAATATGTCGACAGATAGAAGGGTCAAAGTCAAGCATTGAGCATGCTTGAGATTTGGTACAATTTTAAAATTTTATATATTTATATATTTAGTGGTTGTACTAATAGTCCAATAAATCAAATCTCTGCTTTCTTTTATTAATTTTGTTAAATTTTTTGATCATATGTTTTTTATAACTTAATAAAAACATATTCTAGGCTGGAGAATTGAGTCGAGATACAAATGTTCATGAGATTTTCAGAAAGATGCATGTGAATAAAGTGGATGGTCAGTTTGTTGACAACAAGTCTCAGATGATTGCTATAAGAATTTGTTATATTAATACGATTTTATAATACTACAGTACATTTTGAAAATTGTTGGAATGCAAAATATTTATTTTTTTATATATATCTAGAATAGTATTTTTCTTTATTTTATCTCAGGAACTAATGGAGGAACGTGTGACAGCTACTCATGAACAAGTTGAGGGTTCTATGGATCTTCAACCAAGTGACTATGATCTTATTTATTTGGAGACCATAGGAGGTCGTAAGAAGCAGTGAGTGTACTGCATCGGCTCGAATGGAGTAACATTTTGTTGTAGTTGTTGTGCTTCTAATTCATCTGTCTCATCAATGAGGGATGAAGTAGTCGAACAACATGCAATGGAAACAAATGAAGGTATTGTAGTTATGGAGACCAAAATGAAAAAGAATAATGAGCAGATATCTTATTTGAAGGAAGAAATATATGAAATAAAAGAATAGAAAGGTGAGCAAATATCTCATTTGAAGGAAGAAATATTTGAAATAAAATAACATAAGGATGAGCAGTATACTAATTTGATGGAAGAAATGCAAGAAATTAAAGAAAAGAATGATGGGATGAAAGAAATTAATAATGTAATGCAACAACAGATGTCCTATATGAAGTCACAGTTAGCGACATTGGTGCAACAGATAGCATTCCTGGATCTAGCTGCGAAACCTCATAGGAGAGGCTAGCATTCCCTATAGATTATGAGAATGATTTCGTATGAGAATTATTTCTGAACTGTTATTGATTTTTGTCTATGTGTAGCAAATAATTATGATATTTTTTTGCGGGTTTCAATTTTTTTATTATGGTTTTGTTCTTTGCTTTTCCGATTAACCTAAATATGAATCTTTGTAGGACACATTATGTGAGACACATGGAAAAAATTTGATTCAAAGCATTCAGACATTGTCATAGTCCTTCTAATGCATGGGTCCCATATCTATCGATTTCAGCTTTATCAAAAGGAGGCCTAGCTTTTTTATCTTTATTATTTCTAAAATATTTTATTTTTGCACTCTCTCTCTCTAAACATCATTGCTGGACATCTTTTGGATTTTTGTTGAAGCTGTATGACAATCAACTTTAATTTGTGTTTGTTCATGTTTATAATAACTATATATATATATATATGTGAATATGTTTGTGTGTCTCTGAATTTTTTGGGTAGAGTTTTAGCCTATTATATGTATGTAAAAGCCTATTATTAGCAATGATAGCAGTGGCATCGGCAGCAGTGGTAGTGGTGGCGGCGGTGGCGGCGACGGTTGGGGTGGCGGCAGCGATGGCAGAGGTGGCAGTAGAAGCTATGGCAGTAGTGGTGGCAGTAGTAGCAATAGCGACAACAATGGCAGGGGTAGCAGTGGTGGCTATGGTGGCAATGGAGGCAACAATGAAAGTAGTGGCAGCTGTGACAGCAGCGGTGGAAATGACGGTAGCAGAGGAAGCAATGGCATCAGCAGCAGCGGTGGCAGTGGAGGCAGCGGCGACATCAGTGGCAGATCGGCAGTAGGGGTAGCAACGATAGCACCTGCAGTGGTGGCAGCAATGCCTGTGGCTGTAGCATGCAGTGGTAGCGCCAAAAGTGGTAGCATCGGCAGCACCGACAGCACTAGCAGCGTCGGCATCACCGGCAGCAGTAGCGACAGCACCGGTAGTGGCAGTGGTAGCAGGAGTGACAACAGTAGCGAGAGCAGCAACAACGGCAACAAATGCAGTATATATGTACATATATAGTCAGTATATACGTACATATAATACTGTAGTATTTTATGTACATATATATTGAGTATATATATACTCCGTATATATGTATGCATAATACTATAGTTTATATGTACATATACTCTAATAATATATGTACGAGTGAAATGCTAGTATATATTTATCAAAACATAGCTTTTTTTTATTTATTTTGATTTGATTGAGTGATTTAAATTTTTTACAATTATGGCATCGCATTATTTCCCATACGAAGCTTGTATAAATGAAGGGATTTTTCAACAGACATGATGCACCGTGACTCGGAGAGTTTTTTTGCAGCATAAATTGGTGATCAGAGGAGCAAAGGGAGAGAAAGCAACGTCAATGCATAGCTAGATTATATTTTATGCACTTCAGTAGATATATTAATTAATAAGATGTAATATAACAAGATAGAATAGATTATTAAATGAATTTTTTTTGTTAATTAAAAATTATCATTTATAATTTTTGTTTTTATTCAATTTTATATAAGAATATTAAATTATTTAATTAAATTTTTGTTGAAGCATAAGGAAAATAAATTTTAATTTGTGTTTGTTCATGTCTATAATAAATTATTTTATATATCTATGAATATGTTTGTGTGTCTTCGAATTTTTTGGGCAAAGTTTTAGCCTATTATAGGTATGTAAAAGCCTATTATCAGTAGCGGTGGCAGCGGCTAACAGTGGCAGCGGCGACAGTGGTAATAGCGGTAGCAGTGGCTAGCAGAGGCAGCAACGGCGGCAGCGATGGCAGTGGTAATAGCGGTAGTGGCGGCTAGCAGCGGTGGCGGCGGCAGTGGTGGCAACGGCCACAGTGGTGTCAGCAGCGGTGGCAGTGGCGGCAGCGGAGGCAGTGGCGACGAAAAAGACACCAGCAGTGGCAGCAGTGGCAGTAGTGGAGGTAGTAGCGGTAGCTATGGTAGTAGCGGCGACAGTAGCGGCAGCGGCAACGATAGCGATAGCACCGGCAGCACCAACATAGTGACAGCAGCAGCGGTAGTGGCAGCGGTAGGAGCGGTAATGGCTATGGCAGCGGCAACAATAGTAACAAATGTCGTATATATGTATGCATAAAGTCAGTATATATGTACATATAATACTACAGTATTTTATGCACATATATACTAAGTATATTTGTACTCAGTATATATGTGCACATAATACTGCAATTTTTGTGTACATAAACTGTAGTAAAATATGTAAGAGTGAAATGCCACTATAAATTTACATATATACTATAGTATTATATATTTATCAAAACACAACTTTTTTTTAATTTGACTGAGTAGTTTAAATTTCTTACAGATATGATACCACATTGTTTCCTATACAAAGCTTGTATAGGTGATGAGATTTTTCACTAAACATGACGTGACGTGACTCGGACAACTTTGTCGTAGTACAAAAATAGTGATCGGAGAAGTAGAGAGCGAGAAAGCAATATCAATGAATGGATAGATTATACTTTATGCACTATCTGTAGATACATTGATGAATAAGATGTAATAAATTTTGTTATCTTTTTGTTTTGATTATGTAAAATATTGAATTAGAATAAATTATTAAATGATTTTATTTTTTGTTTATTAAAATTATCATTTATGGTTTCTTTTTTTATTCAATTTGATATAAAAATACTAAATTATTGTATTAAAAAATTTTAAAATAAATTAAATTCTAAAATTAGTTTTGAAATTAAAATAGCTAGGGAAAATTATCTAGCTATTTTAGCAAATTTTCTCTAGCTAATTTAGCTAGGGATTTCTTTATTTTAGCAAATGATTTTTTTCGTCGCTAAATTTATTTAGCTAGGGACTATTTCCGTCACTAATATTTAGTGACAAGTACTTAAGCTTGAGAAAACTTCCATCCTTATATCTGTTTAGCGATGGAAAATCTCATTTAACTTGCTAAATTAGCTAGGGTAAATATTTTTTTAGCTAGGGATTTTTTCGTCACTAATATTTATCCTAGCTAGGCTAAATTAGCTAGGGTAAATATTTTTTTTAGCTAATGACACTTTCCCTCACTAAATTTTAGCGCGAGCACTTTAGATAGGGAACTGATTCGTCATTAATCCGTCACTATATCTCATTTAGCGATGGAAAATGCCCAATTAGCTAGGGAATTGTCCCTATCTAAATGAGATTTTTCTTGTAGTGGCATGACAACTATTGAACAACCTCCACTTCCTACAAAGAAAATTTATTAGATTCACAAGATAAAAAAAATATAGTGGCACACTCTATTTTTTTTTATTTTTTCCAATGGAAAAATACACACACCTATCAAAAAAATGGAGAGAGAGAGAGAGAGAGAGAGCTCATTTGTTTGTCTGACAAAACTTTTATGCATCATAAAAAAAATACATGCAAAAAACAAAAAAAATTAACCACTACTTTTTGTTTTAAAACTTGTTTGATAGGGGTACTCCACCCATCCAAGAGGTACCATGCCTGCCACTTTGGAGAAAAAAATGAGAATGTTATATATATATTTTTTATTGAATTTTAAAACATAAAGATTTAACACATATTTTTGGTTCATCATGCTCCACACCTACAAATATGATAGTAATTGAAAAATAAAATATGCATGTTTAAAATAACAAATATATATATTGCTATTTTAAAATTAAAATTACAAAAAAAAAATACAAACTAAATAAAATTGAATATACCAATCTCGAACATATCCAAAAAATCTTTCCCTCTATAATATGTAGAGAGACATGTTCAAGCACATGAATTAAAGAAATTAAATTTAGACAATAATTTGGTAAAAATATTGATGATATTTTTGTTTGTATATATTATTTCAAGTATGATATACTTTTCATCTAAAACATCTCATATCTAATGATATCACACATCAATGTGCTCTGAATTATTATTGAACGTCGATATTTTAGAAAAATATATTGCACTCTATCATATTGTGTAACATATGTATCCTAGTGAACTTCCAAGTATGCAATAAATTATTTCATTCTTAAAGTTTCTTTGCATGCTTTAATAAATACAATATATTTAGCACTAGTATTAGATAGAGCTATGCACTTTTATAGCTTGGATTATCACTTGACTACTCCCCACTAAAGGTTATTACATAACCCTAGGTAGAATTATGGGAATCCAAATGATCAATCATATCAAAATAAGTATGTCCAAGAAGTATAGATTTTAGCCTATCTCAGGATAAAGATAGTGGTGAAGTTCCTTGTAGACTCCTCTAGAAAGATTCAATAGGAACCTAGTGAAATCTACTCATGTTTGAAAAAAAATGATAGATAATACTAACAACGTGTGATATATCCAATCTATATATACCATAACAAATATAAGATAGCCGACTTCTAAGGTATAAAGAATATTACTCATGTTCCTTTTTTTCTCATTATTTTTGAGATCGTGCTCAGTACTAATCTTAAAATACTTGACCAAGGAAATTAAGTTTGGCTTAGTATATTTCATAAAAAATCTTTCAACAACTTTACCAATATAATGTTCTTGACATAAATGTGTATGCCTTGAAGGTCATTCCCATGTGGTGCTAATCCCTAGAATCAACTTGACTAGGTCTATTTATTTTATAAAAAAACTTTTCCCAACTTCTCTTTAAGCTTGTCAATCTATACTTTATTACAGTCATTGATTACTTTGCCTTTAATATAAAATAAATATATAAGCTTTAAATTTTACAAAAATTGACTAAGAAATACATAATAGTCACAAAAGGTATACTATTAATGAGCGATGATTTCTTGATACTACAAGGAAGTTATGTAATATCAACAGAAAATAATTACTCAGTTACATATGAGGTGAGGCCTATTTGGGTCATTTTATAAGTGTCCTAGCTAAACCTATTGATGATAGAGGTAAAATTACAACTTCTAAATATTAATTAATTGAATCTCCCAATTTGTTATTATATCATGATGTTCTACATATGATCATCTTCAAATGGGGTTTATTGCTATTGATTTGATAATTCTTATACCTATAGAACATGGTCAGCGAGAATTCATTACTAATGATAAATAGACTAGTAAAACAATAGAAGCAACATATAAATTCTTAATCAATAAGGCCAAAATGTTAGGTAGCTATCGGTCAAAAGTATCTAATGGGGCTCAGGTAGTTACTTCTTTCTAAGAAAAGGGAGGGGCACACATACATGGCCTTCTAAGTAACTTCCAAACATGTAAAGAATCATCATTTGTTTTGAAATATATTCCCCAATTAAAATGAATTCTATTTGTTAAGCACGGATGTAATATGATTGATATCATAGGAAAACTCTTTCTCAGAAACCCTATTGTTACTAATAAGCTCCCAAAATCTATCATGACGGCACCAATTCTCATCGCTAGTCATATAACCTTAGACTAACCTCTAGCTTATTTTCTTCTTCTTTGACCAGCCACGATAATCTTTGTATGGTGCAAAAATCCTCTCAAGCTTTTGGCATCATTGTTGAAGATTTAACTGACAATTAGTTGCTAGGAATAAAAAATTATTAACAATCTCTTATCTAATCAAAAAATAAGACAACATATTCTTGAAGAATAGATCTCACTGCTACCATTTGAAATATCCAATGAGAACAAACAAGTATATCTTCTAAATGAATCAACAATAAAACCAAATGAAAATGTTATTCAAATAAATTGAGAAATTAGGAGATGATTATTAAATTAAATATGCAAACAAGAATAACATTGAAAAATAAAAAGACTCAATTGGAAAGAAAGCAAAGATAAAAAAAAACTCACTCAAATCTACATTATAAGAATTTTATGATTTGAATGAAGATATTCCATCAAGTAAAAATTAAAACCAATGAAACAATCACCTTCATAGATACTTTTGGAATAATATGTCAATGACATAACATGCTTAGAAATAAATCAATGTTACTTAAAAATAATATTCTCATTGAGAATAATGAATATGACAATGCAATTGAAATATAAATAATTAAAAAAGACAAAACTTTAACACACTTGAGAGTAAAAAGTTGAAAAGTCTTTATTCACATCTCAAAAGATAAATGATCAAAATTCAATAATATTTCATATCCATGTATCTTCATTGAGATGATCATGAAGAGTTTGAGCATAGACTATGAGGCCTGATTGCTAAGAAGCCTGTTCAGAGCAAAAATGTGTTTTTTCTGCAGAGAGGAGAGAATGAACACATATAGATTCTTTTTTGCATAGATATGATGGTAGTTCCTTCAAAAGTTTAACTAGATCAAGATGGAGGGATAGAGAAGCAACCAAATGATTATAATCCACAATATTTACTTGATGATTATGGATGCTATGACATGCCTATTGAGAAGGTCATGTGCCATATTTCAGCTTGAATTGTGCATGACCTAGTTGCTTTTAATGATACATCTCAATCTGAGCTCAAAACATCATCTAGCCCACACCAACTAGAGATGATGATTCTCAACTGATTAAAAGGCTCGGTTAGTTGTTAAGGTATTTAATCAAAATAATGAATTGATTTTGATGAGATATTCTCACATAATAAAGATGACTTTTCTTCAAGTAGTTTTAAGTCTAGTTCCTAGTTTAGATTTATAAATTTATCAATTCGATATGAAACCATTATTTCTTCATTAGAATCTTCAAGAGATTCTCTACATGGACTAGCCTTATGAATTCATAGTATAAGGAAATAAATATCTCATATATAAACTAAAAAAATATGTATAAACTTATGTAAGCTCCTAGGCAGTGGTATAAAAAAATGTATATGTTCATGGACTCATGATTTTCAATATAACTCTTGTGACTATTATGTATTTGCTAGTTATTAGTTGGATGATGTCTGACTTATATTTTTATTGTATATTCATGACATGCTAATCATTGGCCATAATAAAATATAGATTGACAAGCTTAAGGGCAAGTTGGGAAATATTTTTTATATGAAAGGAATAAGCCAAGTCAAGTAGATTATAGGAATGAACGCCTTCTTGAATTGGCCTTCAAGGTATATCTATATGTATCAAGAACATAAAAGACACTGAGAGATTTTTTTTTTTTGAAATATACTAAGCCAGAGTCAACCCTCTCAGGAAAATATTTTAAGCTAAGTATAATGCACTATCCCAAAATTGAAGATGAAAAGAGAAACATGATTAATATTTTCTATGCCTTTGTAGTTGGCAGTCTTAGGTATGCTAATGCTTGTAATAAAATGGATAAAGAATACCTTGTGAGTAGTGTCTAGCATTTTCTTTCAAACTTGAGTAGCTATTACTAGGTTGCTATGGAATCTTTCTTAAGATATCTACAAGGAACCTCACAACTATCTTTATGCCTAGACAGGCTAAAATCTATTTTTCTAGGACATATGATTATGATATGATTATTCATTTGGATTCACATAATTTCACCTAGGGTTAAATAATAATCATTAGAGGGGTAGTAGTATTGTGACAATCCAAGCTATAAAAGTGCATCACTCTATATAATATTGAGGCTGAGTATATTATAGCAATCATTGCTTGCAGTGAAATATTAATTTTGAAAATAAATCTTGTAGACTTGGATGTTCAATAGAATATGAGATGTTTTAGATGAAAAGTGTATTGTACTTGAAAAGGTATACACAAACAAAAATATCATCAATATATTTACCAAATAGTTAGCTAAAATATATTTCTTTAATTCATTTTTTTTGAACTTGTCTCCCCACATAGGGCATGGGAAAGATTTGTAGGATCTAAGTGAGTTTGGTAGATCGAGTTTTATTTAGTTTATATTTTTGTATGGTTATTTTAATATTTAAATAGTAATATATATTTGTTATTTTAAACATACATATTTTATTTTTTAATTACTATCATTGTTGCAGGTGTTGAACATGATGAACCAAAAATATGTGATAATTCCTCATATTCTAAAATTAAAAAAAAGAAAAAAGAAAAATAGGACATTCTCATTTTTTGTAAAAAGGCATATGGGGTGTATGGGTGGAGTGCAACTATCAAACAAATTTTAAAATAATAAAAAAAATATATAATGGGGTTGTTTTTGTTTTTTGAGTGTATTTTTTTTTTGATACATATGGTTTTTCTCATAAAAACAAAAGAGCTCTTTCTCACTCTCTCCATTTTTGTTCAATATGTTTGTGCATTTTTCCAAAGGACAAAACAAAAAATATAGAGCATGCTACTATATTTGTCTTCTCTAATGAATCTAATTATTCTTCTAGGTCAAACTTGGGGGCTATTCACTAGTTGTGCTACTATTTTTCTACTCATGTGATGTGTAGTTGTGTTGCTATTTTGATGTTGTTGTATTATGATTGGAAGGTTGTTTAAAATGACAAAAATTAGTACATAGATTATCCTTCTCTATCCAATAATTGGATAAATTGAAGTTATTGAATCCATGCAACTAAAGCAAAAGTACCAAATAATTAATCTATAGAATAGCATAGAATAATTTCAAAAACATTCTTCCCAAAAAAATATAAAGTTTACATTAATGTTCTGAATTTTTAAATTTTAGGGTTTTATATTGTAGAAAATTAATTTTGCTTCAAAACATTATTTTAATGTCTAGTATGTTTTGTGGAATTTAATATGTGTCAAGAAGTTTGTAGTGCATAATATTTGTAAGGATATTGTATCTTGAACTTTTGGCTTAATGTGTATTTTGGATTTTCTTAAATATTTTGAATTGTTGTTAGATAATTAAACTCTAAATATGTGGACTTAAGCAGTTAAATTCAAAATTGATTTATTTGTTTCAGTTTATATAAAATTTCTAGACTGAATTTTATTTAATTAAAACTTCACTTGTTAAAATCAAGAAATTTAAATCTCAAATGAGTTTCCAATTTAAATGTTTCTGCTATGCTAAAAAAATATATTTCCAATATTTTTAGTAGTTTTGGATTAACGAATGACTAGGGATGGCATTGGATCGGATTAGGATTGGATTTTTCAAAATCCATATCCGGTCCTGAATAAAAATAATATATTCATATCCATATCTATATATTACAAATAAAAAAAAATTAAATCCATATCTATAAAAATTCATATCCACGAATATTAGATTTTCTATCCAACACTGAGACATATTTTGCTTAACCAATGACACTAATTATAACTTCATGATTTATAAATTTAGGAATATAAACCAAAGTCTAAAGTTAATAAAACATCACTAATCAAAATATTTGTATCAACTGACTACTCTCTTCATCATACAATCTATACCAAATATTGAATCATTTGTCCTTAATTGTGATGCTTATGTTCAAGTGTATCTAAGTCAAAATGTCAAGCTTGATCCATGTATACTATGCTAACATTCAAAATATAAATGTTTTCTTATTCCCAATTAGACCATGCACATTATAAAAAATGTGGCTTACCATATAATTAGTCTTATTACCTAGGGGGAATATCTAAGCATTATTTATAAATTTAGATCTCTATTTATGTAGAAGATACTAAATCCATCAAATTCAACAAAATATTTTAGAGAAATTAGTGTATATAAGATCATCTATTTTGGTGCAATATGATCCGGATTCACTAGTCCCTAAGTATTTCTCATGTCATGATTTAATTTTATTTTTCACCATCTTACCAAGTAGTTATGACATTCTTTCTTGATCATAAATCTACTAAATTAGTCATGAAAATTTTTATACATCATGACTATCATTTAGTTGACACAATATTTCCATTATAAGACATAATCTTCATTAGCATGATATTATTTAGAGTTGCACTATCTCTAAAACAATTTAATGGCCAAAATATTATTTTTTTATCATGACAACTAAGTACACCACTAGTATAATTAGTAATGACAAATTTTAGTATTATAACTTATTTATTACAAAACAAAATATTAAGTGTTTTGAGTTGAGACATTATTATTTTCCATAATATTTCATTACAGAGAGCATTTACTTTGGTTGTGACCTTTTTCAGTGTCAAGATTTTATGCTCTGGAAAAAATTCACCAATATTGTGGCCATTTCCAGTATCATGGCTTTGGGTTATAGAGAGTAATTTTATTAGTTGAGATCATTCATAATACCATGATACTTTGCACTAGGGAGAAATTGCATTAGTCAAGGTCATTTCCAATACCATGACATTTTGTTATAGAAGAGAGTTACTTGAGTCATTTCATTCATTGTTACCATTACTTTGATACTTCATAAAAGATCCAAAGAGACATAAAAGTCATGAATTTAAGCTAGTACCTCCACTTTCAACTAAAAGCATCACATGTATATCACAAATTATTTAAACAACACTAAAAGAAAAATGTTAAAAAGAGAGATGGTAATTAGATTTCATTCCAAGAGCCACAAAGAAACCATAAACATTGTGATTCTAACCCCCTACTTGTCAATTTCAAAGAAAATGCTATAATATTTGATTTAATTTTTGGTTTTGACTCTTAGATGTATGTTTGGACTTATACAAGATGTTAGACTAAATCGATAAGTTTAATGTGATGGTATATTATTTTTGAATAATTAATATTTGTGTTAATCTAATGATATAAAATTTATGATTTTTCTTAAATAGTATGTTTATGAATATTAGTCATGACGGATAGTGAAAGGTATGTAACAAGACCCACTCATGTAGTTTTACAAGAAGGATGTGATATCTCTTCTAATCTTAACACATGATATTAATTTATGTGCACAAATTCAAGATTGAGATAAGTTTAATTATTATGAATATGATACTTATGAAGCTAAATGCACAATACAATTATGACCAATCAATTGTACATATTCTAGAAGGACTAACCTCAAGTGATGTGTAAGATAAGCAGAACATATAATCTATGAGTTTCACCATAATATAGGTATTGTGTGTTAGTCTTGATGGTTATTGACAAGTATGTCAAAGGGCAAATGCAAGAAGAGGTGAATAATATGGTGGTGAGAGCCCTACAAGTTAAATTCTCTTGTATGATTGCTATATGTGAGATTCATAAAAAATATATTTGATTATCATGAGCATGATGCTTAAAGTATAAACATATTTATTATCACATTATTTCACATCTTTAAGTTATTAAAGATCATGGAATAGAAATGCATATTCTAAGCAATTATTTAGGGTAGTTGATTATTTGCCTAGAAAAAGTAGACGTTCGAATAACTCAAGAATATAATAACAAATTGCTTTGGTGGTATTTACTATTGATTGCTCGAACTACTAACTCAATCATTGTGGGATAGATATATAGACTTATATCTATTTTATTACTTATATGACTCATATATTTGAGGAGACTCAAAAAGTCTTTGACATCATTGTTAGGAATGAACAAGTAGCTGGTGTCAATGTTGATGATCGAACACCTAGCTACAAGTCATATGAGTAAAATTTTTGTATCACATCCTCATAGTATACATTGCCTTTACAGCTTGCACACCAAGTTTTTCTTATCTTATCTTTGAAATTGATTGGTTGCACCATATAAATTTTTACTTTGGGTCTCCATGAAAAAAAAACTTTTTTGACATCTAGTTGCTCAAACTTTCTTGACATTCAATTGCTAATACTCTCTTGATATCTTTGCTATTGGTGAAAAGATCATATTATAGCCAATGCCTTCAACTTAAGAAAAGCCTTTAGTAACTAATATTTTTTTGTACTTCTTAATCTTATCTTCCATATAAAACCACTTATATATTATTTGTTTTTTGACCCAAAGGAAACTTCACAAAAGTTCAAGCAATTTTATTCTTCAAGAATTATAGCTCTTCTTTTATGTCATGCTCTTATAGATTTGACTCCCTGAAGGCTATTGCCTCTAGCATAGTGTTTGTATCTTTTCTATAACATGAATAGCATGATATGCATTTTCATTCTACCTTTGAGGTGAGTTTCTAACCCATATAGTTCTTCTCAATATAGGTGTTTCCTCCATTGCCCCTTCCTCAACAAAATCTTTTCCACTAGTGGAATGGAGTAATGACAAATCTTGTGATGGCATGACTAGAAGATGTCACTTTCTTCAGAGACACTAACATTACAACTCACTTTTCTAGTCTTGCACTTTCTTCTCTGAGAGCTCCACATGGGTTTATGCCTTGACACCATGAATTCACTACAAGAATCTAATGGATTCAGTCATACACCATGTTTTCATGTCATGACTCTACTAGGAATTTATCCACTACTACACTTCCTTCTAGATGCCTCAACATGGTTTCATGTCATTACTCCATGTTTCCATGTTGCAATATTATTTTTCCATATTGCAATTCTAAACTTAGTTGTGAATGTGAATTGGGTCATGACACTACTTTTCCATGTTTCAACTTGACCTATTATTTTCCATAGTATACTTATTCTCCAAGGCTTCCTTCTTCTCAGAAACTAAGGATCCACTAACCCAAGTTTTGATGGTGCTCTCTACTAGTTTATACAAGGTCATATAATTTTTCCCATGAGCAAGTATAATTGCTCCTCAAGTCAACTTCTATGACTTATCATTATAATAAAATCTCACTTCATCATTGGTCATCACACTCATAGAAACTAATTTTTTGCTCAAGTCCAACATATGCCCCGCCCTTAGAAGGAATTTGATGGTCTCATTATGTATATTCATTTCCACCTTACCATGTCCAACTATCTTCACCATTGATCTTTTTTTCATAGTCACATAATCTCTATTACATGATTCATACTGGTTGAATCAGTTTTGATGAGGAATCATGTGATATGATGCATCTATGTTATGTACTAAGTATCCTTAACAACATGAGCAACATGAGCAACATGAGCATATGCAATGTAAATATTCCTAGTGGATTGCTCCTTGTCTGCCAAGCTAGCTCTCACCTAAGTTGGCTTAATTTCACTTATTTTATAGTCTCTTTTCAAGTGCCCTACTATTCCACAATTATAGTACTTTGATTTAAGCATATTCACACTCTTCAATATTTCTCTTGACTTTGATTCACTTTCAATTCTCTCATTCACATATAATACATCATTCAAGTATTTTTCCTTACTTTGCCTCCATGTATCATTATACATTAGTGTCAAAACCACTAACATGTAGGATAACTCCATTGTACTATTACTACTGATAATAATTAAGTAATCCCATAAATCTAGTAGTAAATTAATGAGGATTATTACTTTGTTATCATCACCGATCATATAACAAATAGATGTCAACTTGATGATGAGTGTATGAAACTCTTGTAGGTGTGAAGTGAATATACAAACCTCCTACATGTAAAACTTATATAGTTTTTTTTCAGAAATAACTTGTTTATCAATAACTTGCTCTGATAGAGCACCTTAAACTTCTAATGATATTTTGCTAATCTTATATGAGAAACATTCACAAAGACCTAATCTTCTAAACACAATTGGATAAAGCTTTATACTTTCTGATCCAACTTGACCCATTTGATAATCTTGACAGAAGTGGACTCTAATTTTTGATCACTTTATATTAGTTTCTCATATTCAAATGTGGACTAGTAACTCGTGTGTCCACAAGTAGATCCTTCAACTTTAGTTTTCATCGTTCAAAAACTTTCTCAAAAACTTTTTGATCTCGACACTGGGTGTCACCAAACTCACCATTATGGCTCTACACATCATATATTTACTAGATCTGATCCTAATCTAGGCTCTATAACTGAACCTTTGCCTTTGATACCAAATGTTAGGCCCCAACACTATGAAAGTATCTAGTTCTTAGATACCAAATGTTATGACCTATAGAAACCTGTCAAGCTCTAATACCAGATGTGAGAATCAACATAATCCATGCAACTATATGATACCAAATATTAGATTCCCCAAGCAACAAGTATATACCATTGATACCAACTTGTTAGGCACTAATGTTCAACATATTTTCCATGGATACCAAATGTTGCATCCCATGATCCAAGGCTCTCTAGAGTAATCATCTTGCAATCCCAAACTAAGAATTATGATGTAACTTAGGGTTTTTGAAGGGAGGAGAGAGCCCTCATAGATGAAGCACACAATGCATTGGAGAGAGCGAGAGAATGCACATCCAAATTAAAAAACTATGCAAGCCACGAGAAAAGAAAAGGAAATTTTTACTATCTTTTGTACAACTATTTTTTTTCTTCCACATTATGTATACTATATGTTGTATAAAAATTAAAATTGCTTGAATAGTAAAATAAAACCTTTTTAAACTTAAGAGCTAGGTTATGATATTATATTTTCATATCACAACTTTATTCATGTTGTGATACCATAGAATAATAGGATCATAACTTGAATTTTTAAGTTAGTTAACTGTAACAACACAAAATAAGTTGTGATAAAAATGATGTTATGACACCAAAGAAATATAATAAATATATAAACAATATATACATGTGTATATTACATACATACATACATATATATATATATATGTATGTATGTATGTATATATTTAACATAGATAAGATAAACTAGTCTAAAGTCCTTCAATACCAGTAATACAATAAAAAACACCACATGGTTATATTTCAAATATTTTATTGCCTCATCATAATGAAAGAATTATTGAAAATATTATTAATACTAAACCTCAAGAACTTATCATTGATAAGTTAGTTGCATAACTATCAAGAAATGATCATAATGATTCACAAAAATTAGTATCTATAAAATGCATCACTAAAAGTATATTACTAAGAAGAGTCTTTCATTGTTCTGAAATGATTATTTATCAACTAACATGGTTTACACTCTTGAAAGAGTTTTATGAAAGAATTCTTAATGAGATAGATACTAATCTTGGAAGCTATGATGAATTACTTAGAGATAAAGATGTAGAACCTTGGCTAAAGGCTATGGAATCAAAGATGCGGTCAATACACTCCAATCAAATTTGGAATTTTATGGAATCACCCAAATAGATAAAACCCATCAATTATATGTGGATATATAAGAAAAAAAGAGGAATATATTATAACATTGAGACTTATAAGGTTAATAGATGTAATTTGGATCGTTTTGCTGGTAGCCATGTTAAAGTCAATTTGGATTCTCTTGTCATTTATAACTCATTATGACTATGAAATTTGATAAATAGATGTAAAAACTATATTTTTGAATATGCATATTAAAGAATGTTTTTATAATAAGTTAAGTGGAAAGTCTCAAAGGAATGATTTGTGATTGACAAAATTAGATTGTCAATAATTCAATTCAAACAAAAAGTATTTCTAATCTTAACATAAGAGATTTAATAATTGTTGAATAACAAAAGAAATAAATTATTTTGAATTGGTGAGTGAGTATTATTATAATTCTATAGTGTTATGAATCATAATTAATATAAATTATTGTATAATTTATATTAAAAGCCTAAGATCTTATTTAGGCTAAGATCCTCTCCATAGCATTTTCTAAAGCCATAAGAAATATTTTATAGATTTATTTATTTCGATTATGTATGTTTATATAATCAGAATTATTAATTTGATTAAAATCAAATTATTTGATTAAAATCAAATTATTTGATTAAAATCAAATTATTTGATTTTATTGTTAAATCAAATAATTGATTTGTATTAAAATTAATTTTGATTATATATATATATATATAATCTTTAATAACATATTTTAAAATTGAAAATAAAAGAAAACAAAAAGATTATATTAATAAATGATAATTAATATGACATTTTTTTATTGATTTAATAAGTAATGGTTCAGACGATGCTAATCACTATAGCATCGTCTTCTTCACAAAACGACATTCAATTAATTAATAACCTTACCTCGAGGTATATCATTCTTACTAAAAATAATGAGAAATCTAAATAGAATGAAAATACTCTATCTTATGCATATTACACCCTAACTGATTTTTATTAATCATCGGCCACCTAACAAGGAGTTGTTGATATATTAGTATTGAATACATATTTCATCAAAATATCATGCTCCATGGAATTAACTTTTGAAATGTCACAGACAATACTAAAAAAGTCATCATATGTTATACTTTTTTTTTGCATAATACTTTTACCTTGGCTACTCTCAAAATGGCACACGTTTCTATTTTTCACTTAATTTTTTTCATGTAGAAGTAATATTCCCTCTTCATCAATCACTATAACAAAAAAAAAACAATTTCAATAATTAATAAAAAAATAATAATAAGTAGTTGATTAATATGGTACTTTAGGTTTTGCATTTTGAATAATAACTTTGTCTTCATATCAATATTTTCAACAAAAACTTTTCCTTTATTTTACTTTAAATTGTATTTTTCTTTCCCCACAACCAACTAATATTGATATTTAATCTTTTCAACCGAACTTAATTGCCATTAACTTTTATAAAAAACAAACTTAATATTAGTTACATCTAGGTTTTGAATTTTAAATATCAACTTTTCGCAATTTGTACCAGTCTTTTCAACATAAATATTTACTATTTTTACTCTACAAATTTCTCTCACACCCAAAGAAAGTTGTCAATAGCAAATACATTTTCTTTTAATCTTGTCATAATAACTTTTATGATTTGTTTCTGTTTCTCTTAGCTCATTTATGGTAATATATGTACTCATTAATAAAAAATGCAAGTGGTGACTTCTTAAGTGGTGACTTCGTATCAACTACCTATGATATCTCGTGATCAAGAAAGTCTTCAATTATTTCATGTAGAGAGCCAACCATGTGAAATAGAAAGAACCAACACCATGTTTTTTGGAGGGATATAATTCATATTTGGAGGGATATAATGCCTTTTTGGAGGGAGATAAATAAGAGTATACTAGCCTTAAGATGGGTAAGTTAGATGTTTTTAAAGAGTAAATGTCATTTGTTAAATTTCAATATTATTTGGTACCTTTTATCCAAATATTTTCTATTTTATTTATCATTGTCATTAATATTTTTTACTAACTCACATGATCATTGTTATAAATATCAATGGCCATCTAACTATTGGATGTGGGTTAGATCAACCTCATCCACACTCATAATTACAATTCAAGAATCAAATAATTTTTAATCTCACCAAATCATATTGAATATGTTGGATTTTTTCCATTAAAGAAAATTTGATCACCCTTAAAATTTCAACCTATTCCAACAATCATTGAATATTGTCGAAAGCAATCAAAAATTGATCACAAAACATAAATTTTAATTGCCTCTCATGAAAAAATTACTTTTCATTCAAGTTGTGGTTAATATAGATATTCATGCATTCCATGTTGTCGTGAGAGAATAATGTGGAGTAGACATAAGCAATTATTATTTTTTAACTTTTAGAATTCAAATAAAAATTATGGTTTTGCAACAAAATTTTCAATTATATTTTTTCACGATCAAAAATAATTTTGTTCAAAAAATCTCAAGTGCATGAGTTTTTTGAACACGGACATGAATACATAAACATATTGTATATAATAAAATTATTAATACTAGAAATGTAATAATTTAACATCATTATTGTAAAATATAATAAAATTAGGTTTTTAAAATTTAATATAATTTAATATTTTCATTTACAAATAAAATAAGAAACAACATTATATTAATAAATTTTAGGGTGATGCAAATGTTATGACATACAACGAAATATTATACAAAAACAAAATTAATTATACAAAGACAATTAGGATCCAACGCAAATTTTAATTTAATGGAAAATTTTTTAAATGAATTTTAATTTCATGGAAAAATTAATAAATGAATTTTAATTTCATGGAATAATTTTTAAATGAATTTTAATTTCATGGAATAATTTTTAAATGAATTTTAATTCAGTTAAAAACATTGCTAATATTTCCAAAAAAAAAAATTATATATATATATATATATATATTTGCCAGCATGACAACCCCACACCGATACATAGACGGGGAGAAGGACACGGTCATTCGCTTCGGAGGAGGGAGTGAGTAATGGTGCAGCTGAGATACAGGGCAAAACATTAGAATGGCAGCCAGATCCAGCTCGTCTCCATATACCTTATTTTCTATTCCTAGAGAGCCAGAATTTTGTAGTTCTGCCAGAGTTTCGTCTTTCTCTTCCTCTTCTCCAGTCGAAGTGCTTCAAATCGAGGTGTCTGTTTCGTAATCTGTGTTCCCATGTAGTCTTTATTCTCGCATTATGATCACTAATGAGTGATAATTCAGGTCTCACCCAATGATAATTTCTCCACGGAATCTATTGATTTCGATGGTTTCACTTTGCTCAAGGTAAGTTTTCTCTCTCATTTCACATACACTTATACGTTCTCGGAATATAATTTTTACCACGGTATTCTTTGATTCTGCTACATTTGTACGTTCTCGGAAGCCATTCTGGCATCCTTATAAAGTTGTTTATCTTCAACTGGTATCTTCCTCTAAAAGCAAGTCATGGTGGAGAACAGGTTCTTAAACATTCCTCATAAGTGTCATGTTACAAATGTGGCGTATTACACGCGACAATGTTTTTGCAGCCAATGCTTCACCAAACTGAACCTTCCATAACTGACATCTAACTGTCTGGAACTTGATAATAAAATGAAACTTAAATTTCTGAGCGTTATTTGAAAATTGAACATGTATATTTTTGACAATTATTATCTAACATTATTTTGTTTATTTTTTTTTTATTTTAATTGTGTGCATTTTATTAAAATTGTTTGAAAATATATAATATATTTTATTTAAAAGTGTTTGCCAAAATGATTGGACATAAAACTAAACCAAATTGTTCCATGGGAACTATTTGGTTTGATTCCTATTGAAATGCAATCTAAAATAGAAATTGAAATTTCTAAAACTCAATTAAAAAAAGATATACAAGTATTATCTTATATTAATGGGATAATGGATTGGGATGACCCATATACATGGTACTCCAATCAATAATTAAAAAAAAACATAAATAAATAATAAATTGCAACATTCTTCCTTAAGTTTTTGTGTGAAGAATTAAACACCAAGTTAATAAAAAAACATAAGATGAGGTTTTTTCAAAATATTCATGAAGTTATTCACTGGTTGTTTTGAATTTTGAATGTAAGTTATAATATTCTTGTTCTGAATATTTTTCTTTTGGAAAAAATAATTTACAATTATATATTTTATTTGGTCATGAATATTAGATTGAAAATTATATTTCTTGATTCTTAACTATTGCAGTAAAATTAGTAAGAAAAGAAAGTGCATATATGCTTTTCTTGAGTAGATGTTAGCTCTAAAATATCTTGTAGATGATTTTTTCTATTATTTTGAACTATATTTTTATATTTGATATTGAAATAATTATTTATATCTTATTTTTTGAAGAAATAAAAGTCTTTTAAGAAGAATATAATAAAATTTGTTGTGGATCTCCTTTCATTTCAAGTTGGTGCCTAATTGAAATTTAAATATCTGGCTAAATTATTGTGATTGCTAAATTATTGTAATTGAAATTAGGGAGAAGAATATAATAAAAATCTTTACATATTTTAGTATGTGAATAATTGTGTCTAGATGAATTTGTTGGGAGGAATTTAAGAAATAATTAAATATATTGTTTACTAAAATTATATATAATTTGATAATTATCAAATAATTAATTTTTTTATAATTTTTGTATAAATAATATAGTTAATTGTATGCGTTGTTTTGGATAAATAATTAATATTTGGATTAATAGTTGTATTTGCTATAACACAACTTAAAAAATCAATTTTTATAATAATATAAACTTGAGTTTCTAGGGATAGTCGTGCTACCACCATCCCTAGAAAGTACCTGAGTTTCTAAGGATTATCCATATGGAAATATTGCTAAAAATGCTCATTTGGGTTGGATGGCGCTTAATTCGTTATTTTTCATAATTAGAATATTATTTACATACATAATAAATAAAATTATCATGTCATCCAAACTAGAGGTGTCAAATAGGTTGTGCCGTATCAGTACGACTTGATTTTTTGTGTCCCAGTCATAGCACCTTGTCATGCTAAGCACGACAAGAGATCCCAATGACTTGGCCTGGCATGAGCTATTTGGCCTATGGCTGGGCACTTTCTTTTTGGGTGTGTTAGCTCGATTATGAGTTGTGCCGGGTTGTGCTACTTATGGGAAACTTGAATGCTCAACTCAAAAATCAATGTGCATTGCATTAAAAAGTGCATTTTAATTATGATTCAAAAAAATTCATTCATGATTCAAAATAATTAAATTTTTTTGAAATTTTAATTTTTATTTATTAGAAATATTATATTTATATATCAAAATAATATAATTAAAAAGTAAATTGCATTAAAAATTTAAATGAATTAAAATTAAATTAATTATAAAAAAAATTATTTGACATCGAGTTCAACTCAAAAATTAAAGTATTATATGAAAAAAAATAATATAAAATATGATATATAATATAAGATGAATCATAAATGAAAATGTATTGCTAGATGCCATTCTATGAGTTATTAATATGTGTCTATAGTATGATAGTGCGAATTCAAATTATTATTATCATGTATGATTTTGAAGATAGTGCTAGTGGTGGTTTCAATATTCTCAATATCTAATGAATCTTCATTCTTCAGTAACTTTTTTATTTTATTGTAAATATTTAATTTTGAATTTTCTTAATAATTCAAGTATGTAAGTACTATGATATTTAGTCATAGTTTGAATCCATTATCTGAAATAATAATAGGCTATTTTAAAAAAATAAAGTTTGATGCTATGATAGTTATTGGAGGAGTCGATAAATCACGTGCCATCTAAGATAGTATGAGATATGTGAATTTATATGATTTTTATTAACTTAAAATATATATATTTTTATTATTATCATGTGATATGATGAAAAATAATCAATATCTAATTTCCTAGATAACTCGTTCATTTTTGATAGACTATCCTATCATTTGCTCATTACTAAGCATCATCTTTGAATATTGTGTTCATATTTATATTTGGAGTCTCACTATAACTATAATATCAAATTTCATAATATGAAAATATTTTAGTAAATTTTTTATGAATAAAATCTTAAAGTATGTTTGCTTGGTTTAAGTAAATAGATATGTGTCTTAATATATTTTTTATATCTTTTATCTTAACCATAAAATCAATATACGTAGCCATATAATATAAAGTTAGAATGAAGGATTATTATTTTAAATATTTGATTTTCATTTTAATAGTTATGTTATTAAATGCATGATGTCCTCTATGCTTGCTAAATATATTATTAATATTGCATATGCATATGAGTGTAATGTAAGTAGTATGAGTGTACATAGATGAATAAATATTTATTGCATCATAAAAAATTTAAGAATTCCATAAAAGAAATTATTATATATTAGTATGAATCATCAATAATAAGTTTATTGTTTTTATTATTGAAATAATCATATATCATCTATTAGTAGCCAACACATAACTTTAATATCAAATAAGTATAATTTTGTCAGTCTCACATTCGGTTGCAATTTTTTTAGATTTGTTAATAAATATAAATTTCTAAATTCTTATTTGTTAGACATCTTAAAATATTTTAGTAAATTTTTTATTTTTTTTAATTTAGGAAAATTAATTTTTATTCATATTTATGCTATTAGGTTAATTACATGTTACATACTCATATGCACCTAATATAAAAATTTTATCTAACCGTTTTTTAATTTTTCTGATAAACATATTAATGATCATTCTTTTATTAGAAATATTATCGAATATAATATTAAAAATTTTATTCTAAGTATTCTCTAAGATCATTGTCATACATTCATATATGACATTATTATTATGAAGATATATGATATTCGAAAATACTAATTTTTTTATTAATTTTTCATTTTGAATTTATATAGTGGGTGGATATCGTGAACACTACTTCACTATATTATTAATATTTTTTAATTATTAATTATTTTTTAACTTATAATATTTTATTATGTCATTCTTATTAGTAGAGATAAGAATTCTATAATAGACTGACTGAAAGTAAGGTTACATAATATTAACTATACAAATATACTCCAAAAATTTAACTAAAAGACTTTTGATCATAATTAATTTGGTCATATATTCTCTCTCAAAGTCATTGTCATAAATAAATAGGGTCAATGAAGTTAAACTTGATCTAATTTTAAATGCCTTGTCATTTAGTTAGGTTTGTCTAGGATTTAATGTATTATATTTTTTGGTATATTGATCAATGTATCTCTTAAGGTGGCTGATATTACTTGTACTTTATATTTATATATATATTTTTCCAATATATATAATGTATTGAATTTTTTTCGATATTCTAAAAATTTTTATATTTTATTATGTTAAAGTGAATTTATACTATTAAAGTTTGTATAGTTTTAGGGGTTTTAAACGCATGACGTGGTCTTGACGTATATCGTGGTACAATGAAATATGTGCCCTCTAGCTTTATGTAATCTATTCATATTACTCTCTCCCTCATAATTTATTGAGCATTTTAACCTTCTTAATTTGTTTTCAAAATTTGTGTTTTCCAACATGTCTTAGCTGTGGTTTTTTTTTTATCTTAAGAATTCTTAGCAAGAAGGCCAGTATTTTATTCTCCAGGCCTTCAGTTGAAAATCCTAAGAATTTATTGAATTTGCTAGACTGCTTTCTTCCCAATTAATTTTTGTCTCACCCTGTTTCACTGTAAATAGCTCCAAACTGTCTCCTAAAACCCCTCCTTTCTCCAATTCAACCATATTCCAGCCCTCTTGGGTCACTACTTCTACAACATACCCTGGAGCTGGAATTATCTCCAAGGTTTTTGACTGAGAACATTTTCTTCCAGAATCCCAATGTGGCCAAATGACTCATCTCTCAATTGAGTCCAACCAAAAAAAGAATGAGAAGGAGAAATTAGTCTTATCTATGTCTCCCAAAAGTTAAGCTCATATGACATACCTCATAACTACATCTACAAGTGCATCATCAGATTTGGATCACTCTTTAGTCTTCCACTCTTTAACTCATTCGTTCGTCAACAACAACGAACCCCTACCGGCCTCCCCCACTTTTCTTAGGATATTGGGCTCCTAGAAATGCACTGGTAGTCTCATGATTAGTACCCATGCCTCGTTTAAGCTAACACTTGCCCCAAAACACCCTCCCTTAATGTTCCACGCCTTTAGATTCAACTTGAGATTTTGACATCTTAGTTCTCACTCTTAAGTCTACAGCCTTCTTTGCCTTTACATGCAATTCAAACTCTAATAAAATACTTTTTTTCCAAGTTTTGCTAATCCTAGTTTGCCTTTCATGCTCCACTCACGGACCACTCTTCTACCAACGGCTTCCAAACTCTTCTTTCTCTTTTGCTTGACTCCCATTGACTCACTACATAGTGACCCAGTTGCCAAAGCCGTTTCTTATTTTCTTCACCCGTACTTCCATCCTTGCTATCTTTCCCTTTTTGTTTGAGGGCGTCATTACCACATCAGCATAAGATCTAAATATTTTGTTGTTCGTCGTTATAAAAATCTTTTCTTTGACCCATACCTGTTGTTTGATCGCTATGCTCAGTTTCCTCAGTTTTGCAGCCAAAATAGCTCAACCTTCCCAATCTCCTTTCCCTTCACGGATGAAAAAAATATATTATTTTGCTTCCACATTGATGACACCCAAGCAAATGAAGCTCCCCAGTGTTTTTGTCTCGTGTCATTAAATAGTTTCTTCTTTTCTCCTTCCAAACTTTCTCTTATTTTCTCCACTCTTTCTTTGCTGCAAAACTCCAATCATTCTATAAAAAGTTTCTTTGGCGCTCAGTGTCTAATCTAACCCAAGACATTATTCTCTACTTCTTTCCACAATGAAACCTCTTATTCTACCTCTTTGTTCTTTAATCTTAATCTTGAACCCTTTTTATTCCACCATGAACCTTTGGATTTTTATTTTCACATATAGTCTAGAGTAATAGATGAAAAAAATCTATTGTTCAATATGTCTTAATGTTTTATCCTCTATTATCCCCTATTATGCATCTCAAAACTCCGAATTGTCACATATAGTCTAGAGTAAGAGATGAAAAAAATTGAAATGTCTGAATTATTAGAGAAACTAATGAAAATTCTAAATAAGAGTCCATATTAGAGAAACTCCAAATTCAACAAGTTATACAAGCATGTCCAATGCAAAATAAATAAAAATCTATTTTTCAATATGCAGATTACACGTCTAGGAAAATAGTCTTTATCTCCACAAATGTCAAGCATGTCCAATGCAAAATAAATAAAAATCTATTTTTCAATATGCAGATTACACGTCTAGGAAAAGAGTCTCTATCTCCACAAATGTGGTTCATACAAGAAATTAGTTTGCAAAATGTTTTCAAAAACATTATGAGGAACATAGGTCGTTCTAGTTCTTTTCAAACATGTTGTCGAGGAACTGTATACACCAGCTTGGGGGAGCATCTCCAAGGGTTTAAGGATGTTTTATATTATTGCAGATATTGGTTTTTTATTTAATTCTGTTGTAATTCATGGTGAAGTGTTGGTAGGGCTTTGGGTACTTGATATCATTCTATATGTTGGATTACTATATCATTTTCTTAGTTTGGATAATAAAATGAAAGTTTGATGTGATATAATGATTGCCACTACTAGTTTGCATGATCAAATGAAACTTTATGACTTTTATTTCCAGGCTCATATTAATGCTGAAGAGATATTTGGGATTCCGAACTCAGATTTGGTACCGGGTATATATGAAGGTGCAACAAATCTCTAGTATTCTTTATTCATCTTCCTTCCCATGTATAAAATATCAATGATAATTTTTACATACATGATAAATTGATCTATTTAATTTCGTTGTGTGATGCAGGTGGTCTGAAACTTTGGGAGGGTTCCCTTGACCTTGTTAGAGCACTCCATTCTGAAGTTCAAAGTGGACACTTGTCATTTGCTGGGAAGTGTGTTTTAGAGGTGGCAATTAATTTACACGCATAAAGTCAAGTTCTGTATATCAGCAAAGTTGTCCCATTGTCTTACTGTGTCAATGGGACTCGTTATGGGCAGACAAATAATTGGTATTGATGGTTACAAATGCTTAGCAAGCTCAGTGAATGTTTCCTTTGTGTTGCTGCTCACATTTACCAATGGGTCATGATATTTATTTTTATTTTGTTTATGTACTAGCTAGCAGATTAAGTTCCATGTGATCTAATTGGAATTAAGTAAAAAAATGTAATCATTGGATCTTTATTTATGGAAATATGAGGTTACATGTATTGAATCAATCAATTTTTATGCTCAATTTGGTATTGGAGAGATTGTTCTATGAGAAACATTAGGTCAGTTAGATATCTGCATAGACAAACTGATTTATTATATATATTTGAAGATCATCATTGTCTATATATAAGTGCTAACAAGAATATTGGGAATAAATAAACGTGATTTATGAGCAATTACTTCTTCTTAGTTAGTGATGATATCAATTTGGTAGGTAATGTCATTTTCTAAGAAGCATGAAATTCTTTATGAATAGATGATTTCTTACAGAAGTTATTAATATTCTAATGACAATACTGTTTTTTTGATGGTTTATTCATGTGAAGATGTCTTGAATACGTGTCTTTTGAAATTGGGATCTAAACATTTATATTCTGGATAGAATAAGTTTTATTGGCTTAATTTCAATTTTAAATCAGTATACAATTTGGAAATATTTAGGCTTAGGTTACAGCACACTGTTAGCTATTTACTTAAGAAAATAATAGCTAGCGATCTCAGCATAATTAAAGGAGAATCCCTGATTTAAAGATAAATTTAAATTCTAATTAGGGTAATCTTATCCATAGAAATCAACCTAGAAATCAGGACAGCTACAAGTTGATCTTATCTTTGAAATATTCAAATCTTTTAACACTTTTCCTCAAGCTGATTTGAAGATATTACACAAACTCAGCTTGTTTATAAGAGATTTGATTGCTGCCTTGGATAATCCCTTAGTAAAGATATCTGCTACTTGTTATTTTGAAAGAACTTAAGACGTGCGAATTATTCAACTCTCCAACTTTTCTTTGATGAAATATTTATTTATCTCAATGTTCTCAGTCTTGTAATGTTGTATTAGATTATTGGCAATGCTAATAACAACTTTATTGTCACAATATAACTTACGATGGATCTTTATCTTCAATTATCCTTTTCAACCATAATAATTCTTACATGCCTTATCCAATTACTCTGTATTCAGCCCCAACACTAATCCTTATCACCACAATTTAATTTTTACTTCTACATATAATCAAGTTTCATCCTACAAATCTCACGAATCAGATGTAGACCTGCTCACCATGCTACCTGCCTAATTTGTATCTGATTAGTCTTTTATTGTAACTCTTCTCTTCTTGAATAACAGACCTTGGCCAAGATAATTCTTTAAATATCTAAGAATTTGTAATATTGTTTTAAGATGTTCTTACTTTGGTGCATGCATAAATTGAGTTACCATGTTCACGACAAATGATATATCCAGACTTATGTGAGTTAGGCAGATTAGTTTTCTCATCAATTTTTGATAGTTTTCTAGATCAACATTCTTTTTACCTTCAAATTTTTCAATGTTTTGGTGAAGTTCAATTTGTATATTTATTGGTTTTCTTTTTTTGATCTTGCTATTTTTATTTCAACAAAATATTTGAGTTTATTAAAATCTTTAATTTAAAATTTAATAATTGTTACTCTTTTTAATTGTTGAATTTAATTATCATCATTATCTATAATGATAATATTATTAATATAAAATGTAAGAATAATAACTTCTTGCTCTATTAATATGTCAATAAAATATGATGTTGTCTAATTGGTCTTGGGTGTGTCCCGCCTTTTAAATGGACTTGGAAAAATGATCAAACCAAGCTTGTAACAATTATTTTAGATCATACATTGATTTGATCAACTAGTACACTTGTTTTTTTCTTGAGCATCATAAGACATCAGTGGGAGCTGCAAATAAACATTATCTAGCTCTCTATTCAAAAAAATAATTTTTACATTCATTTGATGTAAAGACCAATCCCTCATTGATGTTAGAGATAACAACACTCAGACTATATACATTTTTTCTACAAGAGTAAAGTCTCAAGATAGTCAATACCATATGCTTCGGTATACCCTTTTGCAAATAGTCATGCTTTATATTTGTACACTATCCCATCAGTTTTATATTTGATGATGAAAACTCATTTGCACTCAATTAGTATCACTCCAATAGGTAAAGAAGTGATCTCATCCACTAGTGAAGATTTATATTTTGTCAAGATATGTGTTGCTCATGTTGATGAAGATATCTGATTCATTGATATAGAAACATCATTTTATATGACTCCTTATCAGATGCTAGTTTAGTTATTATGAGCCCTATGATATAATGATGTAATTATGTGAAACCAAAAAATAATTTAATGATTAAAATAGTTTGTTATTGGAAGGTGAAAATAAAGATGTATTATTAAAGGTGTCAAATGAGCTGTACGACCATGGCAAGACACGAGACACGACATAAAATTATCATGCAAGGCTCGACACGACATAAAATTATCATGCAAGGCTCGACACGACATGCTCCAAAATAGTGCCTAGATCATGGTTGTGTGGGTCGTGACATGACTCATGCCATGCTGGCCCAGCACATGTTGTACCTCACGTTGTGCTTGGCACGACAAGCATACCAGAAAAGTAGATGACACCTATACGAATAGCGTGATTGTTTTTTGAAGAATCAGTTGTGCAAAAAAAAAATAAGGGCCAACTTTGTCAGTGGGTCATTTTTTGGTCATTTAGGCCCCCCATGGCCCAAAAAAGATAGTGATAGGATAGTGGCTATTATTGTCATGTCAGAAAAATAAAAATAATTAAACATTAGTATTAAAACGAGTTGTCAAATTGATTTCAACGGTTTATGAACTGAAATCCAATGACTGTCAGATTTTTGCCATGTTTTTAATTAAAAAATATTTTTTTTTTATTTTAAAAAATTTTCTATAAATACCTAAACTCATATTTTAATCCTTCACAGTTAATTTGTAAACTCTATCCTTTTTTTTAGTGCTATATAAAAAATCTTGTGCTTTCTTTTTAAGATTTTTTTTGTAAATTAGATATTATTGATATTTTTTATTTTACTGCATGAAGATTTTAGTATTTTATGATGAGCATCATCTAAGCATGATAATATGAGGTGCAATGCAAGTGTAACATTCTAATTGTCAGCTGCACAAAGAAAAATCAGGTATATATTGTAATGCAGTGCAATCTTAGATTATTAAATTAATTAAAAAATCTAGTAAAAGTAGAAACTATTAAAAATATTTTTAATGAATCTAACAAAAATGAATTTGATGTAAATATTGATAATAATGATCATCTGACCAAATGTCTCAAGTCTAGATTGAAATTAGATTTTTTCTTATTATCTCGACTCATTTGCCTAAACAACAAAAAAATAGGTGAATTTTAGTAGTCTTGACATTTTTTTTACATAATTAAAAATAAAAATGCTAGGAGTATTGAAGAAGATTCTACATAATATATATATATCGTAAAAAAATATCTATATGTAAAATTACTAGTGATATTGATTATCTTAAGTGACATGTCGATTAATTCACTAAAAAATTTGATGTATTAAATCCCAGATAAATTCAATTTAGTGGTAGAACTTTTGAAATTATATCAATTTTAAGTTTATTGATCCTTTTTATTTAGTGCTAAGAGCTTGAGAGAGATGATATTATTAAATTAGTTACTATAATGAATCTTTAGATTAAATAGTATGTAAACTTATTTTCAACATGCTTATTATATAATTTATAGGTTCACAAGTAGGAATGATATAATCCAATATTTTAAATTAAAAAAATAATTAGTAATTAATGAACTTAGGAAACATAGTGGAATGATATCTTTGATGTCTTATATCTAAACTAGTCATGACATATCATTCGTGTGTCTTATCACCTATTATGTCAATTTTAAGTGAAAATCAAATAAAAATATTTTATGATTGCATGATATTATTCTTTCGCATGATGACTTGTCATATGTGAGTGCGTGATGATGATTTTTAGGGAATATGATATTTAAAATAAAATTTTTAGGATCATATTTAATATTTTAGTGAATTTTTTAATTTTAAAAATTCACTAAAATATTTTAGGATGTCTAACATACAACATGAGTTTCACACTATATTTGTTAGCAAACATAAAAAAGAAAAAAAAATTCAAATTAATGTGAGACATTATTGAAATTATACCTAATTGATGTTAGATTCATGTGTTGGATAACATGTTTATATATCATGATATTATTTATGATTGTTGTAATGATATTTTGAGTACAATCATGCATACCATATTTTGAGGCAAATGAAGGAGTGATTTGTGGAATAAGAGCGAGTTGTTTTAATACTTAGATATTAATTATTGCTTTATCTTTTTACATGATAAAAAAAAATTGATATATTGGCATATTGAGTTGGTAGAAATTATATGAATCTATTTATTTCATTTTATATAAGATGATACGTGATATACTAACTCATCTTGTATCTAGTATAATATTAGAGTCTATTTTTTCAGTAGTTGTGAATATTATTCTAAATATGAGATTTTGATTGCAATCATATTCAATAATGAATATTTATGATAAAATAAAAGAGTTAGTGGGGTATGATGAAATTATTATGGTTAGTACTGATATTAGAATTAGACATGACAATCTAAATCAAACTACTGACACAAATTGAATAGTGATTATAGATTATTCTATTTGTCATGTCTTATGTTTTATGAATTTATTTTTATTGATGTATTTTTTTTTTAAATTTAAATATTTTCAATGTTATATTTACATTTAACTTAATTTTTTTTAGTAACTGAGTATTGATTACTAACTAATGACAACCCACAACCCACTGGACATGACCCGTAGCCATGCCTCACATGCCCCATTACACCCCGCAACCCATATGCCAACAAGCCCAGTTGGTCCCCCTAGTAGGCCCAAGGTCGTTGACTGCTTGGCTAATGCACAACCTAAAGCCTCAAGGCCCAATGGTAATGCCATTCCGGTCTGCCTTTGGCCATTGCTAATGCCCAATGTGCAATGCCAAGTTGGATTTGGCTGGGGGTTGGTTAGGGGCCACAGATAGTCGGCGTTGCTAGGTGCCACAACCAGG
This sequence comes from Sapria himalayana, assembly GCA_029783825.1. NCBI lineage: Eukaryota > Viridiplantae > Streptophyta > Magnoliopsida > Malpighiales > Rafflesiaceae > Sapria > Sapria himalayana. Next base: position 1,479,413 of record JAREIK010001258.1, on the reverse strand, counting down.
CCAATGCCGTGGTAGATGGCCATCTTGTGCCACTGCTAGCCTGATTTGACCTAGCATGACCAACATGCTAGGTTCGTAATGCTGTGTCATCGAGCCATGGTGGGTTGTTAGAATTTTGTGAGTGATGATGGATATTTGTATGGAATTCAGCTATGATGACATGTTTTGCAAGATGACACGAGGAACAATGATAATTGCTCATGAAGCGAAGTGTGAAAGTTTGTACAAGCTGCCAAGTCGTATCATCAAGCCACAAAACAATGGCTTTCATTGTGGAGACTAATGTGACAATGGAGAAGAATTAGTCCATGGAGAACAATAGATATCAAGCATGACATGAAACTAGAGTATTGTGACTTCTTGTGGAGGCAAATGTTATCATTGAAAATGAGTTTATGGAGAATTGATTCTAGTCACTACATAAAGATAAGTTGTTTTTATTGAGTTCAATGAAGGCATTGCCTAAAGAACTTGATAATGCAAGTTTGATATGATTGTGGGGAACAAGTAGTCCATGAAGAATAAGGAGCTCATAAAGAATAATAGACTCCAGTCACAATATGAAAATTTGGTGTCACGTTTGAGTTCAAAGTTACGATATGAAAACATGATGTTACAATCAATTACAATGTCATGACTTGTCTTGAGTTGTGACATGGAGACATGTTTCACGACTCAATTCAGATGAAGCTGGGAACTCGGGCAACCAATTTGAGGAAGAGCTTGAGCTTCTAAAGTTGAGCACAAATGTATCTAATGAAATAATAATAGAAGTTGATGTGCCTTAGAGTAGATGTATCAAATGGGCTTTGCCATGCCGACATGGCCTATTTTTTTCATGCACAATCATGCCATCGTGCCGTGATGTGCACGACAAGGTTAAAATTTTTTGTTGTGCCAGTCATGGCATGGTGTGTGGTCCATCGTGCCTAGCACGACACGGTGGGCATGACAAAGTGCACGGCCATGCCTTTCGTGCTGAATGGCGAAGAGGGGAAAACCGGGAAAAAATTGGTTACGTGGCTGATTTTTTTTTTAAAATTGACGATGAATTGCAAAGAAAGGATCTCGTTATATCACTCGAGCTGATTTACTGTGCCATCGGGCTAGGCACATGGATCGTGCTTGGTCCGACCTGAGGCATGGCTCATGTCGGCTCGACCTGAGCATGGCTCATGTCGACCTGGCCTGAGTCTCGGCTCCAAGCCGTGCCAGGCACTGTTGAATTGAGCTGGGCCATGGGCCATGCCTAGGTTTTCCAACCTATATTTTTAAGGCACGACCATGCCATTGTGCTGTTCTGTGCACGACATGGTTAAATTCTCGTGCCATGGCAGGCAATACATGGTGGCGTGGTCCACTGGCCCAACATGGTACGGTGGCACGGTCGAGTGCACAACCATGTCAAATTGTGCTCTGTTACTTGTTGTGTGATGGTGGCTGGCTTACGGGCTAACTAATTATAATCAGCCTAATGATTGATTGTTTTAACAAAATTGGATTGCCTGGGTGATCGCCCAATGGGTACCTCGTGGGCTTTCACCTGGGCTAGTTTACCATTTTGCCAGGCTAGACACATGGGATATGCCTAGCCCGATATGAGCCACGACTCATGCTGGCCTAGAATGACATGGCCCATGCCATGAGGCAGCCCGACTCGAGGCACTGTTATGGATCGTGCTGTGCCAGGCTTGACACTATTGAATCAGGATGGTTCGTGGGCCATGCCTGTGCCTCCTGGCCTATTTGACACCTTTAATGTAGAAGGGCCAGGCAATCTAGGCCATGCACAAGGTACTGCTTGATTGAGCCGTGCCTGGCCCAGCATGGCATAGTCTAGAATTGTGCCTGGGACCCATGTCGGGCGTGGTTTGAACCCGATCGCCCATGACACTCGATGCTGACTCCTTTTATATATCATAACGAGTTAGGGTGGGAAGACATGATCAATCATCACGATAACGATAAGTCTTTCGATTAGATTTTCATAGGATCCAAGTGTAGTCAGTATTATTCAGGCCTATTTTCAGTCTGCATATCGTAGGATTTCTAGGTCCACAACTAGGAATAACATACTAAAATATTATAAGTTAGAAAAAAAATAATAATTAATAGATTTAAGGAAAATAGTGACGTGATGTCCATTATATTTGATATCTGGATTAGTTACGATGATGTATTTTATACATGCCTAATCACTTATTATATATATTTTAAATAGATACTAAATTAAAAAAAAATATTAGAACCCTTAGAGATTCTTCATCATCATGATGGTACGGTCATTTATGAGTACATAATAAGAATTTTTAGAAAATATAATATTCAAAATAAAATATATAATATTACATTTGATAAAGCATCTAATGATATAATAATCATTAACATATTTGTTAAAACTATTAGAGATGAACGTATTTTTAACATGTTTGTTAAAAATACGCAACTCACTAAAATTTTTTGGTATACTTCGCAGACAATGAGTTTTGTAGTTTTTATTTAATTGTAGTTCTAAAGAAGAAAAAATTTCAATTGGATGTGAGATACTATTAAAATTACATATCATTTATGTTTGAGTTATGTGTTAGATGCAAATACGTGATATTCGATTATGTCAATTGTAAAAGTGACGAATTTATTATTGACGAAACTGACTGATATGAGATTGTTCAATTCTATCACATACAGATAATAAGAATCTTGATATTTTATAATGGTAGAAATCATACGAGTTCACTTATCCTGTATTATCTAAGATTACATGAGATTTATTGACTTCTTCGGTGTCGAGCGTAGTATCAAAATCTATTTTTTTTATTGCAGTAAATATAATTTCAGATATGAGATTGTAATTAAATATTATTGAGGTATTAGCATGGATGAAAGATTGAGATGAATTCGAGTTTTGACATCCAAGATCATGCTGTAATTACAACAAGAGCGGAAGAGATAGTGACAGATGATGATTCATGAGATTTTGATGAGGACTAAGATTCAACATACCGCTAGTAATACTATTAGATGTTTATGGAATTAATCATTGATGTATTGATTTTTGAGCTTGTATTATTATTTTGCAATTGTATTACGTTGTGAAACAGTTTAAATTTATAATATTTATTTTATATTAATTTTATGAGTTGTGAGTTGTAAATATAATTTTATTTTATTTTTGTTGTAATTAATTTTGTATTAAAATTTATAATATTTAGAATAAAAGATGACTTGATTTCAAATGGGCCTGAAACAGCATGTCCTGATAAGTCACGACATGACCTAGCACAAATTCTCCAAAGCTCTGCATGAACCAGCCTGGATTCGGTAAACTTGGGCCATGCTGTGCCTGCCTTTGCACAATACAACTTTTGTACCGGGCTCGAGTGGACAACCAAAAAATGGGTACTGTCGGCCCAACACGACTCGTTTGACACCTCTACTCTAATATGATCTTGACGAACAATGAGTTTGTGGAGAATAATATATTTCTATCATAATCATAGTTATTTGAGAAACAAAGTACGCTAAGGCGTAAAAGTTATTTGGAGCCTTGAGGTATAATGCACAATTCAGATGCATATTTTTTTTTTTTGAGGTGTACAAAACCTAATATATATATAAATTATATATTTCATAAATTATTATCCAAAATTCTTGTGTGTGTATAGATGTATTTATATATTTAGATGTACATGTAAGAATATAGATATATACATACGTATACATATATGTACATACATATATTATACAAATCTATATATAGCTATACATGTGTATGTATACACACAAACACACGTATACATATATATGTATATATGCATGCATATATGTATAAACATATGCATACATTCATACATACATATATATATAAGTATGCATTTATATGTGTGTGTGTGTGTGTGTGAACGAACTAGTTGTCAAAGCTATTTTCAAGAATGAGATGTTTGATCTTATTCCAAGAATGAGTTATCTGAGCTCTTTCTAAGAATGAGTTTCTCGAGCTTGTTCCAACAAACGAGCTACCTGGGCTAGTTCCAACTAACAAGCTTCCAGAGCTCCTTCTAAGAATGAGATGTCCGAACACCTTCCAAGAATGAGTTGCCTGAACTCCTTCCAAGAATGAGCTGGTTGAGCTCGTTTCAATGAATAGCTACATCAGCTCATCCCAAGAATGAGCTAGTCAAGCTTATTCCAAGGATGAGGTAATCGAGCCCGTTCCGATGATCAAGTTGTAACAGTTTGTTCCAACAAATGGGCTAGCTGAACTTGTTCCAAGGACAAGTTGGCTGAGCTTTGTTCCAAGGAAGAGCTAGATGAGCTCGTTCTAAGGGCAAGCTCGTTCCATGGACAAGCTGGGTGAGCTCGTTCCAATGACGAGTTGCTATAGCTCTTTAGATGAGGTGAGACATGCTGGGTGAGATGCACTTTTTATCTAAAGCCTCCAGCACATTTCAGAAATGTTCACCACTCATCACAGGCGAGACATTTTTGTATGTGCTTCGTGGCATATGTGCTTTAGGAATGCCTAGGCATGTCTTTAATATCTATGTTCATGACATGGTGATATAAAGTTCCGATTGCAGTCAAAATCGTGACATGAAAATATGATGTCTTGACTGAGTTCAATGTTGTGACATGAAAATATGGAGTCGCAACTTAGTTTAGAGTCATGGTATGGAACTTTGGTGTCGCGATTCCATGCATAAAAAGATATTAACTAGGGTAAATAAGTTAAGGAAATGCTGTCATAATTTAGTATTAATATTTTTGGTGAAGAATCAATTGAGATAACAACTACATTAAAAAGGTCTAAATGGGTTAGAAATTCACTTGTGAGATATGTTGATAGTGCATACTATAGACAACATACTGTGGGAGATGAACCCATTACTTTGCGGGAGGACATAGCCTTTGAGGAGTTAATGCAGTGGAGCAAACCATGAAGGAGGAATTATAGTATTTGAAGAAGAATAACACTTGAAATCTTGTGAAATTATCTTTAGATCAGAAGGCAATTGGATGCAAATTAGTGTTCAAAAGAAAATTAAAGGTTAATGGAAAGACACAAGTATAAGGCACGATTTCTTGTCAAGTGGAAGACACTGGCAATGATGAAATTTTCTTTTTGATAGCTAATATATTCTCTATTAAGGTGGTGTCAGCCACTTCAACAAAGTATAATCTAGAAGTTGAGTAATTAGATATGAAGATAATATTTCTTTATGGTGACTTAAAAGAAGAAATTTACGTGGAGTTGTTGATTGATTTCAAGGTGAAACATGATGAAAATTTGTAAAGTCGAAGAAATTTTTGTGTGAGCTAAAATAATATTCTTGGATGTGATACAAAAAAAATGACTTTTTATCTTGCAGCTAGGATTCAACAGATGTGAGGTTGATCATTGCATCTACACTAATAGGTTAGGTAATAATTTTATATTCCAACCTTACAGATGGATGACAAGTTAATGGTGAGAAATAATATTGATATGATCAATTTAGTCAAGAGGTTACTTGCTAAGAAATTTGATATGAGTGATCTCAGGGCATTAAATCTTATACTTGACATGGAAATTCAGAAAGATTTGGCGAAGAAGATGTTTTGTCTTGAGCATTTGCCAGTGCAGTTGAAAACCTTATGTTTGCCATAAGATGTATTAAAATTAGATTCAATATTTTACATGTTATGAGAGTGTGTAGAAGATTCTTATTTACTTCAAGAAAAAAATATTGGATTGCCATCAAAAGAGTACTCAAGTATTATTGTGGTGCTCTTAATTATGTATTGTAGTTCAATGAGAATATCAATAAGAAAATTATTTGATATCCAAAGGTCTACAAGTGAGAATGTCTTTAGTTTGTATGGTGATTATGTGAGTTGTTGAGCAAAAGATAAGTTGTAGTTCACATTACATTCATTGAGATAGAATATTCGACTCTTACTCATGTGAATAAGAAAATTATTTGGATACAAAAATATGTTTAGAGTTTGAATTTGAGTAGAAGGACTTGAGAGGCTCAAATACGACAGTCAGAGTGTCATCTATCTACCTAGAAATCTAAATTTCCGTGCAATGACAAAGCACATTGACATCTAGTACTAGGAGCAAGATGCCTAAAAACTGATTTGATAGGAGAAAATTAAAATGAAAAAGATTGTTGTTGATTATTTAACTAAGACTGCGAGGATGGAGAAGTTCCCGTGGTACATAGATGAGATTAGGGTGAAGAAGAAATATTTGTCAAATGAGAAAATATTAAATTTAACTCATTCTTATAAAGTTGAAACACGAGTTTACTATCATGACTCTGGAATATGGAGTCGCGACATAAATAAGTCATAATATGTTTTGTTTTGCTGTGGTTGGAAGTCTCATATACTCGATTCCTAATCTTGTTATGTGAAGTAGCGACAAAAAAATAATAATGGATTCGAGTTTTGATCATATTCTTTGAGACATGAATGTAGTCGCAATATGAGTTTTTATTGTTACAACTGAAAAATAGAAGAATTTGAGTTATAACTTGTTCTTTGGTATTGCAACATGAATGAAGTCGTGATATTATTCTTTAGTGTTGTGACATATTGTGACTTTGAATTAAATTACAACATGATTTGTGTTATAGCAATTAGTGGTTTAAAGATTCAATTCGTGATCTTTTTTTTTTTGATGTTGTGACATGTATGAAGCTATGACATATTATGTTGTTGCATTTTAAAATGCAAGTTAAAAGTTTTTTACTTTACTATTTAAAGATTTAAAAATGAAAGATGAAAAAGTATGAAAAGATATAGTTACTTTATTGTTATAGAAATATAACTAATGCTCATCACAAAATGTAAATAGTGAAAAAAGAAAATTCTTTTTTTTTATTTTTTTTATTCTTCTCTCATTTTCTCTCCTCTCCCCTTCTCCTCAAGTGTGATGTGTATTTTTTCTATATGATCTCTCATTATGCGATGTGTATTTCTTTTCATCTTTGAGAGTTCTATTTGTGTTAAATTATCCCTCATCGGAAACTCTAAATCTTAATTATCATTGTGATTCCTAATATTTGATAAAAGAGGGAGGTTGAGTCTGTTATCTCAAATCTAACACTTGGTGTCAAAGTGATTATCTGTAGTACATGAAGTTCTAACAATTATGACAAATTTAATGAATATGATTAATGAAAATATGTATGCGTTGAATTTGAGGAAGGATATGGGTGATGATTGCATTGTTTGGGAAACAAAAATTTATATGATCGATCCAAATTATATCGAGAATGCATTTTGATGATGCTTCCGGAATATCATAATAAATTAAGTTATGCATTTTATATATTTATTTAAAGATGATGAATTTTATCTTCAACATCATTTTTTTTCATTGTATGTCAAATTAATTATGATTAAGAAAGAAAAAAGAGAAATAATCTCCAAAATACAAAAAATAAGTATGCATGTATATATATATATATTAATTTTTTTGTAATTTATTTTTTTTGCAAAAATAAATTATATTATTGCAAGCTAAGTCATACATAAGCCAAATGATAGAAGAAATTTTAGGAAAATATGATTTTGTTTAACTAATAAAAATGGTGTCAACATAATTTTATTAAATTCTTGTGACAAGATTACTAGAAAAGAAACACACACACACACACACACACACTCATGCACACATATAGATACACATTTTATTTATAGAATTACAAATGTCAAAAATTATTTAAAATATCAGAAGCATGCTAGATAAGAAATCATATCATATATGGATATAAAAATTTTGTATTATTACTTGTCACAAAAATATAAAAAATTTCAAATTGAAAAATACATACAGAGAAGAATATGTTATTGAAAACATATTTAATTTTAAAGATAAAAAAATTAGTGGTAAAATTAATAATTAAATGAGTATCACAAATATGTGAAGTAAAATTAAGAAGGTTAAATTTTATATCACTACTACAAAAAGAAATGGTTCTTTTAGATAATACCTCTATCAAGATAAATAACTTTATGTTTAAGAAAAATATCTTTTTTTAATTAACAAATAAAAATAAAATATAGTTGTTTTATTAAAGGAGAGATGCAATATGTATGATATTAATAAAAAAAATAATGATAAGTTTGTATATTAAGATATTAAATAATAATTTATATTAATTAAAATTATTTTTTATTATTGTTCATAATTTTTTATTATAATTTATAACTCATTGTTTTTATTCATAGTTTAATATTTTACATTTTTATCATTTTTAAGTTTGTTTTCTTATATAAATATGTAATTATACAAATACTAATATATTAGATATTATAAACATTTTAAAATTAAATATATTTAAATAAGAATAATATTGAGATTATTAATTACTTGAGAAATATTTGTTTTGTATATATATGTTGGTGGTCATATTTTTAATGCGATGATAAGTACCTTTGTCCAAAGGCAGTAAAGCTTAGGTTTCTTAGACATAATTTCTCCTGACTTATAGGGGTAATATTATTGAGATATTAACATCTTCTATATTCTCTCGGTAAAATGAGTGCCTTGTGCACTGAGTATGAACTCTATATTTTCACTTATGTATTATTGTTTATGAAATAATAAAAATATTATGCTTATTTTATTGAATATTTAAATAATATTTAATGTTTTTTTGGGAATTTTAGTATCTTTTTTGTTTTTAAGTTTGATATTATTTCTCTTTGATATCATTATTATAAAGTTTGTCATTTTACTCTTATATTTATCATTTTTTTATAATTTACCAGAAATTTTATTTAGTTCACAAATGTTATTACAGAAAATATAAAAAATGAATAATTTCACTTCAAATTATATTACATGGCTAGAAATGATATCTATTTAAATTTTTTTTTTACATATTTACAACTGTTTGTTCACATCCATTTATTACAGTTATTCACAACCTGTTTATTACAGTTGTTTATAGTTATTTATTATAGTTATTCACAGCTGATTATTACAACTGTTCACAATCGTTTATTATAGTTATTCACAATCTTTTATTTTAGTTATTTACAATTGTTTATCATAGTTGTTCACAGTTGTTTATCACAACTGTTCACAACTGTTTATCACAACTGTTCACAGCTGTTTATCTCAACTATTCATAGCTATGTACAGCTATTTATTACAGCTGTTCACACGTAATTTACTGCACTCCTTAAGCTGGGTTGTAAATGTTAAGAAAATCTAGCTTGGATACTAACTGATCAAATCTTTTCCTTGCCAATGCTTTGGTGAAGATATCTTCTGTCTGTTGAGCTGTAGCAATGTAAGAGATTCACAACCTTCTCTTCGATCTTTTTCTTGATAAAATGTAGTCTATTTTTACATGTTTGGTTATATCATGGTAAACCAAATTCTTTGCTATGCTAATCACAGACCGATTATCACATAAGATTTACATATATTTGTTAACATGGATCTTTAGCTAATGATAGATTCTGCTCAGTCACATACCTTTACAAATACCCAAGGCAAGAGTTCTAAATTCGGCTTTTACTGAGCTTCTTGCCACTACAACCTATTTTTTGTTCCTTCAAGCAACCAATTCCTCCACAGAAATGAGCAATAACCTGACGTTGATTGTCGGTCAACAGGTGAGCCTGTCCAATCGGCATCGGTAAAATCTTCATGTACTTATCACTAGTTTTCTCAAATATTAAACCTTGGCCAGATGTTAGTTTGAGGTACCTTAAGATTCGGTTTACTGCCTGTATTTATTCTTTAGTTAGATTATTTATGAATTGGTTAACTACGCTGATAGTGAAATTGATGTCCGGCTTGGTGTGCAAGAGGTAGATGAGTTTATCGACTAATCCATGATATCTACCTTTATATACTAGAGCTTCATTGAATTTGATTGTGGTATCATGGGAGAGTTAGCTGACTTGTATCTAGTCATACCAGTTTTCTTTAGTAGATCTAGCACATATTTTTGCTAGGAAACTGATATTTAATTTTTAATCGAGCAATCTCCATGCCTATGAAGTATTTGAGGTTTTCCAGGTCTTTGACTTCTTATTCCTTGATCAAAAATAATTTTTCTCTATGTTCTTTTTGGTGATCTTTCATGAGAATGATATCATCAATATAAACAATGAGGTTGACCCTTCGTTCTCCCTCAATATGTTTAATAAATAGCATATGAATTGTTTGACATTGCGTGTAACCATATCTTTTAACTGCCTTGGTGAATTTGTCAAATCACGTCCTGGATGACTGCTTAAGGTCTTACAATGATTTCTTTAATTTCAGCATTGAGTTTCGTGTTTTTATATTCTTTACATCTAAACATACCAAAACTTGTCAAACTAAATTTTGGTATGTTTAGGCATGATAGGGTCTTCAAGTACACTTTCTCATCAAGCTAAATATTTCGAAAAATATTTTTTACATCTAACTGATATAATGACCAATTCAAAATTATTAGCTAGATAGAGGACTCTTATTATATTGAGCTTTGAAACTGGGGCAAATGTCTCATTGATAGTCAATGCCATAGGACTGAGTGAATCCTTTTGCAAATAGACGAGACTTGTACCTGTTAATGCTGCCATCATAGTTATACTTCACAGTGAAGATTCATTTGTAACTTACAACCTTTTTCCTATTTAGAAGTATAGTTATTACACATGTTTCATTTTTTTCCCGTGTTTTTGCTTCTTCTTTGACTATTTTTTTTTCATTCTGTAACTTTGAGGTATTCTTGAATAGATCTAGGTATTTGAATTTTATCCAGGGAGCTGAATACGGCACGATGGCTAGGGGATAGATTATCATATGCAATGAATTTTTGGATTGGATGCTTATTATATGTTCTCTTTCCTTTTCTTAAAGCAATAGACATGTCATCAGGTTTCTCAAGAAAAATATTATCCTCGTAATCAACTGAAGCATGTGGAGAATAAGAATTCATAAGATTGTGATTTCGTTCTCTATGTATAGACACAAAATTTACTAGCTTCTTGTTGCAACAGTGTTTGTTCCTCTAGGAGATCATTAGACCGAGTATGGTTTGGACATGCTGACTCACTGCATAGAAGATTGAGAAGTGCAACTTCCCAAGCCTGATATTTTCAAGTTATATTTCTTTCTCTTTGAATATTAGGTTTGGGATAAAATGATTGATTTTTAAAAAATATGACATTCATGGATGTGTAGAATCGATGTGTAGACGGATAGTAATATTTGTACCCCTTCTGAGAATGTGAGTACCCCAAGAAAATGTATTTAAGTGTTTTAAGCCCTAATTTCTTTCGGTGCTGTGAGTGGATGTGAACAAATGCAGTATACCCAAATATTTTAAATGGAAGGGTTTACATGACTTGAGTGTATGGAAATGAAGTGAGGAGTACCTAGTGAGAAGTTTTGAATTGGAGGACTCGAGAATGCATTCGATTGATGAGATAAGTGGCTGTAAAGACAGCTTCTCCCCAAAAACAGTGAGAGACATGAGTATTGAACATCAAGGAACGAGCTACATTAAGGATGCGTCTGTACTTGTGCTCAGCTATTCCATTCTGCTGATATGTATCAATACAAGAACTGTGATGAATGATTTTTTGTGTTAATATATAGTCTCTCAATGAGTGTTAAGAGAATTCCATGATATTGTTAATCTGTAAGACTTGAATTTTGGCTTAAAATTGAGTTTGGATCATGGTGTGAAATTTTTGAAATAATATAATCTGTTCGGCTTTTTCTTTTATTGCGATATAGCCATTTGAGATGAGTGTGATCATCTACAAACATGACAAATCATTGAGTATCATTAATATTTTTTATTCATGAGGGTCCCCACATGTCATTGTGAATAAGAGAGAAAAGTTGAGATGATGCATATAGATACATTGGATAATAGGTGTGAGTATGTTTCAATAATTAACACACTTCACATTAAAAAAGAATTAGGGTTTTTATTGATAAATAGTGAAGGAAACAAATTTTAAAGGTAAATAAAATTTAGATGTCTTAATCAAAAGTAAGATAACACAACTTCATTTTCTTTATTTGATTCTAAAGGATCACCATGAGTAAATAAACTGACAATCCTTGAAGTTTGTATAGACTCGGATCTGCAAGCCTGAATTTGATAGAGTCCAACACCCATCTTAGCATTGCTAATTTTCATTCCTGACATCAAAATTTGAAATTTACAATTATTAGAGATAAAATGAGCAATGCATTAAAAGTGATGACATTGGTCACCAATATTGACTCAATGCCCTCAACCTTAGAGATAGATCTATCTGTCATTTTTGTTATCATTTGTTTATCAGAAGGACGGTAATATGTGAATAAATATTTTGTCCTTGTCATATGATCAGTCCACGATCTATATCTCATTGTGTGTAATATTGAAACATATATGATTATCTTTGGTGGCAATGAAAACCACTGAGGAGCTTTTCTAACTTTGGAGCTGTTGATGCATTGCTTTCATAGTGTCTATCATCTGCTCTGTACTAAATGAAGGGACTTCAATAGGTTTGATTTCTTTGCTCACAACAGTATTTCCATGACTTTCCTTAGGCTTCCAATTAGTAGGTTTCCCATGAATCTTCCAGCATGTATCACGATTATGTCCAGGCTTCTTGTAGTAATTATACCAGGGTTTGCCACCCTTTTTTTTGCCATAGCCTAGACTAATTTTTGTCACTATCACTAGAGAGTGATCTTTTGTGACCATGACTAGAGAGTGGTCTGAACCCTGTATGCTTCCCATCATTACATGTGTTCGGAGTTCCTCCTTACGTATATCTGAGAATGCATAACGAAGACCTAGTAGGGGCTTGATGGCCAATACACGATTTCATACATCATCTAAGTTTTTGTTAAGCTCAGTTAGGAATTTCATAGTCTTGTCTTCTTTAATAATTTGTTTGGATCACTTTTTATCTTCAATGTTGCTCCAAACATCTGTGTGGATTGAATTCAGCTGTTGTCATAGTCAAGACAAAACATTATAATATTGAGTAATAGTCAGATTACCCTGTCTTAACTCATGGATGATTGTTTTGACTTCAAATGCGACTGTAATATTGTATTGAGTGGAGTAAGATGCACGTGTAGCTTCCCAAATCTCAAGCAATGTCTCGTAGAGTAAGAAATTTACTTCAATTTTAACTATTATAGAGTTGATAAGCAATGACTTGATGGTGTTATTATCTATCTTCCATCTTTTATAGGAGGCATTCCCAGGTTATGAGGATTAGAGTTCTCCATTCAAGTAGGAATATTTATCTTTTTTGTTGATGAACATAAGAACCAAACTTGACCATTACAGTTAATTATTCTCATTCAGCTTATGGCTGATGATGAGAAATAAAATAGTTTGTAATGATATGACTGCCATCTAATTGCATCATTTGAATAGTGATGTCGAAGATGATCGGAGTGGTCTGACCCTTGTTATCTGCTATCATACTTAAAATTAGTGCTAATATCAGTCACTATGTAAGATGATAGATCTAGGAAGGACATCTCGACAGGTGGTTGCGTGTCAAGATTGTAGGATACAAAAAAACTTGATGAACAGTGTTTTCGGTGAAAAAATTATACTCTTGTGAACAGCTGTGTTTGCCGGCAAAAATTAATTTTTATTTGATTTTAAGTAAAGATTGCTCTATGCTCTGATACCATGTATAAAATATAGAAAATAAATAATTTCACTTCAAGTTATATTACATGGGTAACAATGATACCTATTTATAAAAAAAAATCGTACATGTTTATAGTTATAAATAATTGTTTATCACAGTCATTTACAGCTGTTTATCACAGTCATTCACAGTTGTTTATCACAGTCATTTACAGTTGTTTATCACAGTTATTCACAGTTGTTTATCACAGTTATCCACAGTTGTTTTATTACAACTGTTTATCATAGCTATTCACAGTTGTTTACAGGTATTTATCACAGCTGTCACATGTAATATTCCACAGTTATATAATGTTTATCCTTAAGGAAATTTTTATCTCATATGTCATATTGCATCAGGTATAAAAACTCACTCTTTAAGGTCATTGCATGTTTAGTTTGCTTGGGCTTCCTAGTCTGGTATGCAACTTGATGAGGCTATATTAATGATATGCTCTTTTAAATGTATTTTTTTAATATTTAATTATTCATTTTTTGTACTATTAATTTGTTGCTTTCATTTTTTTCCATATTCAGTTTATGTTGGCTGATATGTCTAGTTTTTATTTCTTATTCTTTGTTCCTAATTTCGCATTTCCTTTTAATATATTTAACTTACATATGTTTAACTTCATACTCACATGTACGTGAACACACTTTTACATGTGAATGTATTGTATAGTTATTTGTTATTTTTTAAGATTGATATCCAGAAGCCTGCTGTTATACTCTGAAATTAGAGGTGTCAAATGGGCCAAGCAGTCCTGTTCAGCCATGCCTGGTCCGACGGCTTTGTAAACTGGCTTGGGGGTTCAGCTGGATTTGTTTAAAATATAACTGGAAAAACCATGGAGTATGACCCACCCCGATCCGGAAAGTCCATGCCCGACCCGCCCGTATTGGGTATGAGCTGGGTTGGCAAGCTGTGATGGGCCTGGTGCTTCTCAAGCTGTGCCATGCCAGTACGGCATTGTTACTGTACCGGGCCATGCCGGGCATGACTGGGCCACCAAAAAAAGGCCTGCCCGACCCAGCCCATTTGACTTCCTATTTCTCTATCTGAAATGCATGTTAATATCCATGTACCTTTTGCAATTACTTTCTGAGTTTCAGCTGGTTTTCAGCTTGGACGTGGTCATGGACTTCCTGGGATATATGCTTGCCTTGAGGTTGAGCTCCTTTCTGGGACACTGGATTGCATTTTTCGGAATGCTGGGGTCCATTTTATAAGCTTGGATTTTGATGAGCTTTTTTATGGTTGCATCAGGGTGCAACTGTAGTACATTTCCAGGATTTTAATGCTGAAGTTCTACGATGGGTTACAATTCCTAATGTAAATATCAATCTTTCAGAAAAGATCCATTCCAACTTAAATGATAGATATACTAGCAGAGTGACAGAATTGCGTTTCTTTGCTGGTGATTGGAGTCAAATTAAGCATTGCCTTCCTGTTTCTCATAAATACGGAAACAAGAATGATGTTAAATGTACCGCTGGATGGAGCTCAATTTTTTGTTATGACATTATTTTGGTGGCAGAGACAATTTACTCAATTTCCTCTCTTAAAAATTTATATACACTTATAAAGAAGGTGCTTCCTTTTGACCTTTTTTGACATGTCTGTTTTTATTCAGCTGGCAAGTGAAGACATTATTTTCTTTTTAAAAGATGTGTTTATTGTGTAAAATGTAAAACACAAATCTATTATCTGTGTTGTTAATGTTAAAATGGAATCAGCATTAAATGTCCTACCAAGTGAAAAAACTTTCCTATATGCCATCATTGTTGCACAATACTGGATGGTGTGAAATGTATAACCCATTTGTTTTTAAAACTACTGATTAATTGTTATAAAAAGTGTCTGATCCTTAACAGGGCTTACATGAGTTGTATCATATGTCATGATTATGTTATTTGATTAGGAAATAACTTATTATTTACTTAAAAAAATAAGATTTTTTTGAAGAAATGTATAATATTTAAGAAATTGATTTAAAAGAAAAATGTGATTTGTCTGGGCCCCATATTACTTTTGTGTGTTTCTGTGTTGTTTTAAAGAACACGTTTACTTGGAAATTGTTCATAATGCTTAAAGCATGTTAAATACAATTTGTAAGTATTCATTGTTTTAGTTTATCAAGAAATGTAAATATTTCCACGAGAATGTGCTGTCTCAAAACTCAAAAAAATGTTACTGATGTTTTAAGTCTTTTGTTGCAACTTGTCATCAAGAAAGGACATGAGCTGGCTAACCTTGCTTCTATATATTATTTATAATTTATGTTAATATGACAATCAATAAATAATTCTAAAACAACATGAATGTGTCCATATGATTGGAACACTTCCATCACCATGGATACTTTATTTTCTTGGGTATATGCAAACTGCATAAATAAATAGAAAATAAAAAAAAAATATATTTATTAAGGTTTAGTTTTGTTTATTACTTTATTTTATTTTATTTTTATTTTGATATGCATGAGAGCATACGAGATATGTGCGATCTCAAATTGAGTATATATATATATGTTATGATTCCAGCTTTAAGGTAATGAACACAAAGTTATTATTGCAATTTACAGTTTGATGTTTTTTCTTTTTTTATTTTCACTTTTACATCGTGGATAAGAGCACCCAACTTATGAGGTACTCCAATTTGATTTGCTCCTCATATAAGGGCTTAGGCTATACACATCATTATATTATGTTTTATTGATGTTTTGTGAGATTTTAGCTTCTATTTTAATATGATATCAAAGTCAAAATCAGACAGATAACAAATACTAGGATATCTAAGGCTTAAAAAAACCCTAGAGCAGGAATGTGCACTATATCAACACAATTCATGTAAGCATGTGTGCTATAGTGCATGCAGTGCATTGTAATTAGATGTGAGACACAGACACCATCGCGCACAAAAAAAAATATGACATGGTGTGTAGAATTTTGTTTTCTTCTTTCTTTGCCACATGCATATTGCATGCAATACAACCTCTTCTTCTCTCCTACCATTCTCACATGCATTGTGCATGTAATGCATCAATAGATTGGAAGAGTGCTTACCCCAACCATGTGTAGAAATGCATGCACAATAATTCATACTATACAGAAACTTGCATATAATAAATATTTGTGTGGTATCAACTTATTGTAAGTGTCAAATATTTGTGTGTGATATCACCTTATGGTTAGTGTCAAATATTTGTGTGTGATGTTAATTCATTGTTGGTATCAATTGGAGAAAGTTGTGATATGCCATTAATATGCAAATGCATACAATTTTTTTTATAGTGCACCATAGGAAGAAGGAACATACTAGGGACAAGTGTTGATAGTTATTTTTAGAGAGGAAACATAGTATTATAAAATATTGAAAGAAACGTGTTGACTATCAGAGTAATCAATACATCCTCACAAAGTTTATTTATTGTGATATTTATTAAAGAGAAATACATAAAACTCATCTTTAAGGTAATAATAAATATTTTTCCTAATACAGATTTTACTTGTTTTATTACTTATACTCTTATTTCAAATCCTTGAATTATCATAGATAATTATTTTTTTTCTAACTATATTTTTTTTTATTCTTTGAATATTATAGTAGTTAATGATAAGTCTTTAAAAGTCATTAAATATGACTATTTAATTTAGTTTCTTATTTTTTTCAAATATTTTATTTATTCTCAATTATTTTGTATTTTTTATAAGTTACATTATTAGGTAATTTAATTCAGATTTTATTTTTTTATATTGATATTTGTTTGCAAGATTGATACATTCAGATTTTATGTCTTTACTTTTACAATAAATCTCTTACTAGGTATTTGAATGCGTTAGATCATTAGCTTATGCATTCTAGACTTGGTTATCTATTATTGTCCAAGTTGAAAATATATTAATTTATTCTTAAGGGTATTTTCATCATAGAGTGTGAAGAGTATTAGTTAGGAAATCATATCATAATTTTTATCGACATCAGATTAATATGAGTAAGGACTTATTCAATTTCTTATATTCTGAAATATGTGATTCTAATAAAGATGAACTCAAGAAACCTTAAATATTTGATTATTTTTATTGATGATTATTTATGATTTAAATAAATATTTCTTTTCTTGTTAGATCATATGTATGTGTTTTCTACTTTTCAAATGTTTTATAAAATATTAAAAAATTAATTTTATAAAAATATTAAAAAAATAAGAAATGATAATTTATTATAATATGTATCCTATGTCTAAATATTCCTATTGAATATAATTGTTAAAAGAAAAATAAATATTTGATTGAGAGTGATTGAACATTCTTATCTAGATGTAATATTCAAATGTATTTTTAGGAAGATTTTATTTTAAATGTAAACAACCTCATTGACTTATTATTCTCTTCAATACCTTATCAGTGTGTGTTCTTTCATATTTTATATATTGGAGATATATTATTTAGCCTCTCTCATAGTTTGTGAGTTTCTTACTTTGTTCACAATTTTTCTTTAGGATGAGAGACATGAGACAAGTTGACACTCATGATCTTGAGACATGCTTTCGTTGGATACTTGAATATTTAAAGTAATTATCAGAGATTGATATGATTTTAGTTAGTATTTTTTTTAGTAAGACTTATATTTAAAAGAGCCTAGAAAGATTGAATCTAGAAGTTATATTTGTTTCTATTACTTTTGATTTATATTTGTAGTCTCACTTAGACTTCTAGTTAGCATAGAGTCTTTTAAAAATTATATTAAAACTTCTTGATCTACATTATGATGACACTTTTATGGAGTCATCATATATATAAATAAATATATTTGATTAATCAGACATCAAATTATCATAGAGTGTGAAGAGTGTTAGTCAAGAAATCATACCATAATTTTTTATTATGGACGTCAGGTTAATCTGAGTGAGAACCTATGTGGTTCTAATAAATGTGAAACTTGTGAAGACTTAAATATTTACATTTTTTTTGATAGATGTTCATGATCTACTTAAATATTTTTTTTTTGTTAGACCATATGTATATGTGTTTTCTATTTTTAGATGTTTTAAAAAATGTTAATAAATTTATTTCATAAAAAAATTGAAAAAAATAAAAAAAATAAAAAGTAATAATTTATTAGAATATGTATCAAACTTACTATATTTTAACATTCTTTTTGAATGTGATTCCTGAAAGGAAGAATAAATATCTGATTGAAAGAGAATGAACATTTTTATTTAGGTGAAATATTGAAAAGTATTTTTGGAGAGATGTAGTTTTAATAATAAACGATCTCATTATCTGAATGTTCTCTTCTATACTTTATCGGTGTATGCACTTTTATATTTTATATATTAGAGAGATATTGTTTAACATGCTTCTCATAATTTATGATAGTACTTGCTTCATTCATGATCTCTCTTTAGGATGAGAGACATGAGATTAGTTGATACCCATGACCTTGAGACATGCTTTCATTGAATACTTCAATATTAAAGTAAATATAAATTTTTTTATCCGAGATTGATATCATTTTAATGAGTGTTTATGTTATTTTTTTGAGCAAGACTTATTCTTAAGCGAGGCTAGGAAGATTATGATTCTAAAATTTGTATCTGTACACATTACTTTTCATTTTCATTTTGTAGTTTTACTTGGATATCTAATTAGCAAGAGAGTCATTTGATGATTAAATCTAAACTTTTTGATCCGCACTATGATGATATTTCTTTAAAGTCATCATATATATAAATAAATATATATGTGATTGATTTTATAGAAAATGAGGTTATTTTAAGAGGATAAATCTTTTTTCTACTCTGTATGACATAATAGTCTACAAGCTTATTTCCGTTGAGGCTTTTATGATGTGTTAAACACCAGAAGGCTTGTTCAACCAATACTTAGAGTCAATACTAGGAGTGTGATGTAATATGTTCAAATTAGAGATGTGTCTACCAATGAGCTATATGATTATGCTGTTAGCTCTTCTTATATTAACTTTCTTATCACCCTCTTAAAAAAATAAATAGAGGTGACTAGTAGGTTGGGCCCGACTTGCTACATGACATGACACACCACATCCAAACCAGTGCTTGACAAAGGCACGGGAAAACAACATATCTCATGCCATGTCGAGCCATGTGTGTCAGCCCACATGCCAAATTGTAATTGGCATGACACGGCCAGCCTTGGCACCATGGCTAGCATGGGCTAAAACCATGTCGTGCCTAGGTCATGGCCTTGTTTTTGGTAGTGCCTAGAGCCCTAGACTGGTATAGGCTAGCTTGTGGTTGCATTGTGCTGCACGAAAGCTATCCTTGTTTAAGCACGTGTCGGGCTAAACATGAATCATGCATGGTTCTAGACTGTAACATTGTGTCAACATAAATATAGTAATGATTTGGGAACTAGGCCTACTGTAGTGCTGGAGTGCCCTTATTTTTGGGTGTGCTAGAATGAGACTCACATTGTTTCAACATGGCACATCTTGACACTCGTTCCATGTCATACCCTACATGACCCATTTGATATATTGTAGAATAATAAAGTTGTACTCAATATCTAATTTTATAGATTTTGTAATTCTCATTTCTTCTTGATTTTTTTTTAATTTTTTTATTATTTTTCTTGAAAGTATTATAATTCGCACGTCTTTTTCTTGATATTAGCATATCAAAGATGATACCAAACCATGATGAAAGGGATAAATGACACACTCTAATATGATTTGAAGATTAATATCATGATATATAGAAAAATAACTTATTTTAAGGTGTTATTTGTAGCGAAGAGATTTATTTAAGACTTTTAATGTAGATTAGTCGAATATTTTGTTTTTAGTTATCGAGATGATCTCAATTTTGATTTTTATTTCATCAGTAATATCTTATAATTGAAGGATATACCAGTATACTTGAAGAATGTATTTCTTTCCATTGATGTCGAAGAAGAGATGCACATGAAACAACTTCTTGTTTTCAAGAAACATAGTTAAACATAATTTGTAGATTATGAACAACATTATACGGCTTAAAGTTGTTTTTTGAGAGCTTAATTTTTGAGGATTTCACATATATTTATTTTATTTAGGTTATACATGATGTTTTGAATTTTTACTGTTTAATATTTTTATAGAGTTTTAATGATATGATAATTTTAGTTATTGTATATATTGATAATATTTTGATTATGAAAGATAATAATTTGGGAACCATTTAACTTAAGGAGTATCTTTAATTGTATTTCTAGATGAAAAATATTGAGAGACTCAGATACTTTGTTAGTTAAAGATGACATATTTTAGGAGAGAGATTATCTTATCTTAAAATTGATATTCTTATAAGATTGATCTTTTGAGTTGTGTCAATAGATATTTCTATTGATTCAGATATATTTTTTTATTTGATGCAATGTTTTATAGTTGATTTTATTATTTATAAGAGAATTATAACAAAAATTAACTATTTAACTGTTATCAAACCAAATCTAGCTTATATAGTTAATATAATTAGTTATTTTTTAGATTTTCCTTGATAAGTTCATTCATATATAATTTTTTCAAAGTTGAAATATATAAAGAAGATTCCTAGAATTTGAGATATTTTTCAAGAATCATAGATAATTGCAAGTAGCTAGATATTGAGATTCTAGCTGAACATTAGTTTTCATCGAAAAGAGATCTATAATTTTCTGTGTGTGTGTGTGTGTGAATAAACAAGGCTTGTTATTTTTTTCTTTATATATATATATATATTTGCACTTTGGATGGGGGTACCCAACTTGTGGGACATCCCAACTTGGCCAGCCTCTTGTAAGGGTTTAGCATGCACAAATTATTATATAGTGTTCTATTGCTATTTTATGGGATTTTGACCCACATTTTTATTTCTTTTTTTTAATTCTCTCCTTACTCTCTCTTCAATTTGCTAAATCTTAATCAGCTTTTATATGGTGTTGGAGCATCGGCAAAGTCTGAAGGTGGATGGTGTATGATGATATGCATGGTTGCACATGATATGTGAGAGCCAGTGACATCATGCACTAGGATTTGATGGTAGTAGCAACGTCGTCATTGTTCTGTGGTGGTAAAGTTGGAATTTCCGCATATTGTTGCTTCCATGGTGGTGTGAATAGCTTTTGGACGTTCAATGGTGATTTTGTGATAGTATAATGATTCTACCTTAGTTTCCTTGTGATTCCTATGGTGGTTCATGCGGTGGTACCTATTAGTGTTACAATGTAATAGTGTGCCATGTTGGTTCCTAATTCTATGTCGTGCTGTGTAGGTGCTATGTCATGGTGGTGCTTGATTGTGTAATGTGTTGTGGTTGTGCCATTGTGGTGTGGTGATGTCGTGGTGGTCCTTGCATAGTTATTTAAGGCGCAAGGCGCAAGGCGCACCAAGGCACAAAAGTCTTTTGGGGCCTAATGGCGCAAGGCGCACTTGAGGCGCGTGCTTTTTTATTTGAGGCGCACCCAGCCTAATACACATAAAAATTATACATTTTACTAAATATAGTCTTTAATTTTAATCTAATAATAAGCTAAAGAAGATTAAAGATAAAAATCAAATATTAATAGTGTTCCCATCATCCAAATATTCAAAGTTTTAAAACAAAGTAACAAATATTTAAAATTCTAAAATAAAATAAACACTCATGTATCTATATCTAAATCTAAATCAAGAAAGTCTTCATCAATATCATCCCCATTATCAACTTTTCACTCTCTTTCTTCTTCATCTTCCTCTCTCGATGAATAGATTATCTCTTCATCTTCATCAATCAAAGCAAGAGTAGGAGTATGTTTAGAGTTAGATGGTATTGACTTTGGTTTTGGTGTTGGTGTTTGTGTTTTGCTTGGTTTAGCATGGACATGGACACGGGGATACAACACGGCAGAATACAGGAACACGGCAAATTCTAAAAAACTAGGATACGGATACGGCTAGGATACGTCATGATAAAAAAAATAAAATTAAAAATAAAAATTATTTTTTTATAAATATTAGGTATTTTATAAAATAAAATAAATTAAATTAAAATATTTTAGTTTATAAAATAAATAAATATATTTTTATTTTATAAAATAAAAATATTGTATTTTATTTTATTTTATAAGATAATATTTATAATTATTTTATTTTATAAAATAATATTTTAAAATTATCTTATATTATATAAAAATATATTTTTTTATTTTATAAAATAAAAATATTTTATTTTATTTTATTTTATTTTATTTTATTAAATATTTTATTTTATTTTACTGCCCGCCTGCCCTTCCTCCTCAATTCCCGTCCGCCTGCTTCATCCCTCAATTCCCACCCGCCTGCCTTCCCCTCAATTCCCGCCCGCCCCCTGCCTCCTCCCCCTCAATTCTCGCCCGCCTGCCTCCCCCTCAATTCCCGCCCGTCCTCTGCCTCCCCCTCTCAATTCCCGCCCGCCCCTTGCCTCCCCCCTCAATTTGCGCTCGCCCCCTGCCTTCCCCCCTCAAATCGTGCATGCCCTCCGCCCTCTGCCGCCAACTGGAGGTCCGATACGCCACCGTCCGATACGCCACGTGACGTATCGGATACGGATTTATCAATGATACGACACGTGGCGTATCGGACACGTATCCGTGCTGTGTCCGTGCTTCCTTGCTCGCTGCGCCTCGCCTGAAGCGAGACATTTTTTCGGGAGTGGTGGAGCCTGAGCTTTAGTCGTGCCTCAGGCGCGTCTTTCATAACTATGAGTCCTTGGCTACTGTGGTAACATACACACCCACACATGCATACACACTTTGTGTTTTTTTTTTGTACCTCTTGTTTAGTAAGATGACTTTAATTAATATGAAATCACTCAAGATAATTTAATAAAAATTAAAGATAAACATTCATTGTGTTCTATTGTGTTCTTGGGCCAAAAATACATAATATATCTATTGAATGAGTTATTTGAGATATAGTTAGATAATTGGTTGGGTATTAATGCTTAACTCTTGATTTATTTATGATAGTCAATTGATTCAAATATGATCAACATATTTTGTTCTTGCCACACATACAAGTTGATTTTGGAACTTAGCTACGTCGATTTACTTGTTTAAGAGATTTTACTTATTTAACAATTTTACTCAACTATTAATATTAGATTGACTGATAATAATGAGATTATTATTATGTTGCTTGGACACAGTTGTGAGAGAGTATTGATGAGGTAATATTTATGTCAATAGATTTAATTGCCATGAGGAGATTGAACGACCATATTCACAATAATTTATTCATGTATTTATTGAGAGAGTTATATACTATTTTACAGATATAAATCTTCACAGAGAGGATACTTATAATTTTCTTGGAAATTTATCAGTGTGATTTATATATCTACAACTACACTTAAATCGAGTATAGTTGAGATGATCATTCAAACTACTTTAATGACTTCTAAATATGGTGTAGTGAGAGATGATCATTCAAACATGTGTGTGTGTGTGTGTATATATATATATATATATGTTGATATGATCATTCATTACCAGAAATAATGAATTGAAAATTATGAAGCGGAAAAAAATATCTCAAACACAATTTCATGCAAATGATATTAGAATGCTTAAATATATTATTGGGATAGGAATTAATTGATAATTTTATTTTACAAAAATATTAAATAATCATTCTTGTAGAATTTGGACATATATGTTGTGCACTAGCATACATCTATTGGGATAGGAATTAATTGATAATTTTATTTTACAAAAATATTAAATAATCATTCTTGTAGAATTTGGACATATATGTTGTGCACTAGCATACATCTATTGGGATAGGAATTGATCTTATAGTTAATATACATAGTTTTATAGATTTTACCAAATATAAGAAAATTGCATGAACATTCTCTTGTATATATTTAAATAAATACAATTCTTCATATATTTTAGTATGTAAAAAAGTCTTGGAACTTGATATTTTTTTCGAATCATAATCACATGTAGATGGTACAATTTATTATTCCAATTGTACATCATCATATGCTAAAAAAAGGATCTAATACGAGCTTGTATATTTTTTTAGGTCATTTTATCTTCTGAAAAACAAAGAAACTGATAATGCTTATATATCTTAGTCATTATAACCTGAAACTAATCTTAAAGAAAAATTCTCTTAATGAAAGCATATCATTACAAATAATTTCTCTACGATGCTATCCAAATATTGAAGTAAATAAAATGCATACTTAAATGTATTAAATGTTATTTTATAATGGATGAAATTATATATATAAAACAAGTATATCGAAATACTGGAAGTGATAGAATAAATACAATAAGTGCAATATACCATCCATCACTTCATATAGGCATATACAAAATAACAAAAAAAAAAAAAAATACCCTAAGTGTTGTATATATAAGCATCATTTCTGAAGTTGGTGAGTATATATCCATTATTCCATGATTGGAGAAAAAAGAAAATTGAAATTTTGTTAGGATTTTTGTAAATATGTCAGTTGATTGATCTACGATAGGAACATGAATATGTTAGTTGAAACTTTCTCATGCCCTTTGTACATATAAATCTGTGAAAGTTGCTCCCAATGGCACGTGGCTATTGCTTAAAGCAATAACTGAGTTTGACATGCAGGCTCCACAGGGCAACCCATCCCAACCCACCTAAAACTTGATCATGCTTCGAGCCATCTCATTTAGCCCAACTTATTTTAACACTCCTTGTAAACTGTAAGATGGACATCAGCCTTTCTTGCTCATGGTTGGATGAACTCGATAGTTTAGGCCGAGCAATTGTAATGATCCAAGATATATGTGGTTGATGAGATCTCATCACTAGAGACTTTTTCATTATTACTAGAATAAAATTTAATAACTTGTTGTATTGTTGAAAAGAGTGTGGGATCTAAAGTGGATATCTCCTGATATCCTGGTCTAATGATCTTAGAAGTTACTAAGAGCGAAGAAGCAAGTTCCACTTGAGCTCCTATGGGAGTTCATATCAAATATAGACCAAGTTAAATGCTCTATTTTATGTCACTATAACTTTAGATAAATCCTAAAGAAAAAAATCACTCTCAATGAAAGTCATATCATTATACATATTTTATCAATGGTGTTATCGAAATGCTGAACTAAATAAAATAAGTATATCCGAATACTTGATATGATGTAATAAATACATGAAGTATTATAAATCAACCACTTCATATAAACATATGGAGATGTAAATTGTACAAGTGCATAAGGCTCCCTCTTAGTATGAGTTTGAGAGAAGCTGATATTTTAATAGTCTTACATTCAAAAATGAGAGAGATTATATTTGATGAGTTTTAAATCTGAGACTTATCACTTTTGGATGAAGATGCTTGTCATCGTACCAAGATATGATCTTCAACAGATAGATATATCATGAGTACTTTCTAGACGATCATTCCATATGAACATATTGAAATTTTAAAAAAAATTATAATAATACAATAACTATTTATTGAAGCTAATGTGTGTATATCTATCATTCTATGACTAATGGATAGAAGAAAACTAAAATTTTCTCAGGATTTATATAAAAATAGCTGTTTATTGATCTATGCTGTGGTAGAAACATGAATTTAAAGCTGTGTGGGCTACTCCCAATGGGATGTTGACTTTATTGAAAGCAATTATTAGACTGGATAGTTAGGCTCCAAAGGAAGGTCCATGGATAGTCCCATGTAGCCCAACTCATTTTGGTACCTCTACTAAACTCTAAGATGAAAGACATCCACCCTTTCTTGCTTGTGGTAGGATGAACTCGATAGATCAGGCTGAACAGTTGTAGTGACCCTAGAAATGTTTATAGTTGGTGAAACCTCATTATTGAAGGTTTTTTCACTTTTTAGAATAAAAATTAATAATTTGTGGCATTGTTGAAAAGAGTGTGAGATTCAAAGTGGAAACTTCTTGATATTGTGATGCAACAATCTCATAAGTTACTAAGAAAGGAAAAATTTGTTCTACTTTAGCTTCGATGAGAGTTCATATCAAATATGGACTAGGTTGAATACTATATTCTGAATCACTATAACTCAAGATGAATCTTTAATAAAAATTTCCTCATAATGAAAATCATATTAATACTGATATTTTCTCTATAGCATTATTTAAATATTGAAGTAAATAAAAATACATAATTATCTTAGGTATTATTTATTCATATTTGAGACTTGAGAGAAATATCATATATATAATAAGTACATTCGAATACTTGAAGTGACTAAATAATTATAAGGAATGTTATATATCCATCACTCCATATAGACATTTAAAAAGAAGTTTTAATAAATACAAGAAGTGCTATATATCAACATTATTTATAAAGCTAATGAGTATATATCCATCACTTCATGATTGAATGAGAGAAGAAAGTTGAAATATTCTCAGGGTCTTTGTAAAATTGTTTGCTGATTGATCTATGATAAGAATGTAAATATTTCAATTGAGATGTGAAAAATTACAATAGTATTTATATGTTTATGACATTTATAAAGAGGGAATATTCCTTAAAGATTCATATCTAGTTATAGTGATCGAGAAGATGGAGTATTCAACTTAGTCTATATTTGATTTAGGCTTCTGTAATAGCTCAAGTGAAACATGTTTCTTCTTTCGTAGTAATTGTTGAAAATTGTTTAATCATAATATAAGGAGTTTTTCACTTTTGATTTCACACTCATTTTAATAATACCATAAGTTATCATTTCTTATTCTAGTATTCTTAATATTTGTTAAATACACTACTAATATAAGTATTCAACCTTCTGATCAAAGATGAGCCTACTAAGAAGCCAAATGATCATATAACTAGTATTTATAATCTTGATTTTTTTGATCACTTTTTTGATCATATAACTACTAATATTTTTTGTCATACTTTTATTTTGTTTATTTTTTTATTATTTATCTTGATGGTATTAGAATATTCAAGTCTTATTTTAAAGTATTATCTCTTCCTGGATGGTGTCAGACTATGATGAAAGAGATGCATGTTCTTTATTCTATCGGGATTTGGAAACTATCATCACTATCTTTGGGAAGATTTGTTGTTAGCCACATATAGGTATTCATTATGAAAATATATTCAAATGAGATGGTAGATCACCTTTAGTTGAGACTTGTAGTAAAATTACACATTCAGACATTTGATATTGACAGTCATAATACTAACTCTTTAGTGTTCAAGATAGTCTTAGTATATATTTTTATTTTTCTTGTAGTATCTTATAGCTGGAGGATACATCAACTAAATGTGAAGAATATATATTTTTTAATGGTGATCTTGAAGAGGATGTGTATATGCAATAATTATTTGGGTTCTGAGCAATCATTTAGGTGTGTCTTGTAGATTGTAGAAGGTGTTGTACAATCTAATGTAGTCATAAAGAGATTTTAATGACTTTTCTTTCTTCTTCTGGAGGACTTAAGATGACATGATGATTTTTTTGATTATCCATATGGATGATATTCTGATAATGAGAGATGATGAACTAGAAATCACCAAACTTAACGAGTACTTTTAATCACAATTTTAGATAAATTGTGAGACATATTTTCTAGTCATAAATGTTACTTATTTTATAAGAAATATCATCTTATTATAGAGAAAATATATATTTGATTATCTTGTTGAGACATTATCTTTTGAGTTGTGTTAAATAGATATTTCTACTGATCTAAATATTAATTTTACTTCTGAAGCAATTTCTCTAATTATTTCTAATATATATAGGAGAATTATAAGAAAATTTAACGATATGATTATGATTATATTAGATATATCATGTACAATTAGAGGTGTCAACCGGCCCGGCCCTGCACGAGGCACGACACGATTCGGCCATGCCTGGGCCGGCCCAGCATGGGAAAATGCCGTGCCTGGGCCCGACACGGGAAAATGCTGTGCTTGTGCCGTGCCTGACCCGGCACGGTTTGGCCCGTGGCACGACACACTGGCAAGGGTTCGTCCCGTGTCGGGTGTCCCCCGAGCTCGACCCTGCGAGTGCCCCACGCCCCTCCCGCAAAAAAGACAGAGGGTCGGGTCTGATTGGACCCGACCCGCTGTCCTACGAGGCCCGAACCGACCCAATCCCCCCCCCCCCCAAATGGAAAAAAAATTAATAAAAAATTTATTTTTCAGCAGTTGGATCTTGTCTCCAACGGCTAGGGGGCAGAATCCAACGGCCCTCATGATTCTGACCCCTAAAAAATTAAAAAAAAATTACTTTTTTTTTAAAAAATTATTATCTCTAATCTATAAATTTCACCCATATCTCTTTAATATTTATATTTTTTATAAACATAAATTCTCTCAAATCGTTCAATTTTTATCTCAAAAATCGTGCTTCTCTCTTTCGGGAATAAAGATTTCGACATTCGGCTTGTATTTTCGGGAATCTCAACTTGAGTTTTGAACTTAGAGCTTGACTGTGGTGCACCGTACACGTGACCGATCTCACTGCTTCTACCGGATAAATTATTTTAAGTTTTTTTTTATTTTCTTTCTCTCTCTAGTTTCTCTCTCTAGACCAAAATAGAAAAAATTAAAATCAGTCTTCTAGTCTCTAAAAAACTATTCTAAATAATAAAAATCCTAAAAAATGACAAATACAACTGAAACATATTTAAATTTAGAAAATGAAAATATTACCAGAGGTCTGAGACTGCTGAAACTTTAATTTCTCCAGTTGTCTCAACCCAAACATCTAAAAAATAAAAAACTAGGATGACTTCTGTAGTTTGGACTCATTTTAATATAATAAAACAAAAAAATGTTAGGGTGAGGAATAAGAAATGACACAGTGCAAATATTGTATGAGACTTTTAACATGTAAGAGTTCATTTGGGACTGGGCACCTTAAGAGGCTTGCAGAATTATGCACCAAAAAACATGGTGCATTAGATCCTAGGCAAACCCAACTTGGCACTGCATTTTTTGAGACTGGATCGAGTTCAGTCTCGAAGTTTACTTCTTTCATATACTCCAGCGAGTTGGGTAGTGACGACATGACCAGATTTATCACATTGATGGGTCTTCCGATCAGATTTTTAGAAGATCCAAGGGTAGTGTGCATCATGCAGACTTAGTTTCAGCCTGCTTATCGTAGAATTCCTAGGTCCACATCTAGGAATGACATACTAAAGATATATAAGTTAGAAAAACAAAAAATAATTAATGAATTTATGGTATATAGTGTAGTGGTGTCCGTGACGTCCGATATCTGGACAAGTCACGATGAATCATCTTATGCATATCTCACTAGCCACTATGTAGATTCTAATTGGACTATGAATAAATAAATTTTAGGATTCTCTGAGATTCTTCATCCTCATGATGACCCGATCATTTTTGAGTGTATGATGAAAATCTTTAGTAATTATAAAATTCAAAATAAAATTGTGTCATATTCGATAATGTATCTAATAATGGAGTAGAGATCAACATGTTTGTTAGGAATATTAGAGACGTACCATTAGGAGAGATCTTTTATGTCAGATGCATGTGTCACGTGATTAATCTGATTGTTCAAGCGGGTATGAAGGTGTGTTCCCCTGCGTTGGATAATATACGTAATGTACTAAAATATATTCGTACTCCTTGCGGGCAACAAGAGTTCGGTAGTCTCTGTTTGTCTGTGAATTTTATGAAGAAGAAATTCTAATCGGATGTGAGACATCGTTAGAATTACACGTACCTGATATTAGAATCATGTATTGGATACGAACACGTGATATCCGACTATGTCAATAGTAAGAGTGACGAATTTATTATTGACGATACTGACTGTGCTTCAAGAATTTCATTTATGAAATTCCTGAAGATTTTTTATGACACGACGAACATGTGTTCGTCGGTTTATATGCCCACGACTTGCATTGCACTCCGGTGCATATGCAATATTAGTAGCATGTTTAGGAAGTATCGAGCTGACCCGACACTTAGCCATATGGTTGTAGAGATGGAAACCAAGTACTTGAAGTACTGGTCTACTGTTCCATCTCTTTATTGTCTTGCTGCATACATGGACCCTAGGATTAAGGTGGAAAGGGTAGAAAACACCCTGACCTACATTTCCTCCTGCATGAACCTGGAAGAGCCACCAGAAGGGTTCATTCACAAGAAGTTGACTGACCTGTTCACATACTACGATACTAGGTATGGTGGTGGTGGTAGTGAGACTGTGATTATGAACATTGATACCTTGTTCGGAAATAATGGTTTTTTCATTCAGCTAGCAAAGGGGAAACGTAGGGGTGCACCATCACATAGGAGCGAGCTTTCTCGGTACTTAGATATCGATTACTACTCAATCCTATCATATTCTGATACTAAGAATCTTATTATATTACCGTGGTGGAAATTATATGAGTCTACCTTTCCCGCGCTATCGAGGATGACACAAGATCTATTGACTCATCCGGTGTCGAGCGTAGCATCGGAGTCTGTTTTTTCTGTTACAATGAACATGATTTCGGATAGGAGATTGAGATTACGTCCAGATATTGTTGATGCATTGGCTTGTTTGAAGGATTCGGAGGATTCGAGGTTTAACATCCATGATCGTGCTGGAGTTGGGACAGAGACAGAGACTGCAGCCGCATTCACTGTGATAGTGGAGAAGTTAATTTATGATGATGATCCATATGATACTAATCTTGATGTTGCTGCTGATGATGCTCATGATATGCCGATTGACGATTTATGATGATATACTATTTTTTGATTTCGATATTTTATTTTTTATTGATTGTACGCTTTATTTATACTTTATGTTGAAACTATAATTTGTTTGGTTCGGACATTTGGTATCAAATGGCTGATTGGTCATTTTTCATTTGAGTTGCTTATGTTTTTTTTTAATTTTTATTTTTTTTAACAAAATGTATTGATTAATTTATTTTTTTGTTTTAATTTTTCATTTAAAAATTTATAACTATATTATATAATTCTAATAAATTTTAAACTAATTTTATATTACATTATAAAAAAAATTTTAAACTTTGTTATTTTAATAAAATTAACATTTTTCATATTATAAATATATAATATTATACATTATCTAAAATTTTATATATAATTTAATAATGTATATAAATAAAATAAAAATAAAAAAAAATTAAACTAGAAATTTTTTTACTAGCCCGTACGGCCTGGTTTGGTTCGTATGGCTAGGCCATGCCCGAGCGGGCACGGCATGGCCTGCCATGCCTGGCCTTGCTTTTTTAAATTGTGTAGGGCTAGGCATGACACGACACAGTAACTATGCCGTGCCTGGCCCGGCACGAAGGCACGCTCTTGTCCAAAAAAAATGGGCTGCCCCGGCCTGTTTGACACTTCTATGTACAATTAGTATAAATAATTATTTTTTAGTTTCATTTCATCAAGTTTGCCTTGAGACAACTTTTCTCATATTGATGAGGTATATGAATAAGTCTCCAGAATTTGAGATTTTTTTAGGAATTATGAACACTTGTAGTTGGTCGGATAAATTAAGTTGAAATTGGCATCAACATATACTGAGAAATGACATAAATCTGTATCTTACTTGAAAATAATTTTATCTTTAAAAAATAACATACAACTAGTTTTTTGAAATTTAGTAATTAAGTAGATTTTAAAATAATAATAATTATTTGTGAAATATTTTAGATATGATATTTATTCAAAGAGATTAAATATGTTTTTTCTTCTCTCACAATCTTTTATTATGGTAGTTAGACAATATTGCAATTTTGTAAGTATGCTAAAACTCTATTATTTGATATGATCATAAAATCTAGCTGAATAAGGATCTTTTGGTCATCATAACTCTATAAATATTTGGGTCATACAAGTAATAAAGTGAATATAAGTTCATATATCGATCTCATATGGATTCTTAGATAGTTCGATCAATTAATAATGAATTGATAACTATATAAATTGAAGATGTACTTGGTTTTAAGAAATATACCCAAACTCTAATCTTGACATACATACTTGTGCGTGATGATATTTTTTGGTATTTTGTTTATATTATGTTAGATTAGTAGAAAAATAGTAGATTAATATGAAAATGATTATGTGCTCACTTGGCATACAAAGTGATTATTGTTCATTGGACTGTTACTATCAGGATTGATTCTCTTGTAGTTCTTCCTTTAATATTTTAACATTGAAACATGTTAATCTGTGTAAGGGTCATTATCATGTCTATTCCTTTTAGGTA
Organism: Sapria himalayana; assembly: GCA_029783825.1. Classification (NCBI taxonomy): domain Eukaryota; kingdom Viridiplantae; phylum Streptophyta; class Magnoliopsida; order Malpighiales; family Rafflesiaceae; genus Sapria; species Sapria himalayana. The sequence goes on along the minus strand of JAREIK010001258.1, from coordinate 1,446,520 downwards.
ATATGTTAACTGTCATTGATGATTATTTTAAGTATGTTCTTATATTCTTAAATCTCTAACTATCTCAATGACTTGAGATAATATGTTATTAAATTTATTTATACTTTTAGTTTCGTAAATATCTTACTCGTGATAATTAAACATATATATTCTCAAGAATTTTACTCATGTAAATTATATAAGTGAGAATAATTTAAAGGATTGCCATCATCATATGAGTCTTTCTCTATTTTGTGTACCCCATAACACATTTGTCACTATTCATTATGATTGACACAACTTGTATATTATGATGAAACTTATAACTAAGATATTCTACTTAACTACTATATTACTTGAACTATATGAGTGTAATTTTTCTAGATAGTACATAATGATTTGATATTTAATATATTTGTGCTTTTAATTTTGTCAGTGTCATACTCATAATAATTAGTATACCTCAAATTAAGATTTTTCACACATCAATTTATATCATGCATTTAAATTAGAAGAGTTGTTATTTTTATTATTTAAACTACTTGAGTATGTCCCGTAGCACATCTATCAATGTTCATCATGATCGATACAATAAATTGATATATTTGTGAAATTCTTAATTTTTGGTTTTCAAGTACTATCACATGTATCAATATTCAAACACATTATAAATCAACCATAAACATAGTAATTAAATTATCTATCACAATATAATTATATAATCAATCATAAAATTCAATGTAGCCGGACATTAGGGATAAAATTGTGTGAGATGTGTAAAAGTTATTTTATAGATTTTAAAAATCCTAAAGAATGTCCAAATTAATTTCTAAAAAGAAAATTCTAATTTTAATCAATATTACTTGTTTTTCTTTAATTTGTCCCTAATTGATGTTGAGGTTGTGGCGTCTAGACTTATAATGCATCGTGATTTTCTTTTGTTTCTCTCCTTATTCTCTCTTTTTTCAAATTTTCAAAGTATAACTTTTATACTTTGAGAATCAATTTTTATTTTAAGTTGGGATCAGAGTTGAGATTTTAGAACAGAGTTGAGATCATGATTTTGTTTTCTTTTTGGATCCTCTTTGAAGTATAATTTTTGTGGCGTTGTGAATGACTTTGATTGATGCTTAATTTTTTATAATACAAAATTGTGACATTGAGAATTGATTATGAATTTAGTCTTGACTTTGTAAGTGAAATGTTGTGGTGCTAGGATTGATCGCGATTGATGCTCAGCTCTCTATAACACAAAGTCGTGATGTCGAGAATTGACCGTGACTTTGGTGTTAGCTTAATGAGTGAAGTGTCATGATGCTATGGATGTTATGACTGAGTCAAATATTTTCTGTAACACATAGTTGCAGTGATGAAACTATTAACACTTTGATATATTTCTTTCGAGTACAAGGTTGCGATGTTATAGAAAGTCGTGACTAAGTAATTATTTTCTGTAATGAAAAGTCATTATAGAAAAAGATGTTGCAACCTGCTTTTGTTGATGCTTTAACTTTGTTTGAATAAATCATGATTTTGGAATTTGTTGTGACTAGTTGTACTAATAGGGTACTTGGCTAATGCGAAAATAAACATAATGTTGCGGCCATTAAGTGGTTTAGAACTAGTGCGTCAATGACTTCAAGAAATTATCATAGTCAAGATGATTATGTTGCTTAATAAAATGACTATGTCAACTCAACGGTAGATTCATGATATTCAAAGAATGACATGATTGCTTTGATAGAGTTATGACCTATAAAGTACACCAAAATATTTTAAGGCTGATATGAAGGGGGTATATAAATCATGATAATAGAATTACTATAATTTTCTATTGCTTTTCTTTCTCCTACAAGTTTTTCGCAAATAAGTTCACCAATTTCATTTACATTCTATTTTATTTTACAATAATTTGTTAATTTCTTTATAATATAAGATTTTGATAAAATCTTTTTGATAATCACTAGTATTCATACAAATATTTCATATTTTACGCTCTAAGTGACACTATTTATTCAGTAGTTGAGGTTCAAAGAGACAACAAGACATATAGCCTCAAATATGATATTTAACAAGCAAAGAAAACACATAGAGGCAGAATATTCTTTTCACAAGGAGAAAATACAAAATAAAATAATTACTATAATATACATTTAGGCAGTAGAACATTCAATATATATCTTCATGAGTATCTTGAAGAAGTCAATTTATTTATTTTTTTCTCTAATTTTGATATTATAAGTTTTCATACATTAATTTGATGAGTGATATTGTTATTTTCTTATTTTATTTTACTTTTTTATATTCTTGATGTGAGCACCCGGCCTATGGGCCGTCCCAATCTTATTTGTATATATATAAAAATTTGAGTTATATATCATTTTTCATTGATGATAATTATTTTTTGTACATCTCAATTTGTAATAATTACTAATATTTTCTCAATGGCATGATCTAATTGTTTTAAATACAATTTTCTTGTTGAGAGAAATATTTTATATAAAACAAATATACCCAAATACTTAGTGATATAATAAATACAAGAACCTTTATATATCCATCATTTCATATATGCATATAGAAAATAAAAAATATACAATAAATATAGCAAGTGTTATATACTTCAACATTATTTTTAAAGATACATATATCACCATTACTCCATGATTGAAGGAAATAAAAGAAAAGTGATTTCCTTAGAGTTTTTGTAAATATGTCAACCGTTTGATCTATAAACATATGGAAAATAAAAATAATATAATAAATACAAAAAGTGCTATATATCTCAGCATAATTTCTGAAGCTGATGTATGTATATTCATCTCTTCATGATTGAAATAAAAAAAAAATTTGATATTTTATCAATACCTTGTTAGATATGTTAGTGGACTGGTCTATGGTAGAAACATGAAAAGTTGTAAGCAATAATTTTGTATCATCTTCCTAATAGATTGAAAATTTACTTATATTTTTGTTCACTCTTAAAAAATTAAATTAAAAATAATGCGGCTGACTTCTTAATTGTCATAATAAAGAGTAGTATACTCTCGAACAAGAAAAATAAAATTTTCAAACAAGTGTTTCATCTGAAAAAACTCACAAGTCATTGTAAATGTAGCCCAAATCTTTTTTTTTTTTCAAATATTAGAATTGGAAATAACTATTTAATTTTTTGAAAAGACAATAATTTATTAGAATAATATTAAGGTTCATAGTAAATCTACAACAATAGAATGTTGATATCACTACATGCCACGATAAAACACCTCTAGTTTCTGGAATTATGATTTTTAGGGGTGGAGGAGAATTGTTTTTTGAATTGCAACAAACAAAAGACAGTCATCCCCACAATAAGAGAGTGGTGTGTGATGTATAAATTGTTGTTTATAGTTTAGGTGGTGCATTGTGTGTGTTAAAGATGCTAATTCATTGTTGGTGTTATCAAGAGTGTAATGATGTGAAGTATGATATCAATATCCATTTCTAAAAGATTTTTTCTACAATACATATAATGTAGGAAGAAATGATGTGTCAGAAAGCTATGTTGATAGTTTTGTTTAGAGAAGAAATTGAAATCACAATAAAGTAATGAAAGAATCATGTTGATCATTGGAGTATTTTCTTGTAACATGTAATTTTTCATCCTCTAAGTATCACAATTTTTGTAACTCAATTTTTTAATTTAGATTTATAAGTTATTGATTTAGGGGCCAACAATCACATCACATGTGATTACTAATTATTTAATATATTTTATCATTGTTTTTGAAATATTATTATATCAATAAAAAATTATCTAAAACTCTTAGTTATGTCAATATTTAACTTAATTATTTTTTTCATATGCTCATTCTACTATTTTTATCCAATAATTTTATTTTTATGAGTTATCTTACTTTATAACTCAATTTTAATATTATTTTCTCTTTTATTAATATGTTTTGTAGAATTATAACATTTTAATTAACATTATTCTCTTGACTGTGCATGATGAATTGTATGTCATCATTTCAATGATTAAGTATCTCAATTCTCACTAGTTATTTAATTTTTATTAATTTGTTATTTCCTTATTCTCAATTTAATGACTAATCTCTAATGAAATTGAGAATTTAAATCATATGGTTATAAATGTCTATATCCTAAATTGTGAGGCCTATTTGATAGTAAAATACACTAGAACTTCTTATGCTATTTGTCTGGTTTGTGAAGATCATTTTGATTTGATTTGCTCAAATATATGACACCTTAATAGAATTATGACTTGAAATAACTTGTGATATTTCATTATTTTTATTGATAATAATACATATTTGCATTTCACTTGATTATTCTATCTTCTCCTTAAATCATTTTTTTATTTTTTAGTTATTTATTAAAATAAAAAAATAATATTTTAATGAAAATATAAAAAATATTGGGAGTGATAGTGATTTATAATATATGTTTTATAACTTTAGCACTTATTTTATTAATCATAAAATAATATATTATGTTTTTTGTGCAAGTACATTTCTACAAAAATAAGGTGACAAAAATAATAATATATATTTGATTGAGATAATTAACATATTTTTATATGAAACAAGTGTTCTTAAGCACTTTAGAGTGCTTATTTTAACTACAAACCATCTTATCAACTAAATACTTTTTTTTATTTTTTTATTGTTTTCTTTTTAAAATCTTGCATCTTAAATAAAAATTATTTAGTCTATTCTCTATAATATTTGAGAATATTTATTTTATTCAATCTAGCATTGTGATGCAATAAGATGATAATTATGATAAATAAAATATATTTTTATTAGTTACTTTAATATCCAAAATAGGTACATGTGTTATTTACTTAATAATAATAATTTCAAGTCTATTCAAGGGAAGAGGTTATACATAATTTGTTTAGAGAGGAACATCATGAATGAAGTTAGATGATCATGTAGTTGATTCATTAGATTTTGATTTTTTAATTATTTTTTAGAAGATATAAAAAAGTTGTACTCAAAATCATAATTTGTATGTATTGTTGTTCTCATGTATTAATTATGTATTTGTTTTTTTATCTTTTTTATTGACTCTGACTGAATGCATAAATTATAATTTGATGTATTATCTTATTTAAGATAATATCAGTTCATAATAAAATAGTTAAATGCCTTTCACTCTAATGAGAATTGTGTTAGAACCTTGGTGCGTTTTACATATGCCAGACATATTGGAATAAAAGGATATTTAGACCTTTTCTGGCTTAGTTAGAAATTTTGGTAATCTGTGTGGGCTGCTACATGGTGCTTACTATTTTTCCAGGTAATTATATATGATGTCTTGGGTGGATGGTAGGGGATTGAGATAATTTTTTTTTATTTCTTTTTTGGCAATCATTCCAGAGAGGGCTAGCAGACCCTTTGGATGTCTGCTACTATTTTTTTATTTATGATTTATTTTGAATGAACATTACAGTTTACAGCTCTCAAAATTTGGCATCGGAGGGTGAAAACTATCGGGTGGAAGATGGTGGGGAAGAAGGTAGGGAAATTGGATGTGAGGCTAGAGGATGTAGAAGAGAGATAAGAATAGGTGCAAGGGGAATTGGGAAGCCTGAGGGAGGGGATCTCTAAGATACTGACATTGGAACAGGGGATAGCGGAGATTCGCTAGACTCAATATAATGACCCCAAGCCTGAGGGATTTGAGTTGGACACCTACAGGGGTAGTGGGAAAACAAAAATTGATTGTCATAGACTCCACATTAGGTCAACCAAACACAGAAAAAGAGAAAGATGAACAATTAGAATAAGGAGTATGAAGTAAGAGGGAAAAATGAGTTTCAAACTAAGAGGGTTGAGATACCTCCTTTCGATGGTTCAGATCCTGATGGATGGCTGAGTTGAGCCGAAAATTTTTTTAAATTAAATTGAATGAGTGAAATGGAGAAGATGAGTTCAGTCATGGTTAACATTGAGGGGGATGCTTGGGCATGGTACCTGTACGAGGACAGTTGGTGACCATTCCGAATCTCTTCTGAGTTCAAGGGACAATTGCTGGAGCGATTCCAGTTGGATGGGGAGGGAACTCTAACTGAGCAATTTTTATCCCTGCTTCAAGTGGGGATGGTAGGGGAGCATCACTGAAAATTTGAGTCTCCCACCCTAGTTGATGTACCAGAGCATGTTCTGGAGAGCCAATTCGTGAATGGTCTGGATCCGGTGATACAGGCCGAATTAATTGTGAATAGACCAAGTGGATTGGGTTGGGTCATCCAAATGATCCAGTGAATAGAAAGTTCGAGTCAAACGCTAAAACATGTCCAAGGATCAATGTATGGGGGAAACAAAGGGGGATTTATAGAGAGTGGTGGGGGATCAAGAGGGGCCATGTGGTCAACTACCAGAGGAATGATTCCAATGGAAAAGACACCAGGTCATCGAATGGAAACACCATTCAAGATGTATGCTCTAATAACTGTAGGTAGTGATTTGTCAGGAGGAGAAGCGCAAACCAAGGAATAACACTGATGAGGAGGCGATCTCGGAGGGTTCAAAGGAAAGGGATCATACGGTGGTAGAGCTTTCAGTAAATTCCGTGGTTGGGTTGTCATCTCCAAAAACCATAGATTACGAGGGGAGATTAAAGGGGAGGGTGTAATAGTGATGATAGATTTGGGAGCCATTCATAATTTCATCTTTGTATAAATGGTTCGGAAGTGGGAGATGGTGGTGGAGAGGGCAGAAAGCTATGACTTGGTGCTGGGCACAAGGCTAACAGTGAAAGGTGAGGGAATCTGTAGGGGGGTGGAGCTAAAACTACCGGGATTAACAGTGATCGAGGATTTGTGGAACTCAACCGCATGGGAATAGAGGATAAGCTGGATACAACTGAAATCTCAGAAGATATGGAAAGGGTAATACAACAGTTCCAAGAAGTGTTTATGTTGCCAAAGGGATTTCCACCAGTCCGGGGACGAGAACATGCTATAGTAGTAGTACTCAAGGAAGGTATCAGTCCGATTAATGTTTTTTGTCCTTATTATCTCCAAATCCAAAAAGATGAGATTGAAAAGTTTGTGGCAGAGATGTTGGTAGCAAGAATAATACAGCACAGCTGCAACCCTTTTTCTAGTTCAGTGATCTCAGTCAAGAAGAAAGATGGGAGTTGGTGATTCTGTGTGGATTATCGATCCTTGGATAAAGGTATAATTGCTGAAAAATTCTCCATTCCCGCCATCAGATTTGAATTATCCTGGGGGACATTCCCAAGACAGCATTTCTAAGTTTAACACACAAAGGACACTACTAGTTCCTTGTAATGCCGTTTGGGCTTACTAATGCTCCTTCTACATTTCAAGCATTGATGAATGACATCTTTCGTGAATATTTGCTGCATTTTGATGTTAGCATTATTTGATAACATATTTGTGCACATCCGGAACAGGGAGGAACTTCACCTGCATTTGAAGAAAGTACCAGGGGTTTTGAAAGGGCAACAATCATATGTTAATCTGACAAAGTGTTGTTTTGGGCAAGAAAGGTCAGAATATCTAGGACATGTTATTTCAGCAAACGGGGGGAAGGCAGACCAGTCAAAGATAGAAGCCATGTTGAAATGGCGAGTTCCAAAAAATATCAAGGAGCTGAGGGGATTTTTGGGGCATACTGGATACTATAGAAATTTGTATCCGGGTACAGAATGGTCGCTTGGACTTTGACAAAGCAACTTAAAAAAATCAGTTTGGTTGGAATGCAGCAGCTGAAAAGTCATTTATTGAACTGAAGAAAGCAATGGTCAGTGTCTCTGTTCTTGCACTTCCAGATTTCACTAAGCCCTTTATCATTGAAACAGATGCATCTGGGATCAGGGTAGGAGTAGTTTTAATGCAAGACCGAAGACCCATAGTATATTGTAGCCATGCTTTAGACCATCAAGAAATAGCGGCCTTACCTACTTGGATGAAGATTCATGGTTTGGACAGACCAGCGAATCTTGAAGTTTCTGTTGGATCAACTGTTATTGAGTATGGAGCACCAGCAATGGCTGACAAAATTGCTGGGGTATGACTTTGAAATCAAACACTGTCCAGGAGTGGAAAACAAGGCAGCTGATGCCTTGTCACGGATGCAGGAGGCAATAGAGTTTGCAGCCTTAACTCTAACAACAATATTTCAACTGGGACTGGTGGATTCTGAAGTGGAAGGGGACCAAAAATGGTATTTATCAAGGGGGAATTAAATACATGATACACCTTGCTCAACAACAGATTATTATTTCAGGGAAAACAGTGTTGACGATGGATTCGTCCCTCATTCCTATGTTGTTGCAAAAATTCCATGTTACTGGAGTGGGAGGACACTCAGGGGTATTTAAATACATATCTGCGAGTGAGTCGGGAATTCCATTGGCAGGGTATGAAACGCTGAATTCAGCAATATGTGACAGCTTGCACAATTTGTAAGTAACAGAAATATCTAGCCACGCCCCCCTGTGGGCCTTCTCCAACCCTTATCCATTCCCAACCAGATTTGGGAATATATGACAAAGGATTTTATAGAAGGATTGCCCAAATCTGAGGGGATGGACACTATTGGTGGTGGTGGTGGACCGCCTGATGCTTGTTTTGTTGCACTACATCATCCTTTTACGGCCCAAATAGTTGCAGCTATCTTTGTGAAGGAGGTGGTCAGACTCCATGGAACTCCCTGCACTATCACAACCAACCGTGACAAAGTCTTCACAATTCACTTTTGGGCGGATTGTTCTGTTTGCAAGGTCCTGAGTTGCAGTATAGTTCCTCTTACCATCCTCAAACAGACGGACAGATGAACATGATGAATATAAGCGTGGAAACATATATTTGCTGTTTTGCGAGTGAAATACCATAACGGGGGCTGCAATGGTTACCATGGGCGGAGTATTGGTACAACATATCTTTCCATATGTCGGCCCAAACCACTCCCTTTCAAATTGTCTATGGATGAGAGCCCCCACCAATATTCAGGTATTGCAAAAATTTAACTTCAGTGTCATCGGTCGAGGCCATGTTAGAAGAAAGTGATGCTATGCTGGAGGACTTGAAATCCCAGTCCTAGAAAGCTCAAACAAAATTGAAACAGATCACGGATAGGATACGTCGAGAGGTCCAGTTTGAAAAGGGTAATATGGAATACGTCACGCTCCAACCATATTGGCATAAATCCTTAGCAAAGCAGCATAATGAAAAGCTGAGCCCATGCTTTTATGGTTCATACCAGGTGTCATCTTGGATTGGACTGGCAGCTTATAGCTTGGAGTTGCCTTCCTATGCATCCATTCATCCTGTTTTTCATGTTTCCCAATTAAGGAAAGCCATTGAAACCTTCCTATACAGCTACCAACATTTCACTTCCGCTGTTTAGCGAGATGGAGCTCCTGGTAGAACCAGAAGATATTTTCCAGGCTCGTAACCAACTGCAGGGGGATGCTAACATTCTGGAAGTGTTGGTAAAATGGAAGGGCTTGCAAGAATTCAAAGCCACTTGGGAGGACTATGACGAACTGCAACAACAATTCCCATAATTCCACCTTGAGGGCAAGGTTCAAGCTTTTAGAGAGAGGAGTATTGTTAGATCCTTGGTGCATTTTACATATGCCGGATGTTCGAAGAGGTTCAACAAAATGGAATGAGGGTATTTAGGCCCTTTCTGAATTAGTTAGAAATTTTGATGATCCTTGTGTGGGTTGCTACATGGGGCCTACTGTTTTCTGGGTGGATATATATGGTGCCCTGGGTGGATGGCAGGGGATCGAGTTATTTTTTCCCTTGTTTCTTTTTTGACAGTTATACCAGGGAGGGCTAGCAGACCCCTCAAATGTCTGTAACAATTTTTTTTATTTACAATTTATATTGAATGAACATTACAGTTTACAATTCTAACAAATTGAGAACTGATATGTTGTCATTTGGGAATATTTAGTGTTGGCTGAAGGTGAATGTTTACTGTGAAGACAAATTTACATTAGAGTGGAGGTTTACTCGGATATTTGGTTGCTAACGTGTTTACTTAGATGTTTGGAATAGATTAGCAAGATACTTTTTTTTAATGATTATTATTGATATGTTGTGGATATTTGTGTTATTGGTAGTTTTTTACATAAAATTAATGTTTTAGTTAGATATGAAAAATATCTTTTTCATGATTCTTTTGAGGAAAAGATGCATATAGAGTAGCAACTTAGTTTTTGAATAATGTTAGAACAATTAGATTTAATTTATAGATTATAGAAAATATTATATAGTTTGAGTTAATTATCTAGAGTTTGATTTGTAAGGCTTTAAGTTATAATTATTTTTTTTTTTTGATTTGCACGTGTTATAAATTGCTTATTATTTTATTGATGTTTAGATGCTTAAGTTATTTTGTTGATAGTATATATGTATGATATAATTATGAGATATGATAAATGAAAAATTACTCAACTTAAAGAGTATCTTTAATTATAGACTTAATATTTAATTGAAAGATTTCGATAAACTTAGATATTTTTTTGGCTAAAGTTGACTTATGACATGAGAAACATAGTGCTATCATAAAAAGATATATGCAGTTGATAATTTCACAAAGGTTAAAATTTTGACTTTTGCTCCAAAAGATTCTTTTACAGAGTCATATATTAATCTTTTATTTGATATATCTCTATTGACTATACTATACACAAGAATTATTATAAAGATTAATTATCTGACTATCACAAGATTATATATAATATACATAATTAGCTTGTTTCTTTGAGTCAGGTATTAATTTCTTTGAGCAAAGACAAGCATCTTTAATTAGCTTGTTTCTTAGATTTTAATTGGACATTAATTTATGTCTTTCTTAGATTTAATATTATTTCATGAAAAAGTAAGAAATAAATATTAAGTTTGAGATTTAATATATAAACAAAGTTTAATGTGACAGTCATGTAATAAAACATATAATTTTAAATCTAATATTTTATGAGTAGACAAAATATATAGATGTGAATTATTTTTTTCAAATAGAAGATTCATGATGTAATTATTATTATAAAATTTTGTACACTAGATTAGTTCACATATATATTTATGAATGTCTTGAAAATGTATTAATTTATTTTTATTTATTCTAAGTTTTGTATGTTAGATATCTACATACCCATTTGACGAAAGGTATTACATTTATTTATCTTTTATTGTTTTATTTATTTGTGATGAGAGCACCCAACATATGGATGTCCTTGTAGATTTTGTTTTCTATATGTAGTTGTAGATTAGATTTATTTTTCGCCATATTTTTCAAAGACGTGCTTAAGGCATGCCTAAGCCACATGGATGACATGCACAACTTTGACACCTCGCCTGAGAGGAGATGCCACCCCTTAACATAGGGACCATTTAGGCATGGAAAGTGCATGCCTCCACAACAAGGCACAAAATGGTGCCTCTGCTTCTTAATGATAATTTTATGTCATTGATTTCACTAACATATGCTTGTTTGTTGTGTTAGTGAGGGAGGGGACTTCATTGAGTTTCACTTGGATAAAACATTAATATTATTCAGCAAACTATTAATAACCATGGGATAATAAATACAAAAAATATGACTTTTAACTGAGTTACTTTTCACTTAAATTAATACTATTTTTTTAAATAGTTAGGATTTCACAAACAATACATAGTTTTATTAGGTATATTTATATCATGTCATCTTTATTTTTTTTGATTTTTTAAAAATGAAGATATAATTACACATTCATATATATTATAACATAAAATACATGCAAATAAATGTATAGGCATATAGCCTCAAGCTCTAGAATGAGACGTTCCCTTTCATTAATAGATGAATATAGATAAATGATTGATTCAATATAAGAGATGAAAAATATTATATATATGATAATAGAAATGATTATGATAATTTTGTGGATTTGAATGATAGTTATGAGTAATGTTTGATTAGAAGTGTCAAATGGGCTATGTCGTGTTGTGCCAGCATTACCCATTTTTTTAGGTTCATCCGGACAATTGTGTGATGTTGGACACAATAGTTTTTAGCCCATGATGTGTTGTGCTGACATGACTCTAAAAATAGACATTTTGATATGACACGACATGATTTATGTTGTATCGTGTTGGGTCATGACAGTTCGTATCAAATTAGGACAGGCTTGTCTAGGCTAGCTTTGGTTCAATCCAGGCTAACCTAGGTCAGGTTTAGGCTAGCCGGGCCAAAATCTCCATGCACAAGCATTGTGCCAGGCCATGTCATGCCGCACCATCCTTGCCAGAAACTCTGGCATGATACAACCTGAGTTGTGCTGTGGGCCAACACAAGGTTAGTCCAAACGTGCCTTTGAACTAGGCAATGCCATTCCATACATGGTTGAATCATGTTGTGCCTCGTGTCGTATCCGGGCCGTCCATTTTAATTAACACCTCTATGTTTGATTATTATGAGTAATTTATTATTCAAGTGTCCTTTATTAATATTTTGAATTTAAATGTTTAATTATTAATAATATTATGTTTTAATTTGAAAATTTTAATTTTAATATGTATTAGTACTCATGATATTGGTTTTTATATTTGATATTTTTTATTTTTATGTTTTTTATTGATTGAATGGAAAATTTGGATAATATTTGATTTTATTATATAAAATTATATGTATACATGATTGGATCCCTTATTTCATTAAAATCCGCATCTTAGGTATCCCTTGTGCTTTAGGCTCCGGAATGACTTTGTGAATTGTTGCGTATTGAACCTTTTAAAATTGTTATCACCATTCACGGGGCTTGGCATATTTCTTATGATTGTGGGTGTTTATTAAAATTTATGGATGTTTATGAAAGTCTAGCTCTTGCATGTAATACCATTCAAAATGAGGTAATAGTTCTAAACGAGACCTAGTTTACTGATGAGGTAATAGTTCTTTCAAAAAGTTATGTGAAGATGATTATCATAATTAATTATAAGATCATTTGATTGTGCATGAGATTAATTAGTGAACATAGCAATGAGGCTTTATCTAGTGTAAACCTTAGAGGAGTCAAAATTTGTAGGCTAGGGGAATGGCTAGGCCTATTGAAAATCTCTGAGTCATGTCGACCCTACTAGGGAATTCAAAGTGCAGCCCCAGCTTGGATCTCATACTTATGCATGTGACTTAATTGAGTTGCCTAGAAAGATAACTAATAAAAAGTAAACTAACAGAATAATCGGTAATAAGTAATGCACAAAGAAGCAACAAAGATTTAATTAAATTTTATCATATCCAATAGTTTTTAATTATTTGTTATTATAATTAATATTTTCATAATAACAAAAAAATATAGTTAATATAATAAGATTATCATTAATATGAGTACTAGTATATTTGCAATAATTTAGAAGTTAAAGTGAGTGTGTAAGTGAAACAACCAATAATCCTTAAAAGAAGATAATGAACTGTTACTACTTAAAGAAGAATTTATTATATTTCTCAATAATTAAATATAAGTATCATAATGAATGAATTATAGAAAGATTCCTGAATGATTCTTGCAATCAGTTTCTATCTCAATACTATCTAAAGTTCTCAGTCTCATCTTTGGATATAATATCCTATTAACCGTATCTGATTTGTGTCACAAAATTGGTGAGTACATAGAATTATGATTATCCTTTATCTTTATCTATTATGATAATTTTTTTTTCATATTAAGTCACACAATTAGTTTCTCCCGAATGAAAAATAAAAAAAGTACATCCCAGTTTTTATTTTTTTATAATTCTACCAAAATCATGTTTAGAAGTTTTGCCCAAAATGGCACTACATGCCACCACCATGTGCTACTGAATGCAATTAGGGTTTCTCCCCAAAAAGCCACAATGTGCCACCTCCATGTGTGTCCACTGCTCTTCAATTACACGTGTTTCTTGTCATCAATTGTGCACACTTATGTTGCCATCAACTACACTTCTGCTGTCACTGCTGCCATGATTGCTGCTACCACCACACTAAAAAGAATAAAATAACATTGTATACAAACTTAGGTTTAAATTTTTTATAGGTTGGATCTGATACTAATTTACATAAAAATGCTAAAAATTAAATTTAATTAATAACACTCGTAATAAAAGTCATACATTAAATGTTATTATGTAATGAACAAAAGTAATTGGGGTAGCAATAGGATACAAATTGATATTTCCATCAAAAGTACAAAAAATAAAAAATAATAAGAAAATTATAACAATTTCAAATTCTAAAATAAAAAAAATATAAATAATATTAAAAAAATTCTTAATTTAAAATTATAATGTAAATTAAAATACATAAAAAAAAATATTATATTCAAACTCAAAATAAAAAAATGAGATAATGGCAAATGATGATACTTTGTTCATCGTTCTAATTGTTAGATAATGACCAATTTATATCATGTGTCACTTTGATTGATTCTGATCTCTATAGTTTTATGTTTGTAATTCATCATATATGTTAGATGTTGTACAACTAACATGTTGTGGAAGAGTTGAATACACGTAGACTGTGGTAGAGGCACTTGACAGTGCAATATATGGTAAACACCAAGCCAATTAAGAATTAAGGTTTTCTTTTCTCTCTCAACTTGGTATTGGGGGGAGGTTGTGAAAAAACCTAATTCTTTTTGGTTATTCGAATCATTGTCAGAAAACACTCACTATTGGCAATTTTTTGGCGACACACTTCCTGTTCCAGCCTTGCCTGACGCTGACTAATTTTTCTGGCAGCCTGATGCCGACTAGTTTTTTTGGCGGCCTGCTGCTGAAAAAAAACTGACACGCTTCCTGCTCCAGCCTTGCCTAATGCCGACTAGTTTTGCCTCCACAGGCCCTCCAACCAGTTTTTTTTGGTGACCTCCGGCTATTTTTTCTTCAATCCAATTTTTGCATGTGCCTTGGGAACTGTTCTTTTGCTTGTTTGGGGGTGTCACAATGGCAATTTCTCTATTATTTTTCTTTCTTCAGCCACATCTGAAGTCATCTTATGTCTCTCTTCAATCCAAATATACTTCATTCTCCAGATAAGTAGATATGACTTAAAATTTTTATTTTTTTCTCTGTCATATCTGAATCTCCTATGATTATTTCGTAGAAATTAGTTGATAGTGAAAATTATCTTTCCTAGTTTAACTTTGGTTTATAAGACAAAGATATGAGGATCATCTAGTTACACAGGAGGTAGATATCCACGAGGTTGACCGGGTACAATGGAAGAAGATCGATGCCCAGTTATGTAGTATATTATGACAATCAATTGATCCTAAGATTTTTCTTCATATCTGGGATTACAAAAATTGTTTCAAATTTTAGACCGAGGCCAAATAATTATATACGAATAATTTCCAACGTCTTTATAAGATGATTTCTATTATTATTCATATTAGCTAATAGGACTTGGATCTATCTATTTATATTGGCTAGATTGCCTCTCTTAAGGAGGAGTTCTTGTCCGTGATGACTCTTACTTCTGATGTTGGAGCTCAACAAACATAGATTGACAAATTTTTCATGGTCCTTATTCTTATTAGTCTCCGTTCAGATCATGAGTTTATTCGCGATTAGATATTTGGTAGTTCATTAGTTTTGTCTTTGGATGATGTGTTTGCTCGCATCCTTCATATCTCGTCCATTCAAATTTTGTCATCTGATGACCTCTTCGCACTACTCACATGACCTAGTCATTGGATTCTAAGCATCTCCAGCCTTCGAGCTCCTCCACATCTCATGCTATTCTCGCCCCTGTTAATGAGTATGTTGACTATCTTTGCTATCAGACAATCAAGTCTGCTTCTATTGCTTTTGTTGCCCAGACCAGTAATGTCTCTCTTCCCTTACTCTTATGTTTCTTCTTTGACCATGAATTCTAGATTCTGGTGCTTCTGATTATATATCTAAAAATAAAGATTTTTTTTCTTCTATTACTATTACATCTGTTTCACCCACTATTGACTAGGCTAATGGTTCTCAAGCTGTGGCTAAAGGTATTTGTTTGGCATATCATTCCCCTCTTTATCTCTCACATATATTCTTTATACTTTTGAGTGTCCCTTTAATCTTATTCAATTAGTAAAATTGCTCGTACTCTTAATTGCTCTATTAATTTTTCTGATAAATTTGTAACATTGCAGGATTGGCATAAGGGGAAGACTATTAGTATAGGACTCGAGTCTTAAGACCTATATCACCTCACCTCAAATTCATCTATTGCAATTTGCGTCTCCATTGATGCTCCTCTCCTCATTCACAGTCGCCTAGGCCACATTAGTCATTCCAAGTTTCAAATATGGTCACTCTTTTTTCACTTTGTCATCGTTTGCGTGTGAATCTTGTTAGCTTAGAAATCATTCTCTTGTCTCATTCCCAAAATATCTGAATAATCAAGCAAAGTTTTCTTTTAAATTTGTTCACACTGATATTTAGGGTCTTTGTTGGATTGCATCTATTTTAGGATTTTAATATTTTATTATTTTCAGTGATAATTATTCTCAATGAATTTAGTTATTTTTAAAGAAAAATTGAGCTGAATTATATTTTATTTTCTATAAATTTTATCTTGAAATTAAAACTCACTTCAATATTTTTATTCGTGTGTTATGTAGTGATAATGCAAGGAATATTTTTTTGCACTCTTTATTTCATTTATGTCCCAACTTGGAATCCTTCATCAGTCTTTTTATGCTCATACTCCTCAATAAAATGGGTAGTTGAACATAAGAATCGTCATCTCGTTGTGATAACACTTACTTTCTTCCTTCGTTTTCATGTTCCTTTTTGTTTTTGGAGGGATGTTTTTATCGCTTGTTATTTAATTATTAGTATGTCCTCTTGTGTTATATAATCAATTTTCTCATTTATTCTTTTCCATAACAAATTATTTTATTTCCTTCCTTCATCATGTCTTTGATTATATTTGTTTTGTTCATATTCTCACTTCATGACAAGACAAGTTTTCTGCTCAAACCACAAAATACATTTTCTTGGGATACTCTAGACTTCAGAAAGAGTATTTTTATTATTTTTTCGAGACTCCTTGATACTTTCTCTCTGTCGATGTCACATTCTTTGAGGGATCGCCCTTCTCCTCATCTGAGTCTCTTATTGTTTTCAATATCTTATCTCTTTTCATTTTCTCTTCGCCTATATTTGATGTGCTTTCTCGATCATTTCAGGTTTATCATTGTTGTCATTGTACTGTTGTTCTTCTCCCTTCTACTGAGGTCCCTGTTGATTCACTTCCTATCCTTGCCGCTTCTCCTATACCGGATTTGCCTCCTGCTAACTACTTAGCCATTATTCTTCGGAAAACTAATCAATTTACTCGTAATCCTCATCCTATTTATAATTTTTTTGCGTTATCATCATTTATCTTCATCATATTTTGTATTTGTATCTACAATATCTTTTATTCCTATTTCCACAGACACCAATGAGACTCTTTTCTATCTGGGCTGGCGACAGGCAATGATTGATGAAATGACTGCTCTACACTCCATTGGTACTTGGGATATTGTTGTTACCATTTGGTAAGTCTCCAATTGGTTGTCGTTGGATTTACGTAGTTAAAGTTGGTCCTGATAGTCATGTTGATCACCTTAAGGTCTGCTTAGTTGTTAAAGGATATACTGAGGCTTATGGTTCTGACTATGGTGACACATTCTCTTTTGTTGTCAAGATTGCTTTTGTCTGTCTACTTTTTTTCATGACTTTTATGTATTCTTGGTCTCTTTATCAGTTGAATATTAAAAATACCTTCCTTCATGACGATCTTGTTAAGAAAGTTTATATAGAGCAACTTCTTGGTTTTGTTGCTCAGGGGGAGTCTAGTTTAGTGTGTATGTTATGTCATTTCTCTATATGGCTTGAAACAATCTCTTTGCACATGATTTGGCCTTTTTAGTTTCGTTGTTCAAAAATTTGGTATGCTTTGTAGTACAATAAATTATTTAAATTTTTATTATCATAACTATTTGGAACAGTGTATCTATCTGATTGTTTATGTGAACGACATCGTCATTACAGGTAGTGATCAGAATGATATTCAGAAACTAAAACAATACTTTTTGATCCACTTTTAGATTTTCTGAGAATTTAGATAGCTCAATCTAGTTCTTGTGTACTCTTTTCTCAAAGAAAATATGTTTTAGACATCTTGGAAGAAATCAATATGTTAGACTGTAAACTAATAGACACTCCTATGAATCTTAATGTCAAACTTGTACCAGGATAGAAGCTTTAAGAGATCTTGTGAGATATCGATGACTCATAAGTAAATTGAACTACCTCACTATTGCTTTATTAGATTTTTTTTTTCTATGAGTGTTAGTTAATTTCTATAGTCAACATGTGATAGTCATTGGGATACTGTAATCTGTATTCTTTGATATATCAAAAATACACCAGGCCAAGATGTATTGTACGAGAACAGAGGGCATACTCATATTGTTAGTTACACGGATACACGTAGGATTGGTTCACCCACAAATAGATGTTTCACTTTAGAATACTATGTTTTCATTGGTGGTAACCTAATATCCTAGAAGAGTAAAAAACAAGATGTAATGACTAGATCTAGTATTGAATTTAAGTATCGAGCTATGACTTTAGCAATATATGAACTCATATGGGTGAGATACTTTCTTCAAGAGTTGAGATTTGGAAATGATGAATAGTCTAAATTTATTTTTGATAACCAGACTGTTTTGCATATTGTATCCAATCCAGTTCTTTATGAGATGACCAAACACATTGAAGTTGATTGCCAATTCATTAGAGAGAACATTATATCAGGATGTGTGACTATTATTTTTGTCAATTCAAATGATCAACTAGCAGACATCTTTACTAAATATCTCAGAGGTCCTAAAATTAAATATATTTATAACAAGCTTGGTATATATGACATATATGCTCTAGCTTGAGGAGTGTTAGATGTTGTATAGCTGTCATGATGAGGAAGAATTGAAACACACGTATATTGTGGCAGAGGCACTTGACCATGCAAAATATGCTAACCACCAAGCCAATGAAGAATTAAGGTTTTCTTTTCTTTCTCTCAATTATATAAATCATCATCTAGCTATAACATTTTATTTTGAAGATTCATTTGTGCATCTTTTCAATTCTTTATGTTTATCATAGTTTTTATAATATTTGATTATAATTATTTTTTCATATTTGAAATAACATTAATTGCCATAGAGAAAACATACTCTAGAAAAGTGATATTTTAGATAACCAAGAAAAATAAATTTATATGATTTTTACTAATTTAATGTATATAAAATTTTTATATTATTCTAGATTATAATTGAATAGTAATCGCTATCTCAGTATTGAAATATCTCATATATATTTGATAGACTATCATGTCATTCATTTTTAGCTATTTGAATAATAAAATTATTATTTTTGAGTATGGTATTAATCTTCATACTTAAAGGCTCGTTATAACAAGAAAACTTAATTTCATAATATTTAAATAAATTTCTAATTTTTGGTAAACCCTACCCTTTGTTTCTTATGGTTGGTTAATACAAGTATGTATGCATTTCAATGTATTTTTTTATTATTTTGATCTTAACTCTAGAATCCAAATAGATATCTAAGCAATAAATAGATGAATAATCAACTTAGTATTTTAAATATTTTATTTATATTTCAATAGTCATGTCATCAAAATATGAATTTTTTTTATATTGTTACAACATACTATCCGTGTTGTATATGTATTTAAGTATAATGCATATATGTGAGTGTATATGGACAAACATAAATTTGTTGTATCATAAAAAAATTATGAATTTAAAAATAAAAATCAAATGCTTTAATTGATTTATTAATTATTTTTTCATCAGTTTTATTATTCATGAAATTAAATATAACATATTAATAATTAATACATAAATTTAATATCAAGTATGTTGAATAATAATAGTGTTTGATATATAGTGGGAATGTTTTTCTTTTTAGACTTATTGACATACATAGATATTAAAGTTTTAAAATTTGTTAAATATTCTAATATACTTTAATACATTTAAAATTTTTTAACGAATAAGAAATTATTTTTAAGACAACTTATACTATTAGAGGTATTATGTAACACATATATCTAACAAGAAAAATGTTAGTTACGAGATATTTTCTAATAATTCTTATAAATATACTTACTGTAATAATATGATTTGAAGTATTATTAAAAATTATATTATAAATTTTATTTTGTATTTCATATTTTCTAAATTTCTTTGAAAAACTCATATATGGCAAAATTATCATAAAAATATATGATCTCATGAAATTATTATTATTTTTATTTAGGTATTATTTAGAATTAACCAAGTAAATATTGATGATATGAAAAAAATATCATCATGAGTAATTCTTATATCAAATATCATTGATATAATTTCATTATTTTTTTAAGTGTATTAATTATTAATTATTTTTTAAATTTTTAATTTTTTATTATATCATTTTGAAGATTGACTTAGGAATCATATGATAAATGACTAAATATATTTATGTATATAATAAACTAATTTTGTATCTTTCATAACTTTAAGTAGAAGACCCATACTGGCAATAAACATAATAATATCCACTCTTGTAAATGCACGATGATAAATACATAGTTTCTTGAATTTGAAATTGATCTAAATTTAATGATCACAGTACTACGCTAGGTTTATCTAGAATTTAATATATTATTTTTTTGAGTATTATTCGACGTGTCTCCTAAGATATTTAGTTTCATAATTAGTTTTGTAGCTATAAATTTTTTTACAATACCTACATTGAGTCAAATTTTTTGTTTTTTTTTATTTTTTGTTTTTACCTAAGTTAAAATGAGTTCTAAGTAAAAATATTCATGATACATTTGTTTTTTATGTCCTTGAGCTAACCTATGATTGAAATACAAATTAGTCTTGGATATTTTTATCATATTATTATTATTTATATTAAAATTATCTATAATATTTATTTATGTTATGATTTTTTTATTACTAAGTTTGTTTTTATATTTTTGATGAGAGCACTTGATTTATATGTTGCCCTAATCATTTATCTCCATTATATAAGGATATATAATATATATTTTTTATATGAATACTATTGTATTATTTTGTTTGTATGTTGAAATTAATATGGTACCAGAGTGAGGTGTAAAATCATAGAGAGAGATAGTATGTGTATTGTACCAACACAATACACATTTACTTGTACTATTTGGAAAAAAAGTTATCTTTACATACATGTGCATATTAGGCACATGCTGACACACTATTGGCAAGCATATGCACACAAAACACCCACAATGGCGCTTATAGGTGCATACCAGGCATACAGGTGCACAAAATGCATGCAAAGTGGTGCACATGTAGTAGGCACACACAATGAGGATGTATCTCACTAGAAATAATTGTTATATATTATTTTTATAGAGGAGACAAAAAGCTTTATGTAATAATGAGAATGACAAGTGAATTATTAGTCATCAAGAGCTTCTCTTAGAGTTCATATACCATGACACTTATTAGAGAGGTATATAAAACTTCTTTCTAAGATACCAACAATTTTTTTTTTAAGCAATGCTAGTTATTTTATTCTTACTATTATTTCAGACTCAAACTATTAATGTAGGAGCAAATATTTATATCACTGATAATTATACTTTTTATATTACTTTATTGTTCTGAATTATGAGAAATATCCAATATTCAAAAATTATTAGATACAATATTATTTAGCTTGAATATTTATCATTTTCCTATTTTTATGTATTTTTGACTATTCTGTTAATTTATTTTATATAAGTTGTATTTATAGACAATTGATCTATGATTGTATTTTTATTTTAACTAATATTTATTTGTATAATCGAGAAATTCTAAGAAAGATTTTATTTGGGATAAAACATGCTTGATTGTTTATTTTTTTTAATAGTAAAATTTCTTTGTAGATATTTAAGTATTTTACTCTTTATTTGTGTATTCTCAGTTTGATTATTCATCACCATCCAAGTTGAGAATATATTACTCTAAACTTAAGTTTATTTTGATCTTAGAGCATGAGATATGTTAGTTATGAAAATTTATTAGAATTTTTATCCTATACTCTAGTTTGGTTTGAGTAGTGACCCATTCAATCAAATATATTCAAAGATATATGAGAACTTAATAGAGATGTGTCAAAAGAAAAATTTAAATATTTAATTATTTTTGTCGATAATTATTCAAGATATATGAATATATCTTAGAATATATATATATATCTATGATATATTACATATATATTTTATTTTTACTTTCACAAAATGATAAAAATTTAATTTGATAAAAATTTAAAAAATTTATTAGTGACAATTTATTAGAATATATATCAGATTGATTTTAAATTTATTGTATGAATCATGAGTTTATACATCAAATTTTTTATGCTGATAGATCCCAACATAATGAAGTTGCTCAAAGAAAGAATAAATATTTAATTAAGATCACTCAAATATTTTTTTGGAAAGAGTATTTCAAATGTTTTTGGAGAGATATATTTTTAATTGCAATCTATCATATAAATTAAATATCTTCTTTTGCTATTTCTTAGTGTATAATCTTTTAAATCTTATATCTCAAATATATGCTATTTTGTCTTTAGAATTTTTTGGATGTATTTATTTTATTTTTGATCACCCTCCAAGACAGAACAAGTTGTATTTTGGGCATTTAGATATATTTTCTTGGATATTATAGTATCTAAAGATGATATAGAGACAAGGCTATAGAGGAGCAAAATATTCATGCACTCAATATCTTTTTTGAAATTTGATTGCTCTTCGAAAGGGATACAATAGTTGTATTTAATTTTTAATTTTATAAGTTTTGTGACATTCTTATCTTGTTTTTCTTTTAATTTTTTTATTATTTCTCTTAATGTTATTAGCATACTAAATTTTTTTTTGAGATATTGTTTCATCCAAAATTATACTATCCCATGATAGAAGAGATGTATGTACTTCACTCTAATGAAAACTAAGAACTAGTACGATGACCTTCAAGAATATCTATTGTTGGTTGTAGGTGATTATTCATTTTAAAGATAAGTTCAGATGAAAAGGTAATATGTATATTGAGCAATCATTTGAATTTTGAGTAGTATAATCAAGTATAGTTTTCATAAACAATCATTTCATTTGGGTTATATTGATATGTTATTGATTTGAATTTGTTCTTCTAGAGGTCTTCTGATGATAAGATAATTTTATTAATTATCTAAATGATATTTTGATTATGAAAGATGATGAATTAAAAATCATATAATTTAAAAAATATCTTGAGACATAATTTCAGACAATTTACTTTGGGAGGCTCAAATAATTTTTTAACATAGAGGTGACTTAGTCTACGAATGATATCATTGTGTTACATAAAATATATATACTTAATTTTTGCAAATGTTAGTTTTTTGGGTTAAGCTTTATTAAATATTTCTATTGATCTTGATATTAACTTTATTTCTAATGTGACTCTTTCAATTAATATAACTAGCCTTTTTTGGATTTTTCTCGACATATTCATCTTTACTTATTTTTTTACATACTAAGCTATGTGATGAAATTTTTAGGATTTAAGATCTCTTTCATGTATCATGAATACTTATAATTTGTAGGGTATACAAATTCAAGTTGGATATTTGTATGCACCAATAAAGATTTACGATAAGATTTTAGACTTTTCTTAAAAATAATAGTCTCTTGGACAAATAAGAGACACTAGTAATTATGCTTAAGTTGCATAACAAACCATTTCGTCTTTTATCACACTAATATTATAGTAAAATTGTCAACATATTTATCACACTAACAATCTCTTTCACAATTATATCTAATTTACATGATGCATCATCTCATCTTGGTTAGGTAATATGTTCATCAATAGTTGAGTAATATTATCATATAAATGAAATGTTCCCAAAAAATATATCGATGTGGCTAATTTCCAAAATATCTTGCAAATATTGCAAGAGCCAAATATACTAGACATGTTGAAATTAATTATATATTAAAGGTGTACTAGTAATTGTTCATCAATTATCATTTATTTATCATTTTCAATTTTAGAAGAGTTTTCCAATTAGTGGTCCCCATAATCTTGGGTCACAAACTCGACCCTCACCGTCATAATCCGCGTGGAGTATGTATATGCTCTTAATTTTTACTGACTTATTTTTGGTGTTCATACACTAATTTTATCAATTTTTTTCTTTTTAGCTTCAAAAAAGATTCATAATATGTTGAACTTTCACACTAATTTTAATTAGAGTCTAAAAAACTTGTGTAAATTATATTTGTTTTATGTGAAATTATCAAAAAAAATAGAAGTTTTGGATGCTATAAATCAAATATATTTAGTGTATCAATTCTTTATTTGTGCCATCATGTCAATTATCATGAAATTCACTGCTAGTTGCCATAAATGAATTATGGGCCACTAGAATCATGTTGCCGCAAGTTTGACGGCCACAATAAACCAAAGTTTTATGAAAATAACCACTATACATGGGAGGTTTTGTCTCAATAGTTTGGTGTATACCAAACTATTGAGACAAATGCTGGTGTATACCAAATGCTGGTGTATGCCATCGACACCATGTGAAATTGCATCATTGCAAGCTCAACTCAACACCACCATTTACACTGATAAATATGGTTCTAATGTCATGTTGTGATCGGCTGAGGGTTGTGGCCACAATGTTTTAAGAAGGGGGAGATACATGGGTGATAGAAGAAGAGAAACAAAAAAAAAAAAGAAAAAAAATGTATTGATTGAAATACTATTTTTTCTAATAAAAACATTATCAACTATTTGTATATTGCCCGAGGCAACTCACATGTCGGATAATTTCAAATATTTAATAATAAAAAAAATTAATGATAACAAGAAAATAAAATTGAATCTCAACATTCTTAAAGCAGATTAGTTTCTTAATGTATTCACGAAGGAATTATAGAAGTTTCAATTTTTCTTTTTTTTCTTTAATGGGTAGTATTATATGTTTTATTATTTATTTTTGATGTCTTTACTTTTGAAGGAAGTATCTAACCCATGAGTTGACCCTATGTTTTGTATTTTTTTATTTATAAGAGTTTAGGATTTCTCTTGTATGATTTTTTTTTGGAGTTTGTTTGATTTTGTTTGTATGAGTTTTTCTTTATTAATTTATTCTTAAAGATGACAAATTTTATTATGCTCTCATTGTGGAAAATGTGATATATGTGGGATATATTTAAATTTTTTCAAATCAATGGGTATAACAATACAATTCTTCCTTTCTTTTATATGTCATCATAAGGCCTATTCACTTAGATTGTTTTAGAAATAAACACATTTAAATAAAACTCATAAAAAATTAATATTGAAAATGCTTATAATGAATCTCAATAAATACATTCTCTTTAAATTTCGATAACATATATGCTGAATGCTCACATTCATAATATGAAAAAGTAAAAAAATTAAGAAATGCTATTACTTTATTATAATAATATTTTCTCTTTCAAGTTAATACATAAATATTTAAAATATTAAGTTTGAAATAAAAAAAGTGAATTGAGGTTTTTTCGAATCTTTAATGAAAATATCATCTTGTTGATTTTCTATAAGAACATAAATTATAAAAATAGTTTCATCTTGAATTTTTTAAAAAAATTTTTTTACCTTAATGTATTTCATTCACTCATTAAATATTGAAGTAGATGTTATATGTTTGGTAGTTTGATTGTTATAATAGAGAGTAATAAAAGAAATAAGTGAGTACTCAACTTCTTCAAAATAGGGTTTGATTTAGAGGTATCAAACGGGTCGGGCCGAGCTGTCCCGATTTTAGGTGGCCCAATCGGGTGGTCGTGGCGTGCTGGGCACAACACTATTCAATAACCTTGCCATGTCTGGCCTGTCATGGCTTCATCACAGCAAGCTTGGCACGGCCCATCGGCCTAGTTGTGATGAACTCGTGCTTGGTCTGGCCTAGATAGGCAAGTTCTGGCCCATTCGTGCTGGGTAGGAGGCTGGGTTTTGCCTTTGTGCCGGTTTAGGGCCTAATTCTGACCAATTTGAAAATTTTAAATTATTTTTATACAAAATTTTAAAAAATATTATAAAATTTAAAATTTAATTTTTTAATAATTAATACTTAATTATTAAATAGTTATTAGTTAATAGTTAATTGTTAAATTAAAATAAATAAATAATTTTTAATTTTTATTTTATTAAATTAATTAAAACATAAAGTTTAGTGTAATGAATAAAGTTTAGTGTAACGAATAATTTTATTAAACTAATTCTGACCACTTCATATAATTTCATTGCTCAAGTCCTTATAAAATAATAATGAGAATATTGACTCATTGAAATAATAACAATAATTTTCACATTGTTGCTGAACTCCAGTAATCCACTACATAAAATTTCGTTATGCAAACATCCATTAAGTATCAAGCCTTAATTATTAATAATTTTTACAGTATCTAAATTAATAAAACTTAATAATTAATATAAATCAATGTAAATCACAAAAAATTAATATTTAAGAATCAAGCCTTAAACTCAAAGTAATATTAAAAAAATAAAATAAACAAAGACAATGTAAATGAGTAAATCCAAAAAAGAAAAAAAATAAAAAATATCATCAGCAGACAACATTACAACATATGATAAATGATGATATAAGATAAAGTATCAGGCATTAGTGTTGTAATCCGTCAATCGTCAAGGTCAATGTCATCAATCATCAAATCGTCATCAATATCTATATCACATAGATCATCATAAGCAATCAATTCCTCCACTTTTGCTACAGTCCTAACATTATCCTGGATATCAAAGTTTGAATCATTCTAATCCTTCATGCATGCTAATGCCTTAATAATATCTGATTGTAATCTGAATTTTCTATCTGAAATAATATTTATTATGACAGAAAAATTAGACTCTTATGTTATGCTCGAACCTGAAGGAGTCAGTAAATCCCATGTCATCTTAGATAGTATGAAATATGTGGACTCATATGTTTATACTACTATAAAATATCAAGATTCTTATTATCAAAATACAATAATATTCAACAGTAATTGGTATCTAAGTACCAAGACAGCCCGCTTCTATCTGACGGTGCACCTTGTCGTTTTTTTTATTATCTGAATAGAAAAGTTATTATGTTCAGATATGATATTCATGTTCGTACTCGGAGCATCACTACTATTGTCATCATATTTAGTATAACAGTATGTGAAGAGCTCAATCAATTTCTCGTGAATGAACTTCCTAGGTGGATCTTTTTGGTTTATGCACGATGATATCTATATTAAAACATTGTTTATCTCTTCTATCTTAATACTAGATTATATACAGGAAGTCAGACAATAAAGAGATGAAATGGTGGTCAAATACTTTAAGTATGTATTTTTAATCTCTACAATTATATCGTTAAGTGTCAGGTCATCTTGAAATTTCCTAAACATACTACTAATGTTGTATATGCACCTGAGTGCAATACAAGTCGTGTAAGTATAAACTGACAAATACATATTTATCGTGTCATAAAAAATTTTTAGGAATTTAATAAATGAAATATTTGTAGCTCAGTCAGTGTCGTTAATAATAAGTTCATCACTCTTACTATTGACGTAGTTGGATATCACATGTTTGTATCTAACACATGACTTGAACATAAGGTATCTGTAATTCCAACGGTCTTACATCCAATTGGAATTTGTTTAAGACCCGCAGACAAATAGAAACTACCAAAATCCTGTTGTCTATGAGGTGTGTGAAGATATTTCAGTGAGTTACGTATGTTTTCTAAAGCAGGGGTACATATTTTATTCCCACTTGTACTATCAGTTTAATGACGTTATACATGTATCTAACGTGGAAAATCTTTCCTAATGGCCTATCTCTAATACTCCTAACAAATATGTTATTTACTACTCTATTATTAGATGCATTATCAAATGTGATATTTAATATTTTATTTTGAATTTTATATTCTCTAAAGATTTTTATTACACTCAAAAATGACTCGTACATTATGAGTATTGAGAATCTCAGAGAATGCTAATATTTTTTTTATTTAGTGTCCATTTAGAATCTACATAGTGAGTAATAAGGTATGCATAAGATGTATCATCATAACTAGTAGAATTAACTAGATAAAACACCTATAATAATTTATAAATATAACAAAGTATTTACTAATAATACGTGTCTGGTTGGCAAAGAGGCCTGAAGCTTACCTCGAGATAATGAGGTAAATCTCTAGGGATGTCGGATATGCACCCCATGGTGTCATTTATTCTATGTTGCTGTTGGGATGAGAGCTTTACTTGTGCTCCGAGACTCATATATAAGCTAATAAATAGTATGAGTTGGGTTTGAGGGGATGAAAAGATAAAAAAATATAATAAAATATCTAAATTCATCTAAAGTTTTATCCTTGTTAGAATTTCATATATTTAAGTATATCAGATCAGATAAATCATAACTCCTACAAGTTTAGAGGTCATTATAAGAAGTGTTGGTATATTTTCTTAATTTACATGCATCATGCTCTAGTATAAATATATTTTTAATATTAAGATAAATTTTAGCTTGGTCAATAATAAATGATTAAGTTAAGAATAAACAAGTAATAAATTAATTATACTCATACTTCTAGTATGTTATTTTATCATAAAAGTAAACAACATATAATCTATCCTTTACGATTCTAATACAATTTTTTGTTGAAAATCTTTTGATCATACAAAATAATATTAATAGAAATTAAAAATAAAGTTGGAATTAAGGCATCTAGGACATATTAGAGGTGTCAAATGGAACGCGCCGGGCTAGCTCGGCCACTTTTTAGCTGGCCCGAACGTGCTTTAGTGCCGGGCTAGGCACGGCACGGTCACTGTGTAGTGTCGTGCCTGGCCCGGCATGGTTCTGTGGAGGTCAGCCCGGCATGGGTCCACGACACAAATCTGCGACATGAATTATGGGTTCGGGCCGACCGGGCCGAACCCCTAATTTAAAAAAAATTAGGGTTTAGGCATGTGCCGTCGTGCCGCCGCACCTTCACACTGCTGAAACCCTAATTTAAAAAAAATAGGGTTTCTCAGCTCCTGCCAAGGTACCGTGACAATGGGCCACGGTACCGTGCTGGGTCGGGTACGGCATGAAGCCCGATTGGCCTCGGCACGACACGACATGGTTGGTGCCATGGACAGGCACGAGCATGTGAAATTCCCATGCCGTGTCGGCCCAGGCATGGCAGAATCGTGCTGTGCCTCGTGCCGGGCCGGGCCGGCCTGGCCTGGTTGTCACCTCTAATGAAATCAAATTTGAAAATATTCATATCTCTTAAGTGTGAATTATACTAGTTAGAAAAAATATATCAAAATTATTTGTTCTCTATGTTGACATATTACAAAAAATATTTTTGGTATAATTAATAATGGTGTTCAGGGAATGTATAGTTGTTTCTTATAATGAATATAAATATTATCTTTTCTATTAATGATTATTCATAATGCATAACAGGTGTTTGAGGATTAAGCAAGGGCAAAATTCTAACAAGATTGACACTAAAAAATGCTACTTATATATACATAGATGTGTTATTAAAATAAAACACACTACAATTATTTGAAATAAAAAAATTTACCGGAATAATATAAAATAACTAGATAATAAAATAAAATACAACCTAATGATACTTGGGATTGAGGATGATAACAAATGATAAATAATATTTCTTTATAGAAATAAAATAAGTAACCCTAAAGGAGCTTTTGATATAGGCAAAGTGGCAATTCACCACTCACAATTGATTTTATATTTTTCAACTTGAAGTTCACTTTTCACATGTTACTTATGTTTTTATTATGCTAATAGAAAATTGATAATATATGAACTTAGTTCTTTTTAATGAATTTGTGAGTACATCATCTAGGTTGTCTTCCATATGATTTTTCTATGTTCATAATTTTTTCTTTTTTTTTGTACAAAGTAATATTATACTCTAATGTATTTCATCTTCGAGTAAAATCCTAGAGTTTTTACTAAATGTAGAATATTCTAACTATTATAAAATAAAATAATTTTTTTTATTTATATCTAAGCTCTTCAAATAATATTTACAAGCATATTATCTTTTTATTTGCTTGTATAACTGCACTATATTTCTGTCTCTATCATAGAAGTCGACATGATAAATTGTAGTTTTGAAATCTAATTTATTGCTCCTCAAACAAAAGTAAACATATAGCTAGTGGACAATGGCGGAATTGTCATTGTCAAAAATCCTTTGCATAATTTGGATCATTATAATATCTAATAATAAGATCTAAACTTTTTTAACATATTACTATATTTGAGATATTTATGACATATTTCAAAATTTTTTTTATAGTACCTTAATATTTTTTATCATGATTCATTATGTATTGACAAATAACTCATATTGCTTGTGTAATATTTGACCTAATACAAATTATAGAAAACATTAAATATTCAATAGTTAATGCATATAGTACTCGAGATATTTTCATCATATTTGTTTTATTACTAGAACTCATGTTTATTGATAATTTGAAATTAATAAGGAGAGTATAAATTAGCTTATAATCATGCATATTGAAGCATTGCAAAATTTTTTTTATATAATTTTTATAAAGTCAAATTTTCTTATTATATATGTCTCGGTAAATTTATATCCTTAGAATTTTATTCGTTGGCTGTAGGCCCTTTATATGAAATTCTCTTACTAAAATATATTTTTAATTTTTGGACACGATCTTTGTTGGGCTGTTCTACTAATATATTATTTATAAATAATAATAAAATAATAAAATTATCATCTTCAAATTTTTTTAATACATACATTAATTTGAATTAAATTTATTTTATATAAGATCCATGATGAATGAATTAAACCTTTTATACTAGTACGTAATAGTTCAACATGTTTTTATTTTCTATGTTATCATAGATAATAGTTGAAAGGATAAGTTTTTTAGAATGTTAATGTGTTTCATTATTAAAATAAATTTAAACATTCAAAAAATATAACACTTTTATTATAGGAAAATTTTGTTGTGTAATAATTTGATTTCATATATCTTTATCAAAGTATTATTAATCTCTTTTTTTGATTGTAATTTAGATATATTTTATAATACATTATCTATTATCATCAAATATAACTTTGCAACATTATTATTGATTTTATTTCTTATTTTTAATATTTATTAATCTTTTTTCAATTACTTCTAGATATTTTTTTTCCTTGAGATAATTTTTATCATCTTCCATAGCTCATGATTATTTTAATTGAATTTTTTTATTTTAAATTATATTATCATTTATTTAACTTTTATAATGAACTTCATGAAAGCAATAGTGATTGTTTATATTAAATATACTAAATAAAATTCAGGTAAATGGATGTATCACAATGATCCCTCTTAAAAATTACTTGTCTTGAGGTTCCTATCATTTTTTTTTACAAAACTTTCATAAGTAATTAATTATAAAAATTATCCTAAATCTCGTATCTGATACTATTTTTATTAAAATAAAATTTATTTTGATGATTTTAAAATGGGAAATTTTATACATAATTTAATAAAATAGATAATAAAATAAAGTACAAGCTGATGATACTTGAGGTTGGGCATGATAACAAATGAGAGGAAATATTATTTTTATAGAAGAAAAATAAGTCATCTTATAGGGTTTTTTTGACTTGGGAAAGGGATACTTCACTTACTTATAGTTGATCTTGCATGATATGCAACAAATGCTCTAGAATCTGCACATATATGCACAACTATAAAATAAAAATGCATCTCTAAAGCACCATGACCTCTATATTTTTAATATTTTTGAAATTCAAATAGATAAATTCAATACATTTATTAATATAGTGCTTGTAATGGACACAAATTTGATTGAAATTAAGATTTAGGTGAGTTTCTTTTGCTCGTGTATCTTGTTTATCATCTTTATTTTTGAAATGTTCATTTGTAGTGCATGGGCCATGATGGAGTTCTTTACATGTCCGCCAAAAAACGTTATTTTGGTGTTGGTGGTGGAACACGACAGTTCCTCTCTCATGTAGAGAAAGATGGTATGGTTGTTCCTTTGAATTGTTTTTCTAAAATATTTTACAATATCGCATCAAGCCTCTTGAATCTCATTTAGTATTGGTGCCTCTACAATAACCTATATAAATTTATAATTATTAGTTTGATTGTCATCCATTCATTATATTAGAGAATAATCAGCTAGAAGTCTTTTTCTGTTTTGCACTGTCCTATGCACATTGCGTTCTCAAACATGCTGCATACATTGCTCGAACTCAACAACTCTTTGCTTGTGAAGAAATCTGTATTGGGATGAACTATAGGATAGTAACTGAATTATTTTTATCTGGTCATTCTCTATATAATAAACATACATAAAATTAAAATATATACATGGGCTAAATGAACATGTACTTTTTTTTTGATTTTGTATGCAAAAAATGGCTTAATAATGTATAAATAAGAAATAAAAATAAGTGGTGCTTCTTTATGATTTAAGCATTCTATTGCATAAATTAATACATAAAAAAAAGTATCGTTGAATTAATTTCAAGGTTTTGGTTAACATAAATGCTAATTGATTCTATGTAGTCATGTTAGTTATAAAAATTAAATCATTTATCTTTTCTCCAATAAAATGATAAAAAAATCTCAATATATTTCACATGTTTATAGAAGACCATTTTAGAAACATTATCTCGAAGACAATTAAAAATAATATCTTGGAACATGATTGTGATAGCAAAGAGTGATAAAATGTGAAATTATATAATTTTTTTCTAAGTGTGTGATCTATACAAGTTGTTAAATTGATTATGATCCCAACTTGTACTTTTTTCCTATGCCATAATTTTATACTATTTGTTTGTTTTTTTTTATTTTTGTGTCCATTTATTTTATAAATTACCCAATTTATGAGTTCCAATTCAAACTTAGAGGTTATAGATATGGATCCCCCGTGTTGTTTTAAGAAAGAATGAATTTATTTTATTCTTTATTTGCATAATATCAAAGCTTAGGGATGTGTGAATCCTACTTGGAGAAATAAAAAAAGAGAGAGAAGTCATGTGCACTGTAATTGCGTGTTCATAATCTGTGTGTATAAGAGAAGAGGTTGTGGCAATGAGTGTAAACATGCACGATGGGTATGTGCAGACAAATGCACAATGGATGTGTTCATTGTGCACAATTATATGTAGGCCGTGATGTGTAAATAGTGTGCAATGGGTACATGTACTGTGACAGTGTGTGTGGTAGTTTGTGTAGTGCACAATGTGTACATGTACTATGACAATGTGTGTGCAATGTGTTGTGATAGTAGTGTTTAAGAGAAAAAATAGATATTATATTGTGATCCTCAGTTTATTAATTGATTGAGAAAATTAAAATTCTAATTATTAATATATGTAGTGGATTACACACACAAATTATATGTAGTGGAATACTGGAGTTCAGCAACAATGTGAAAATTATTGTTATTATTTCAATGAGTCAATATTCTCATTATTATTTTATAAGGACTCGAGCAATGAAATTATATGAAGTGGGCTATTGTAGTTCATTATTAGTTTTTTGGACATGGAATGTTGAACTACCCAACACATACTGATGAGGCAAGAGTTTAGCAAAAGTAACATGTATGATATTATGTAAGTTAGTAGCATTATAATACTTACCTTAGTTCATTCAAATATGCAATGCCATTTCATAGTTTATATAATTAAGACTAGATGGGAACCTTGAGAGCACTAACAAGTCACCACTCACTTTATGTGCTTCAGATATCTAGCTGCATAATTATTAAGTTTATTTCTAGCAAAGGCAGATGTGACTGAGAGAGTGAGACAATTTAAGTGATTTCTTAATATACTATTTATGTACTCACTATGTAACAATTTCTTAGTGTTCTTCAACTAGATTCTAGCTCCACCAAACCAAAGATTTATCTCCAAATAATTTAGTATATATGAGACATGTTGAGGCCTAATAGAGAAACATCTATTTTGACATATATCGACAATAGATGAAATATCAATCATAGTAAAGGTATAGTTGTGAAAGGTGTAAGATGTGCCAAGACGTAAAAGCCTTCTGGAGCTTTAAGGTGCAATGCGCCCTTAAGTCATGATTTTTTTTATGTTAGACACATCCTATTATATATATATATTTTTAAAATTATAATCAAATATAATGAGCCTCGCTTGTGGAGAGCTTCGCACCTCAGAGAAGGCGCGGATGCACATAGTCGCCCCTTGCCCCATGGTGAGGTGTCATGTCTAAGCTTCGCCTGTGCTTGAACCTAGGCGCACATTTTAGTATTGTGGTGTGCCATTTTAGTTCTTGCACATTGGAGAGAGTCTATTTAGCTTATCTTCCAATATTTTGTTAATACCTATTTTGTTTAGAGTCGCTCTAAGATAATATCAAGATAACACATAAGATGAAAAGATATATATTTCTTAGTTATTCAAGTATTTATAAATAATAATATATTATTAACCAAGACTGATAGTATATTAATAAATATTGATGTTGCTTCTGTTGAGCATGATTCATTATTTAGATAGATAATGAATCATGCGCGTCACTAATTAGATGATGAAATATTTGGCTACCTTAGGAGAGTCATAGTTACTCTCGTCTTTTATTTGTTATTGGTTAAATTTTTTCACTTTGACATTTAGAGTACTAGTTAGAAATCATATTGTGTGAGCATTCGCAAAGACCATCATAATACTTTGTTTTAATTAAACAATTGGATTCTATTTGTTCGTACTAGTTTTGAGATGACCGTTCCACGTTAGAGGCAAATTGTTTACATGGATAATCCCAACTCATCATTTCAGCCAGTATACAATAACCAGCTCTCGCTACACCAATGGCTCAATTAATTTATTGACAATCAGGATGGTTTGAGCTGGACCCTTAAGCCTAACCCTCAGAGCCAATCATTTTTTTGAGGTTATAGATCCATTTTTCAGACTTTCCCTGACCACAATATTTCATCGACCAAAGGCTTTTAACCTTGGAGACATGATGTGGTTATGAGTACGATCGAGAGTGAATAAAAATTTCATCTAGATTTTCAAGGACTGGTAAGGGCTTGTCGAATACCGCCAAAAGTGCGAAGCTCTTCCAACTCCAATATCATACCTCAAAATGAATTATTTATAAGGTGCATGTGCTATTAAACAGAAAAGATATCTTTCCTCGAGGCTCCCACTGGCATGTCCAGACTACCTGGCATTCTCTCACATCCACATCCTCATTCAAGAATCTTAACTCGATTCCATTTCAAAACTCATGCGATAATGCATTCTCAGACATGTTTTTTTATCTCTTAGGATTGACTAATCCATGTGTGAGTGTCGTTCACATGGAATATTTTCCCACTTGGCCTTCAAAATTCGCATTTGAATATTTGTTACTACTACCAAGATTTTCACCGATGGTAATTCCATCCAAGCTCGTGCTTAAGATTTTCCAACGGCCACTGTGTTCTTTTACTTATTGAGATGTTTGATTTGTCTCAACTGTCAGGTATTGATGATGTGATTTAGTACCATCCATTTTCGAGGCTAGTTGATTCGGCATGTGAGTTGTTATATATTCTTTAGTAGATTTTGACTTTCATGATCACCATTCAGCTGTCTTAATCAACCAATACTCTTTATAGGTTCTAGATTAGTACACACAATTGGGGATCATAACTCAGCTTTCGTTTCAATCTGTAACGTCAGTTTTGCTTACCAAAAATAATCCACTCAGAGTTTCGATTCAAAGGCTCAATTCGACAAAGTAGCTAAGCCATCCATCCTATTTAAAGTTTAAGAATAAGTCGAGAATATTATGCTCCCAATGTCTCTAATTATTAGCTTTATCATATCGAACTCGTTCTGAACTCTATCTATCCCGAGAGAAATTATGGAGAAAATTAGCTACTAAATGGTTTAATTAGCATTTTGCTCCTATACTCAAGTTTGACGAATGATTTGCATGTCAATAGCACTGTGAGCTTCCACCAGAGTTTCTTCTGGCTTTGCCATGCATAGTTCACAATCTTTTGGGTCCCAACGTGCATGTTCACACTTAAATTTTTTATAATCAAATCTTAAATTCAAAGTAATATGACAAAAAAATAAAGACAATATAAATGAGAATCAAAAATAGTAAAATAAAAATAAAAAATATCATTAGTAGATAATAGTATATTATATGATAAATAATGATTTAAAATAAGTATCAGATATCAGTGTCTCAATCTATTAATCATCAACGTCATCAATCATCAAATCATCATCAATATTAATATCATATTGATCATCATCAATAATTAACTCTTTTATTTTTGATGTAGTCACAACATGAACCTGAATATCCAAGTTTGAATTCTCCTAATTTTTCGTGCATGTTAATGTATCAATAATATTTGATCGTAATCTGGATCTTTTATTCGAAATAATATTCACTATAATAGAAAAATCAAACTCTAATGTTATGTTCGATATTGGAGGAGTCAGTAGATCCCGTGTCATCTTAGATAGTATAAAATAGGTGGACATATATAATTTTTACTACGGTAAAATATCAAAATTCTTATTATCAGAATCTGATATGATTGAGCAGTAATCAGTATTTAAGTATCGATATAACTCATTCCAATCTGATGGTCCGTCATATCATTTTTTCTTTACTACCTGAATGAAAAAGTCATCGTGTTTGAATATGGTATTCATGTCCGTACTCGGAGCCTCATTATAACTACCACCATATCTAGTATTGTACTATATAAAGAACTCAGTCAATTTCTCATGTATGAAGTATTTAGGTGAGTCTTCCTAGTTCATGCACGAAGATATTCATGTTAAAATATTCTCTATCCCTTGCCCCTTACTCCTATAGTCTATGCAGACAGTCAGATAATAAAGAGATAAAATGGTAGACCAATATTTTAAGTACTTAGTTTTTATTTCTAATACTCAAAGTGTCTGGTCATCTTGAAATATTTTAAATATACTACTAATGTTGCATATGCACCTAAGTGCAATGCAAGTCGTAAGAGTATAAACTGACGAACACATGTTTGTCGTGCCATAAAAATTCTCTAGGAATTTCATAAATAAAAGTTTTGTAATTCAGCCAGTGTCATCAATAATTAGTTCGTCACTCTTATTATTGACATAGTTAGATATTACGTGTTAGTATCCAACACATTATTTTAATATAAGGTATGTATAATTTTAACGATATCACATATTTGATTAGATTTTCTTCTTCTTTGGATCTGCAGACAAATAAAGACTACCGAACTTCTATTATCTGTGAGGTGTGTGAAGATATTTTAGTGAGTTACGCATGTTTTCTAAAATGAGGGCACATATTTTCATCCTTGTATAATTAGGTTAATGATGTGACACATACATTCTATGTGGAAAATCTTTTTTAATGGTCTTTCTCAAATACTTCTAACAAATATATTAATTACTACTTTATTATTAGGTACATTTAGAGGTGTCAACCGATCTGAGCCAGCCTAGCCCGACACGAGACACGACACGATTCGGCCGTGGCAGGGCTAGCTTAGCACAAGAATTTCTCGTGCCCGTGCCGTGTCTGTCCATGGCACCAACCGTGTCATGTTCGAGGCCAACCGGGCCTCGTGCCGTGCATGGCCCAGCACGGTGCTGTGGCCCATTGGCACAGTAACTCGACATGAGTTGAGAAAATGCCCCAGCTGCATATGCTGAGCCCCGAAAGTGAAAGATTTGTAGCGGCGCGCCGCTAAAATCCTAATTTTTTTTAAAATTAGGGTTTTTTGTCCGACTTGAACCGGGTTGAACTGAGCTGAATCTGGCCAAACTCGTAGATTCGTGTCGCAGGTCGTGCTGGGTTGACCTCCACAGAATTATGTCGAGCCAAGCACGACATGTTACAGTAGACGTATTGTGCCTGGCTCGACACGGTAGTACGGTTGGGCCAGCTAAAATCATGCTAGACTGGCCTGACATGACTCATTTGATATCTCTAGGTGCATTATCTAATCTGATACTAAATATTTTATTTTGAGTTTTATATTTTCTAAAATTATTTATTATATACTCAAAAATGGTCGGACTATCATGAGGATGAAGAACCTCAGAGATTTATAATATTTTTTTTTATTCTGTTCATTTAGAATATACATATGGGCAGTGAGACAAACATAAGATATATCATAATGACTAGTCTAGATATCTGATGTCATGGATAAAACTCAACTATAATTTATTAATTCATTAATTATTATTTTTTTTCTTTATAATAATTTAATATGTCGTTCATAGATGTGAATCTAAGAATACTATAATATATAGACTGAAAATATATCTGCATGATATTGACTATCCTTGGATTTTCTGAAAACTTAATCAGAAGATCATTTATGGTGATTAGTTTGGTCACGTATTTCCTCCCTAACTCGTGGTAAAATGAAGGAGATAAACTTCAAGGCTGAACTGGATTCAACTTTAAAGAATCTACCGTTAAGTTGATTTGCCTAGGATCTAATATACCATTTTTTTTGTGCATAGTTTGGCATACCTATTAATGTGATCAGTCTCACACGAACTCATACAGTTTAAATTTTTTTATAATATTTGTATTGTATCGATTCTTTTTTGGCACCCTAATATTTTTATTTTATTTTATTATATTAAAGTGAGTCTAGACTATTGATGTTCTTCTAATTTTTAATTTTTTTTGATATTTATTCGAGGCGAATGGAGAAATTAATATTTTAGAAGTCATAGATCTTTTAATAAGATTTTTGTTATTAAAATTACTATTTATTATTTTTTAGATTTGACTTAAGACTAGAAGTTATGACTAGGAAAGAGAAAAATTTTAGATTTTATTATTTTTAACTTTAAAACTATTAAATAAAAAAAATACATTCAATTATAATACGTAAACTTTGGTTTTTTGATGTCAGCACCGCACACGCACTACAATCAACACCATACCTGAGTCTTGAAAGGCAAAATGCCAAAATCAAAAGAAAGAGCCCGAGAGAAAAAAATTAGAGAGAGAGAGATCGAGATTTATATTTTGAAAACATAAATCTTTGAATGATGGGGGGGGGGGGGGGGGGGATTTATAGATTTAGAAAATATATTAAGAAAATTATTATTTTTTGATTTTTTTTAAATAAAAAAAACTAGCAAAATTTTTAGGGCCATTGGATTCTGCCCGATAATTGTTGGAGGCGAAATCCAACGGATTAGAATTAATTTTTTTTTTGAATCGCTGGGTCGTTTCGACCATCGAATCGATCCAAATCATCGTTGGTACCAGAAGTTTTTGCTTCTGAAACAATTAGGCTTGAGTTGGGGGCCTGGGAAAATGACAGCGGGTCTGGTTGGTTGGGTTACGAGCCTGATGGAATTTTGGATCCGTCGGGCTAGAGGTCGAGCGTCAGGCTGGGTCGGGGCACTGTTCGGGTTCGTGCCAAAAATGCGTGCTCACAGGCCCTCGTACCGAGTCATGCCTGGCCCAACACATGGCCTAGTTGACCTAGGCATGGCATTGCATGAGCAGGCTCGGCATGGGCTCGTGCACGGGCTCCTGCATGGGCCTGTACCATGCATGCTGGGCCAAAATAGGGCCGAGCCAGGGCGTGCCTCAGGCCTGGCCGGGGTCACCCGGCCCGTTTGACACTTTTTTAGATATAAAGTAAATGAGCAAAAGAAGAATATTTGCAAGCCTCAATAATTTATTTGATTAGTAAATCATCTCATAATGTCGAGTAATCATGCTCAATTATAAATATAGTTGCTTATAGATATGACTCGCTTTAATATCTTATTAATATGTAGTAATTTTTTACAATCTTCCAATAACAAGTCAAAACAATGTGCAACATATGATATCTGATATAAATAATTTTTTTAATTTCAACAATCTTCCTTTATAAGGTAAAAGCAAATATGTATATAGAGGTAATTTATAATATATAATCACTTAAATAAATAATTTAAAAATTCTAATTAAATATTAAATACTCGTTACCACATAATTTGAAGTATTATCTATTATAACTTCAACAATATTATC
Organism: Sapria himalayana; assembly: GCA_029783825.1. Lineage (NCBI taxonomy): Eukaryota > Viridiplantae > Streptophyta > Magnoliopsida > Malpighiales > Rafflesiaceae > Sapria > Sapria himalayana. Next base: position 1,406,303 of record JAREIK010001258.1, on the reverse strand, counting down.
CTAATTAAATTCTTCCACTTAACTATCAAATAATTTAAATAATTTATTTTATGTTTTGATAATAGAAGAAACATCAATGTATTTCATGAACATGAATCTCCTTAACAAATTTATCATGAAATGTATAATATTTTTTTTATCAATTCATCCTTTTGACATAATTGAATATTTATTTTTTTTTCGTTTAGTGAATTTATTTAATTGATCATAAATTTATTGTAAGAGTTAATTCTTTTTTTAGATTAGTAACTTTCATATCATGAGAGTTACTAATCTAAAATAAAATAAAAAAAATATTTTTATTTTATAAATAAAATATTTTATTTATTTTATTTTATAAAATATCTAATATTTTATAAAGATAATTATAAATTTAATTTTTATTTTTTTTTATTATGCAGTCTTAGTTTTATTCGTATCCTAGTTTTTTGAAATTTACAATGTCCTCATTTTTTAGTTTTTTGAAATTACCGTGTCCTCGTATCTCATCATGTTGTATTTTCGTATTTGTATTCTTTTTCGTGCTTCTTAGTTAATAATAATGTAAAAACATATAGACAATACTCTTATATAATGGGAAAATCCTTTTGGTGTATCCCACAAGTTGTATTTCTATCAATATAACATAAAGAAAAATAAAAAAAAAATATAATAAGCTAAAAAGAAACCATAATAATACTTTTTTTCAAGCTAATTACAAGTCTAAAATACCAAGCTTGGAAGAAAGGATAGTAAATTGATATTTTTTCACGATTTTTTTAAAGATGTCTGATGGTTGCTCTACTATTTGAATATATATTGTAGCAATAATCATATCTTGTATTTTCTCTGAGTAATAAGCAATCTATCTTTATATATTTTTTCTGCTCGTAAAATAATAAATTAGAGATTATATACATTATCTGACTATTAAAGTAAAAAATAATAATAGAAAATGGTAGATACTCAATCTTCTTGATTATAAATCAGATCCGAAGTATCTCATAAGTAATAGTCATTATCAATTATCATCATAAACTCTATCTTTGTATTATATCTTGTTATAATTAATATTCTCTTATTTTTTTAGGAGACAATTGTCTAATAAAAAGTTTAAAATAATGTTATAGATTTTATCTTGGTGTAAGCTAGTGTCCAACTCAAATCTGAATATCTAGTTAATTATAAATGCTCATGATTGATGAACAAGTGTACAAAATATGATATCGTAGTGTGAATGATATATCATTAACATCGTACATGTTAGTGATATATGTCATTAAGCATACACCAAGATGATTTGCCAGCTAATAACAAAGAATATATGTTATTAAGTCTATGATATATATCTAGGTAAATTTGTTGAAGAGAATCTAGGAAATAATAACTATATTAATTGTATATGTTATATCTAGTTGAATAAAAGTTAGATAATTAATCATTATTATGATTCTTTTGTTAGTTTTATAGTTTATTGTGTGAGTTGTATCATAAATAAAATTAATATATGAATTAACAACAATATTTGAAAGAATACAACTCAAAAATTTAATTTTTGTAAGAGCATTGAGTGCATAACTTTTTTATAATAAAAATATTTGTTTTGAAGTAAGTCACCTAAAATTAGAGGTGTCAACCGGGCCGGCCCGGAACGAGGCATGAGGCACGACATGGTTCAGCCGTGCCTGGGCTGGCCCGGCACGGAAAAGTTCCGTGCCCGGGCCCGTGTCGTGCCCGTGTCGTGCCCGGGTTTGGCACGAGCTTTGCCGTGCCTGGCCCAGCACGGTTCGGCCCGCGGCACGGCAAACCGGCACGGGTTTATCCCGTGCCGGGTATCCCGTGAGCCCGACCCCATGTTGCCCCTCCCGCATAAAAAGACCGCGGGTCGGGTCTGATTCGACCTGACCCGCAGTCCCCCGTATCTCGAACCGCTCGGACAGGAATGCCCGAGCGGGCCAGGCGAGGCACGGCACGGCACGGCCCGCCGTGCCTCCGGGCCGTGCCGGGCCGAGCACGGCACGGTACAGTAACCGTGCCCGACCCGGCACGGAAGCACTAACGTGCCTTAAAATAACGTGCCGGGCTGGCCCGTGCCGGGCCGTTTGACACATCTACCTAAAATTCTTTATATGAAACTATGGTTGAAAAATTTTCTTTGAGTTGAGTAATTTTCAACTCATCATTTCTCATAACTAGAAAATATACAAATACAATGAGCAAAACCATATTAGTGCCTAAGTTCATTCAAGTGAAAAAAGAGGAATTTGTAACGTACTCGTGTAAATCAAACTATGTGACTATTTATAAAAATCTTGTAAACTAGACTCTCGGTAATTGTTTCAAGTCATATAGTGCCTTTAGTAGTCTACAAATTGTGCTTGATGAAACTGCTTTAAATTCATGTAGTTACTCCATATATATCTGTGACTACCTCAAAGTTATTATGAAAAAAATATATTTTTTATGTCCACTTAATATAGTCTTTTATCGTGAGATATTGTCAGAAAAATATATTCTTGATGATCTACTCTGAATGACTAAGTATATCTCTGTGATACAAGCCTCACTTTAAAGTGATCTTACCTTTTCATTTAAATTTGTTTTCACGGTGAATATTTCATATATAATCAATAATAAATTTTCTTTTAGGTTATGATGCTAGTTTCAAAGTTCAATTAGAGTGGATGGTATCTATCTCATTCTAATATTTGACATCATCCTAAATAAGAAATTATCTTAGAAGAATATTTGAATGTCTTAATATTGTTTAGAAATTATCTTCCAATTGATGAACAATTGGAAGATTAAAACTAGAAGAATTAATTATAAATTTATTTGGCTCTTCGATAGACTTATCTTTGATATGCGGAGGCTATGTATATCTCTTCCTCTTACTATGTGTCTTTAAGTTTTGGGTGATTTGATCTCCTAGTCTCTGACTCATTATGAGTCCTAGGTGGAGTAGACTCATGCGTTATTGTGTCATTTAGACTTGAATGAGATTCTCTCTTGAAGATTCTTGCTCTTTTTTAAGCCACCAAGATTTATACTTATTGATATATATATATATATATATATATATATATATATATATATATATATATATATATATATATATATATATATATATATATATATAGTAATTTTATATGAATACCATCATAATATGGATTAATAATTTTAAAAGTAACAAGTGTAACTCTCTGTCTTAGTTAGGGTTCCAAGTGGATGTACTTAAAAATTTAAAAAAATAATGAGTCTAGATCATAGTTATGAAAGGCGTGCCTGAGGCGCGCCTAAAGCTCAGGTGCCACCACTATCGGGAAAAATGCCTCGTTTTAGGTGAGGCGCAGGCGGGTGAGGCGCAAAAGGCGTCGACTTTCAGTTTCAGCGGTGGTAGGCGTCGACTTTTAGTTTCGGCGGTGGCAGGCGTCGACTTTTAGTTTCGGCGGTGGCAGGCGTCGACTTTTAGTTTCGGCGGTGGCAGACGTCGAGCCAGGTATGTCATTCTTCTCATTCTTTCTCTTCTTCTCCTCTTTTTTTGCGGGATTCGCCTTCGGAAATGGGGAAATTTCGTCGGAGAAGAAGGACAAAGCAATGGCGGGAGAAGCGGCGAGAGGCAGAACCAGGCGAAACGCAGGAGGAGCGCGTCGGGGAAGACGACATATTTGGCTGATTCAACCCAAAATGACGTCGTTTTGGGTTGGTTTTGATTTTTTTTTTAAAAAACAAAACCCACAAAACGACATCGTTTTGAGGTTCTGATTTAAAATAAAAAAACGCCACCTCCAAAACGACGTCGTTTTGGTCTTCCAGGAATTAAAACGACGTCGTTTTGGAGTTTTGTGATTTTAAGCCATATAAAACCTCATCTTTCTCGGGTTACACCCTAAAATCCTCAAAACAACCCTCCCAAAACACTCTTAAGGCTGAATTGAAGAGGAGAGAAGAAGTAGAAGAGACTCAAAAGGTATTTTTTTATTTTACCTATTTTTGTTATGATAAAATTTTTCAAAAGGTAAAAAAATATTTTCAAAAAATACTTAAAAACTAGGGGAAATTTTTTTGAATAATACTTTGAAAAAAATATGTAATTTTCTAAATCTAATGCAGAAAAAAGGGAAAAAAATTCTGAAAATTAACGAAAAATAAAAAAAAATTATGAAAAAAAATTATGAAAATTATGAAAATTATGAAACAATTAGAATAAAAATTATAAATAGTTTTAGTTGTTTGACAAAGATTGAATATGTTTATAATTTATAGATTTATATAATATAATATATTATGTATATGTTTTCATTCTTTTCTTAATATATTTGTTATTTTATTGTAAATTTGTTGTAAAGATACATAAAAATAGACAAAGAGATTGAAGTTGAAGTAGATGTCACAAGTGGAAGAAAAGATTCGGGGTGGAAATATGCTCGTTTATTAAATGAGAAAGATACATGTACACTCATTTGTATTTTTTGTGATAAAGTAACTAAAGGAGGTATTTATAGACAAAAGCAACACCTTGTTGGAGGGTTTATAAATTCAAAAAAGTATACAGGATGTCCCGAACATGTTAGAAAAGAAATAAAAGATTATATGCTAGCCAAAAAAACTCAAAAAAATCAAATAAGTTTTGGAAGTCATAATGTGAATGAGAATATGTTTGGGTTCCAAGATGAAGATGATGAAGACCCGGAGGTTACTAGCAAAAGGGGAAGAAAGGATGTTTTTAGTGGTGGTAGCAATGGATGGGGAAGTGATGGTAGTGTTAGTGGTAGTTACATAAAGAGAATGAGGCAGAAAGGTCCTATGGATCATTTCTTTACTCATAATCCAGAAATGATTATTCAAAATAGAAAAAATATTCAAACTACTATCAACAATGCATACAAGAGAGAGACTAAGGAGAGAGCTGATATACTATTTTGTAGATGGATGTATGATGCTGCGATTCTATTTAATGCAGTGAACTATGCTAGTTTCCAACCAATGCTTGAGGTAATTGGGCAATATGGTGTGAGTTACAAGGGACCAAGTTTTCATGATGTAAGGGTTATTAACCTCAAGAAAGAATTGGCTCTCACAAAGGCTTCAATGGATGTTTATTTCACAGAATGGAAGCAAAATAGATGTTCAATTATATCAGATGGATGGACTGATAGGAAGGAAATGTCATTGGTGAATTTATTGGTGAATTCTTCAAGAGGGACCGTATTTATGAAATCTATTGATGCTTCTTCTTTGGTCAAGATGAGAGAGAAATTATTTAAATTACTTAATAGTTGGGTCAAGAAAGTTGGTGAAGTCAATGTTGTTCAAGTGATAATAGATAATGTTTCAAATTATGTTGTGACATGTACTTATAATTTAATTTTAAATTTTCATTTACTTATTTATGTAAGTGATCACATCTATTATCTATTTATTATGTGTTTAAATTATGTAGGGAGATTGTTGGAAATGAAAAGATCATATTTATATTGGACATCAATGTGCCGAACATTGTCTTGACTTGATACTAGAAGATATTAAAAAACTACCACACATCAAGAAGATAATAGAGAGAGTCATATCCATAAGCGGCTACATCTATAATAGAACGGGTTTGCTCAACATGATGAGGCGATTTACTGAGCAAAAGGAGTTGTTAAGGCCTGCTAAGACTCGGTTTGCAACGGCCTTTATCACCTTATCCCGTATCAATGAACAAAGAAATAACTTAAGGAATATGTTTACTAGTTCAAATTGGACGGAAAGTAAATGAGCAAATGAGCAAAAGAGAAAAATGTAGTCAATATAATTTTCATGTCTTCTTTTTGGAATACTGTAGTGTTTTGTTTGAAGGTGTCAGGCCCTCTTGTACGTGTGCTTCATTTGGTGGATGGTGAAAAGAGACCTCCTTTGGGTTACATTTATGCAGCCATGAAAACGGTGAAGGAAATCATCATCAAAAGCTTTAATGGGAATGAAGAGAAGTATAGGGAAATCATGGAAATTATTGATAGGAGGTGAGAGGTTCAACTTCATCGGCCTTTGCATTCAGCTGGGTATTTTTTGAACCCATAATTCTATTATGATACAGAAAGATTAGGAATTGACCTAGATTCAAAAATCTTTGAAGATGTATGTAGTTACATTTCGAGATTGGTGAAAAACAGAGATGAACAAGATATAATTATATCACAACTCGACTTGTACATGCATGCTAGAGATCTTTTTGGTAATGTGTTTGCCATTAGAACAAGGAAGACTAAACCTCCAGGTTAGTCATTTAGTTTTGTTAATTAGTGCATTGAAATTATTATATATATTTGGTTAAAATAGCTGAAATGTTCAATTAATAATTTATTTATATTAATTGTAGCTGAATGGTGGGGTATGTTTGGATCAAGTGCTAGAAGTTTGCAAAAGTTTGCATTGAGGGTTCTCAACCTAACATGTAGTGCATCAGGTTGTGAAAGGAATTTGAGTATCTTTGAGAATATAAGTTACTAAAACAATTACATGCAATTAAATTTGTGTCTTTAAGTTACAACATTATTTAATGTAACTTAGATTCTTCAAAACTAAAACATTGTGATATAATCATGAAAACTATTTGTTTTTTCAGATTCATAGCAAGAGGAGAAATAGGTTGGACCATTAACGCTTGAATGATTTGGTGTACATTAAGTATAACCGAACCTTGATGAAAAGTTACACTGAGCATCATACCATTGATCCCATTATCTTGAAAGAAATAAATGATAACAACGAATGGTTGATGAGAAGAATGAAAGATGAAGGTGTTGCAGAAGATGATTTGGAGTTTGAAGGTGATGATTTAACATGAGGTGATGTTGCAAGAGCTAGTGGAGCTGAAGAGCTTAGGGTTTATACAAGATTTAAACCAAACAAAACACAAACACCAACACCAACACCAAAACCAAAGTCAAGAACATATTGCTCTAAACATACTACTACTCTTGCTTTGATTGATGAAGATTAAGAGATGATCTATTCATCGGGAGAGGAAGATGAAGAAGAGTGAGAGTGGAAGATTGATGATAAAGATGATATTGATGAAGACTTTCTTGATTTAGATTTAGATGTAAATACATAAGTGTTTATTTTGTTTTAGTCTTGAATATTTGTTATTTTATTTTGAAATTTTGAATATTTGGATGATGGAAGCATTATTAATATTTGATTTTTATCTTTGATGTTATTTAGTTTATTATTAGATGAAAATTAACGATTATATTTAGTAAAATGTATAATTTTTATGTGTATTAGGTTGGGTGCGCCTCAAATAAAAAAGCCCGCGCCTCAAGTGTGCCTTGCGCCTTAAGGCCCCAAAAGGCTTTTGCGCCTCAGTGCACCTTGCGCCTTAAATAACTATGGTCTAGATGTATTTTCTGGATTATTATTCTTCCTAGGCTCATTTAACAATGATTTATGCTTAAAAAATATATATTTTCAACACTCGCTAACAATTTAAATCTCAAGTAAAAAATAAATATTTATTCTTTTTGGGTACTAGAGTATCTAATAAAAATACATTTTTGTGAGACCCGAGCATGATGTGTCATCTACTCCTATGAGACCTGATTTGACTCATTGTCTTTTGATGCGTCATCAACTTGAGCCTAGGCTAGTAATTATCTTGAGCCCAAGCTTGCTAGACAATTTGGTTTGCTGGGCACAGGCCTTGGGGTCATGCCATGCTTGTGCCCAACCAGCCACTGCCTTGTGTCGTGCCCAACCAGCCACTGCCATGTGTTGTGCTCATGCCCATCCCTGCCGCCGGCACTTGTCGTGCCTCTGCAGTTGGTTGGGCTGTGCTCATGTGGTGCTAGCATAATCTTGTGCCTAGGCAAGATTCATGTATTTGGGCAGGTCATTCTTGTGCATGTCTTGGATCCTTCTCGACTTGTCATGGTGTGGGTTACCCATCAAGCCACCTGGCCATGCCATACTATCCTAGCACAGATGTGCGCTGAAAAAAATGAATTGTGCTAATACGATATAATATATTTCGTACCTCTAATTATAATTAAGTTGTTTAGTAATATAATTCACAGAAATAAAATTATGCGGATATCCAAGAATAAATCTTATTGAAGAAAAAAGTAAATTACTAGATTAAATGTTGCCATTGTAAATAATTTTAGTTAATTTATTATTTATTATAACAATATTTAAAATAAAATATGCTAAACAAAGAATAATTACTTATGATATTATTATTATCTTCTGATTTAATAATTAATGCATACGAAGTAAGAAGATTAGTCGTGGGTAATGATACAAATTTTCGATATCTCCACCGATATATCTTTGATATTTCCATAAATTCTAAGTATCGATATATTCATTAAAATCGATATATCCATTTTTGATTAGTGTTCATATACAAATACACACTGATATATCTTCGATATATCCGATATATCCGTAAAATTCAGTATCATATATCTGTAAAAACCGATATTTTAATTTTTGGTTGTGAGTTATAATATCTAAACATCGAGAAGTATTTATTATTGTATTTTGTATATTCATTTTTAGTATGGGTCATGGTGGAAATATTTTATGAAGACTCCTAAATAGATTTAATAGTTTATATGTGTTGCTGAATAAATTATAATGTTCTCGATTGTATTTTTGAAAATAACTTCCAACAGTTTTAGTTTGAGTGACCACACTTTTTATAATGTGTGCATTATATTAAAGATATAGTCTCTATATCTATTACAGTTGATACCCCCTCTATTTCTAAAATATTTTACTTCATCAGCTAAAGTAAAATGCATATGCATCATTATACTACTTTCAGGCACCCTGAACAACTACATGACTGCACCACACTTCATACTTTATTGTACACAACACATACTGTTGCACACACACGACACATATACCACACCTTGTGCATGCACAACATGTTTCACACTTGACACGCTGTGAACTACATACTGCTTCCTTATGGTCACCCACTACACTGCACATTACACCACCCACTGCTTTCTTATTGTCACCCACTTCTTGCTCAGTTACACAGCTCATACTTTGCACTACACTGCACACACGGTTCCTGTAGCTTCTGTTCAGATAACAGCATTGTGACTACTGTTGTGTCTACTCCTGTTAGTGGGGCAATAATGTTGATAACAGGAGGCACTGCCAGTGCTGTGGAAGTTATGCAGATGCACAGTAGAGGTGGCTGATGTTAGCACTCTCGTAAGAAGGCCAGTGCCTGCAAAGGTAATAAAACTTATGTATCAGTAGTATTTGTCGACACATGATAGAAATGGCTGGCGCCACCATGCCCTAGGTGTGGTAGACATTAGGGTGGGTGACGCCTGCAAGAATCCGGCATCCAGAGCACAAAAAATCCTGATTTTTTAAGTAAGTTCTAATTAAAAAAAAAATTCTATGTACCATGTAGAATAGAACACAAATAATCAAAAGAAATAATGATGAAAAATTTCTTAATAATAATACAATGAAATTCTAAGTCTAAATAAAAATGGAAAATGTTAAGAGCAACTTACATGTCTGGTGCTTCTATCATAAATATTTTTTTTGTCATATCTAGTACACAAAGCTTATCTTTTAGTGTGAAATCTGAGGACTAATATCTCGACATCCTTATTCTTGGTCGGAGATACTATCTCTAATGAGTTTTGAATTTGAGATCTACTCTATTATTGCAAGATCTTTAATATATGAATGCAAATCAAGGAATTCTCACATGATTATTTAATACAATATGGTGCACACTCAAATATATTTAATTTTAGAATTATTATGAAATTTATTATATTAGTGCTTATGAAATCTCATCATAAACATAAAAAAATTAAATAAAAGGAAATTGAAACAATGCAACATATATCTTATTTTCCATTAAATTGAATGATATTTGTTATATTAGTGTTGATGATGATACCTATTTATTTTTATCCATTTTAATCCATTTTTATTTGTCATATCTTATGAATGGAAATAATTAGTTCTTTTTTTGTTTGATCAAATCATCTCATGCCCATTTATTTATTATATACATGGTACAAGTTAGCCAACTATAGTCTAATAATAATAATAAATCAATTTGCCAATAGTTTATTGTTTTTTTCTATGATAGTGTTCCATTTGCTACAAATTTTGTTTAAAATAGAAGTGTCAAGTGGGTTGGGCAGCCAAGACACAACATGAGACACATCTCGATTGAGTCATGCTTGGCCCGACGCGGCATAGTCTAGAATTGTGCATGGACATGGGTAGAGGTGTTGAACGGGTAGAGCAGCTTGGGCTTGGACGGAAGCCTGGCCCGACATGTCTGGTCTAGGACCGTGCTCGGGCTCATGCTGGGCTGACTCCTGGCATTACTCCTGTCATGTTGTGCCGTGTTGAGGGAATTTAGCTCGCGTGCCATGTCAGGCATGACCTGGGTGCCTGACACGTGGGCACGACATGGGCAACGATGCAACGAGCGACGCATGATGAGTGATATATGATGAACGACACACGACATACTACACAGTGATGCGTGATGGTGGATGATGCGGCAATGCCTGACAGGCGACGACGGTGCGCCATCTCTATTTCTAATTATAGGTTGACAATTAGAACTGGCCTTAATCGGCCTTAACTCGAGTTAATTTTTTGCAGTTGACTATGCCATGTCTACCCTCCAGTGAACCGTGCCGTGCCATGCATGACTTGGTTACTGTTAGAGGTGTCAAACGTGACGTGCCGGGTCGACCTGACCCATTTTAGCCGGCCTGATAGTGCTTTCATGCTGGGCCAGACACGACATGGTTACTGTACCGTGCCGTGCCTGACCCGGCATGGTTCTATGGAGATCAGCCCGACACGGGCCCACGACACGAATTCGTCGGGTTCGGCCCAGTTCGGCCCGAACCCTTAATTTTAAAAAAATTAAGGTTTTAGCGCGCGCCACCTCGCAGTCGAACCCCTAATTTAAAAAAAATTAGGGTTTCGGCAAGCGCGATCGGCCGCTGCGCAGCCAAACCCCTAATTTAAAAAGATTAGGGTTTTGGTGTGCACCGTCGCACCACCGCACTGCCAAAATCCTACTTTTTTTTAAAAAAATTAGGGTTACTTGGCTCGTCCTGAGGTACCGTGCCAAAGGGCCACGGTACCGTGCCAAAGGGCCACGGTACCGTGCCAAAGGGCCACGGTACCGTGCCAAAGGGCCACGGTACCGTGCCAAAGGGCCACGGTACCGTGCCGTGCCAGAGGGCCATGGTACCGTGCCGTGCCAGATATGACATGAGGCCCGGTTGGCATTGGCACGGTACGACACGACATGGTTGGTGCAGTGGACATGCATGAGAAATTCCCATGCTGTGCTGACCCAGGCATGACCAAATTGTGTCATGTCTTGTGCCAGACCGGCCCGCCCCGATTGACACATCTAGTTACTGTAGTGTTTGGTGCCTGGCATGACACGCGGGCTCTTACTGGCATGAAAAAAAATAGGCCATGCCACCTAGGCATGACCCGTTTGACACTTGTAAACATGGGTTGTGCGGGCTTGAGGCATGGCTTTTATCGTGCAAGGCCAGAGGTTGTCATGTCTAGTGTCGAGCCAGGCACAACTCATGTGCCTAGCTCGTTGGCTTGGTCCACTGGTACGGTGGCTATGACCCATGATCGAGAATGGATCATTATTCATAGGGAACTAGGTAATCGGATAAATGTAATATGCTCGTGCCTCTACTCGTTTTAAAAAAAAATTGAGGTTTTTAATAAAATATACCTAACATATCTATGTGATAGGTTTTTTTTAATGAAACGTGATCTGCCACACTAATGTGGTGGGTCAACTTTTTGGGATAAAAGTCCCAATGGCTACATGGTCGCGGGGCATTGAGAGAACACGTGCGCAGACAACAATCATTGTCGTTGTTGAGTGCGTGCGTTGGTGTTCGTTTAAAAAAATAAAAAAAAAAATAAAAAGTCATATCTTAGCCTTTGGAATTCATTACAAGGCCTTGGGTTAGAAATTCAATGGTTGTTGAGTTTCTGCTCATTTATATATTAAAAAAAAATAAAAAAAATTTTAAATATATTTTTTTAATAAAAACAAATCTATAAATATAGATAATGTATCTAGAGTTTTATATTTTAGCCTTTGGAATTCAATCTCCGTTTTATATCTTTCTCATCTCATATGTTCTGTGCTCTCCTTTATTGTCTCTCTCTCTCTCTCTCTCTTATTCTCAAATCTTAATTTAATGTTTTTTTATTTTAATAATAGTTCTGTCATATATGAGTGTATGATGAGATTCTTTAGATATTATGATATTGATAATAAAATATTTAGTATCACATCTAATATTGTATTTAATAACAGAGTCGCTATTAATATGTTTATTATGACTATTAGAGATAAATTATTTGGTGATATTTTTCATGTTAAGTACATATGTCATATTATTATCCTGATAGTACAAGAAAAAATGAATATTATTTTCTTCGCATTAGAAAAAATAAAAAAATTTATTAAAATATCTTAGGGTGATTAGCAGATAACAATAGTTTATTGTTTTAGTTAGTCTGTGGGCTTAAAAAAATTTCACATGGATATGAGATATCATTAGAATATTATTTACTTGATATTGAAATTATATGTTGAATATGAACACATAATATCTAACTATGTCAATAGTAAGAGCGAAAAACCTATTATTGATGATTCTTACTAGGATACATGAATCTTTTTTAAGAAATTTCTAAAAAATTTTTATGACACGATGAATATGTATTCATCTGTGTACACTCTCACCACTTGTATTACACTCAAATGTATATATAATTTTAATAGTATGCTTATCAAGTTTTCTGGCATCCTACAATATCATAACCATTAAGTTGGAAACTAAATATTTAAAATACTGATTTATCATTCTATTTTTTTATAATCTGATTGTCTTGTTGGATTCTAGGGTTAAGACGGAAGGAGCATATTATATTATGATGTATATATCCACGTGCAAAAATTAGAAACATCAACTTGAAAGGTTCATCCATGAAAAATTAATTGACATATTTATATATTATGATATTAGGTATTATAGTTATTGTAGTCATGCTCTAAGTACACACATGAATATTGTATTTGGAGATAATATTTTTTTTATTTAATTAGCAAGAGAGAAATGATGGCGTGATTCATTAAATATGAGTAAATTATTTTAGTACCTAGATATTGATTACTACCTAATCTTATCATATTTTGATAATAAAAATTTTAATATTATATTATGGTGGAGATTATGTGAAATTATCTATTTCATGTTGTCTAAAATGATGTGAGTTTTATTGACTTCTCTAATATATATCATAGAGGTGTCAATCGGGTCGGACCGGCCTGGCACGAGGCACGGCACGGTTCAGCCGTGCCTGGACCGGCCCTGCACGGGAAAATCCCGGGCCCGTGTCGTGCCCGGGTAAGGCATGAGCTGTGCCGTGCCGTGCTTGACCCGACACGGTTTGGTGCCCATGGCACGACACACCGGCACGGGTTCATCCAGTGCCGAGTGTCCCCCGAGCCCGACCCCCCTTGCTTCGCCCCCCTCACAAAAAAGATTGCGGGTCGGGTCTGATTGGACCCGACTCATGGTTCCATGAGGCCCGAACCGACCCAATCCCCCCCCCCCCCCCAAATTTCAGCCGTTGGATCTCGCCTCTAACGGCTAGGGGGTAGAATCCAACGGCCCTCATGATTCTATCCCTAAAAAAATTTAAAAAAAATATTTTCTTTAATCTATAAATTACACCCCCCTCTTTTTAACATTTATGTTTTTCATAAATATATTTTCTCTTAAATCGCTCATTTTGTCTCTCAAAAATCTTGCTCCTCTCCCTCAGGCCTTGAGATTTCGACATTCGGCTTGGATTTTCGGGAATCTCAACTTGAGTTTTGAACTTTGAGCTTGACTGTGGTGCACCGTGCACGTGACCGACCTGACTGCTTTTACCGGGTAATTTATTTTAAGTTTTTTAACTATATCTCTCTCTCTCTATAGTTTCTCTCTCTAGACCAAAAATAGAAAATATTAAATTCAGTCTTCTAGTCTCTAAATAACTATTTTGAATAACAAAAATTCTAAAAAATGATAAATACTAATGAAACATATTTAAATTTAGAAAATGAAAATATTACACAGAGGTCTGAGACTGCTTAAACTTTGGTTTCTCCAGTCGTCTCAACCCAAACTTCTAAAAAATAAAAAACTAGGAGGACTTCTATAGTTTGGACTCATTTTAATATAATAAAACAAAAAAATATTAGGGGTGATGAACAATAAATCACACAGTGTAAATATTGTACGAGATTTTTAACATGTAAGAGTTCGTTTGGGACTGAGCACCTTAAGAGACATGCTGAATTATGTACCAAAAAATATGGTCCATTAGATCTTAGGCAAAACCAACTTGGCACTATATTTTTTGAGACTGGATCGAGTACAGTTTCAAAGTTTACTTCATTCATATACTCAAGCGAGTTGGGTAGGGACGACATGACCAAACTTATCATATTGATGGGTCTTCCGATCAGATTTTCGGAAGATCTAAGGGTAGTGCGCATTATGTAGACATATTTTTAGTCTGCTTATTGTAGGATTCTTAGGTCCACATCTAGGAATGACATACTAAAGATATATAAGTTAGAAAAACAAAAAATAATTAATAAATTTATGGCATATAGTGGAGTGGTGTCCGTGATGTCCGATATCTGGACAAGTCACGATAAATCATCTTATGCATGTCTCACCAGCCACTATGTAGATTCTAACTGGATTATGAATAAAAAAAATTTTAGGATTCTATGAGATTCTTCATCCTCGTGATGGCCCGACCATTTTTGAGTGTATGATGAAAATTTTTAGGAAATATAAAATTCAAAATAAAATTGTTAGTGTCACATTCGATAACGCATCTAATAATGAGGTAGCGATCAACATGTTTGTTAGGAATATTAGAGACACACCATTAGTAGAGATCTTTCATATCAGATGCATGTGTCACGTGATTAACCTGATTGTTCAAGCGGGTATGAAGGTGTGTTCCCCCGCGTTGGATAATATACGTAATACACTAAAATATATTCGTACTCCTCGCAGGCAACAAGAGTTTGGTAGTCTCTATTTGTCTGCGAATCTCAAAAAGAGAAATTCCAATCGGATGTGAGACATCATTGGAATTACACATACCTGATGTTAGAATCATGTGTTGGATACGAACACGTGATATCTGACTACGTCAATAGTAAGAGTGACGAATTTATTATTGACGATACTGACTGGGCTTCAGGAATTTTATTTATGAAATTCCTGAAAATTTTTTATGACACGACGAACATGTGTTCGTCGGTTTATATGCCCACGACTTGCATTACACTCCGGTGCATATGCAACATTAGTAGCATGTTTAGGAAGTATCGAGCTGACCCGACACTTAGCCATATGGTTGCAGAGATGGAAACCAAGTACTTGAAGTACTGGTCTACTGTTTCATCTCTGTATTGTCTCGCTGCATGCATGGACCCTAGGGTTAAGGTGAAAGGGGTAGAAAACACCCTGACCTACATTTTCTCGTGCATGAACCTAGAAGAGCCACTGAAGGGTTTATTCACGAGAAGTTGATTGACCCGTTTACATATTACGATACTAGGTATGATGGTTATAGTAATGAGATTGTGATTACGGACATTGATACCTTGTTCGGAGATGATTTTTTCATTCAGCTAGCGAAGGGGAAACGTAGGGGTGAATAATTACATAGGAGTGAGTTTTCTCGGTACTTAGATATCAATTACTGCTCAATCCTATCATATTCTGATACTAAGAATCTTGATATATTATAGTGGTGAAAATTATACGAGTCCATCTTTCTTGTGCTATCTGGGATGACACGGGATCTACTGACTCCTCTAGTGTCGAGCGTAGCATCGGAGTCTGCATTTTCTGTTGCAGTGAACGTGATTTTGGATAGAAGATTGAGATTACGTCCAGATATTGTTGATGTATTGACTTGTTTGAAGGAATGGGAGGATTCGAGGTTTAGCATCCATGATCGTGCTGGAGCTGGGACTGGAACAAGGACTACAACAACATCCACTGCGATAGCGGAGGAGTTGATTGATGATGATGATCCATATTATATTGATCTTAATGTTGCGGCTGATGATGCTCATGATATGCCGATTGACGATTGATGATGATATACTATTTTTTAATTTTGATGTTTTGTTTTTTATTGATTGTATGCTTTATTTATACGTTATGTTGAAACTGTAATTTGTTTGGTTCAGACATTCGGTATCAAATGACTGATTGGTTATTTTTCATTTGAGTTGCTTATGTTTTTTTTAATTTTTATTTTTTTTAACAAAATATATTGATTAATTAATTTGTTTGTTTTAATTTTTCATTTAAAAATTTATAACAATATTATATAATTTTAATAAATTTTTAACTAATTTTATATTACATTATAAAAAAAATGTTAAGCTTTGTTATTTTAATAAATTTTAATATTTTTCATATTATAAATATATAATATTATACATTATCTAAAATTTTATATATAATTTAATTATTTATATAAATAAAATAAAAATAAAAAATATTAAAAAAGAAAATTTTTTACTAGCTCGTATGGCCTGGTTTTGTTCGTACGACCACGCCAGGCCCGAGCGGGCCGGCACTGCACGGCTCTGCCCGTCGTGCCTGCGAGCAGTGCCGGGCCGACTTTTTTAAACTGTGATGGGCCGAGCCGGCCCGGCCCGTTTGACACATCTAATATTTTATAATATCTGAGTCTATTTTTTCTATTATAGTCAATGTTATTTTAGATAAAAGATCAAGATCTTGACCAAATATAATTGAAGCAGTAGCATGAATGAATGATTGAGAAGATGTGAGATTTAATATTTAGGATAAAGTAGAAGCACAAGAGTTGTCGACATTTAATAATTTTTAGGACTTGTAGGATATTAAGACAATCACTAGCGATATCTTAAAATACTTACATGATGATAATTTATATATAGACACCGATTAATATTGAAATTGATTGTTTTTATTGATTTATTTATTTTATGATATGATTCACATTTAATATTATAATTATGATTTATGATTATATTTTTTTAGTTTTATTGTTAGTTGTTGTTTACCATTTTTATTGTCTGTTTATTGAATTTTTATGTTAAATAAAATTTTTATTTATTTTTTACCGTACTTACAATTATAGTTTATATTTATATATTTTACCCTTATACTTATGTTTCGTTAATGTTATGTCTAATATGTGTTGTATATGTAGTATAATTATTTTTTTTATTTTTATAATATTATTTTTATGTTTCTATGGTGATTGCCGACTAGTCATCGGTGTGTGGTGGTGGTGATGGTCGCCGTGGATGGTGTTTGTGGTGATGCTGCCAACAAAATCAAAATGATTTAGCATGACCTGTGTTGACCCAAGATGGTAGGAATGAGTCTACCCAAAATTGTGCTGGTCATGATGTGCTGGGCAGGATAGACTTGTAGTAGTGTCATGTCGGGCTGTGGCCAGTACGGCATGACTCGTTTGATACTTGATATTTTAAAATTTAAAATCATTGCAAACCCATACAAAAATTATATTAAATCCTACTTTGAAATGTTTATTTGGAAGGATTGTTTTTTGTTTTGTTTTGGGCGGTAGTAGCCAAGTTATAATTCACTTAAATATTACTTAATACCTATAGGGCCTTTCTTTTTGTATCGCAGGTGTGATGAAGGCCAGCATGATTGATGAAGTTGCAGATGGTTCTTCCAACCTTCGAGAGACATGGAAACTTTGGACCAAGTAAATGAAGAATTTGTGTTTAGTTGGAGTCCTCCATGTGTCCCATACCTTAAAAAAAATTTCAATAACTTGTGTTATCACCAATGAAATGGTGAAATCACTATCTCAAGGGACTATAAATCCTAGTTATATTTTGAAGTGAGCATTACTTTCATGCTTATTTGTATATCATATTCTTCAATCCAATATTTGTCATTTCCAACACATTACCTAGTGCATTGCTACTATCCTGGATATATCTTTTCGGATCATCATGACTATATATAAATGTGAAAAGCTAGCGTGAGAAACTACAATTTTTTTTTTTTTTTTGAGAATTGGTTAATATATAATAGAACATTTTGATTTTTTTTAGTTGTACCAAAGCATGATACAAAGTGTTAGACGATCCATTATAGTGGAGTCTTTGATATTTTGAGATAATAGTAATATATATTCGAGGAACAAGGTCATTTTGATTGTTACTATAAATCCTAATTAACTCCCCCCCCTCCCCCTCTTTTTTTGAAAAATTTGTTTTATTATTAAAGCCATCTTTTTTGGCAGATGAATATCATTTTTATAAATTATATTTTACTCTTTTCCCTATTTACACCCTTTCTTAAAATAAAAAATAATAACATAAACTAAATTAAGTTCTTCACTATTTCACTCTCTACTTTGGCCTATGCATTGTGTTGGATTTTATTGGATTTTAGTGCTAGCCCTCTGGATCCATTTTCCCACTTAAGCCCTCATTTCGAAGCTGAATTCACCCTCATTTCCTGTCTTTTCTTCCGCCCTCCTCAGCTCCTTCCTTTCCTGAAGTTCCTCCTAATCTTGCCCTTTAACCATGCTTCCTTCCTTAGCAAATGTTCATACTGACACTTGACCAACACACAACTGCAAACAGACACTTAACGACCACCACCCAACAGACTGCATACAGACACTTGCTTACAGAGAGACAAACAGACGCTTAACAGGCCACCACTTACCTTGTAATGACACTTATACAGACACCCAACACTGCATACAGTCTGGCCCACCACAACCTTGTTTACAAACAAGCACTCACTTTACCATCACATACAGACACTTAACAAACCACCATTAAGTCATTTTACAGACATTAACTTTCAGCATACACAAAACCAACAGACTGCATCTTCGTCCAGTGGCTGGCATCTTGCTTACCTCTATTCTTGGTGTACTTCTACTTCCTAGTGAATTTGAATCTGCAAAACAATTAACAAGCATCCTACAAGTCTATATTACATTACCTCAAAACCTTCTTGACTAGCACCTGATCCATACAGCTTACATGCTCTACCGATACATCATATACATGTGGTAATAACCACCCCACAAACAGATTACTAAGGAGCAGAAAGAGATTGGCCTTCTTGGTCTCCTCTGTATTACTTTAAAACCTGTAAAACAGATTACAGCAACTGCAAATCTTTATAATACACTACCTCCGACCCCTCTTACCATTACCTAAGCTTAAAGAACTGCCAAAACAGCTTATTCAGCAGCCTTTTTTTTTTATGGTCACTCTCTTCATAGTCCCCCCTCAAGACCGGGGCGACTCTTAATATGCTCCATGACTTTCACCTGCATATGTTTAATAGCTGCAGAACAAACAAGTTAATAAGCCAAAAATTAATTCTTGCCACCTAGCCTGCTTCCTAACTTAGTTCGATCTAATCTTTAATTTTTTGAACTCTAATATAAGAGAAGCCTATTTTGTCTAATCTTACTAAACCTTTGAATTTATTCGGAATATTAGCGCCGTCAAATTTCCGAGCCTTTTTCTCTTTCTTCATCTGCTAGTTTATCTGCCAAGGCATTTGTCTCTTTAAAGATGTGCGTGATTTTACCTTTTAATTCTTCTAGTAAATTTTTAATTTTATTAATATCATCTTCAAACTTTCACAACTCTATTTTACTTGTCACTAAATCCGCTAGCAATTTTGAATCTACTTGAGCTTGAATATTTAGAAATTTAGTATCCTTGCAAATTAGCAATCCTTTGTGTAATGCTATAATTTCTGCATGCAAGGTTGAGGAGGCCATGCCCCCCATTGTAAATGCTTTCATTACAGTATCCTCTTGGTTTCTAATAACACCTCATCCACATGTTGCTCCCATATCCCTCTTGAAGCTCCCACCTTTGAATTTATTCGGAATATTAGCGCTGTCAAATTTCCGAGCCTTTTTCTCTGCCTTCATCTACTAGTTTATCTGCCAAGGCATTTGTCTCTTTAAAGATGTGCGTGATTTTACCTTTTAATTCTTCTAGTAAATTTTTAATTTTATTAATATCATCCTCAAACTTTCACAACTCTATTTTACTTGTCACTAAATCTGCTAGCAATTTTGAATCTACTTGAGCTTGAATATTTAGAAATTTAGTATCCTTGCAAATTAGCAATCCTTTGTGTAATGCTATAATTTCTGCATGCAAGGTTGAGGAGGCCATGCCCCCCATTGTAAATGCTTTCATTACAGTATCCTTTGGTTTCTAATAACACCTCATCCACATGTTGCTCCCATATCCCTCTTGAAGCTCCCATCCATGTTTAGAACTAAGCTTCCCCGTGGCGGCTTATTCCAGCTAATAACTCTTATTGCTGGCATTTTCTTAACACATGTTGAGAGGCCCCAACCTACCCTCCTATTCTCATCTAGCCCTATGCTTCTTAGTTTTATCGGGTTGCATGCCGAGATAAATGCACTTTCGTTTTTAATTTCTTCTAATATATTTATGATTTTCATCGGAATACCATCAAACCTATTTTGTTTCTGGCTTTCCATAGGCACCAGATTGATATGCAAAATGTAATTTCTTATCCATTTTAAAATCTTATTTTTTGTATTACTTTCCCTCCATTTTTTTAATCTTGCTTCAAGTACTATTGTGCTGCTTTCTATGTATGCATCCCTTTCTAATTTATTTCATATCTTTTGAGCTATTTTTCCTGTTGAAAAAAGATGATCCGAGATTTCTATCTCTTGACTGCAGCATTCGCATCTGGATACTAATCTTATGCCTTTCCTCTAGACGTTCTCATCAACTGGGATTGTATTTGAGAGAAGTTTTCACATGAACACATTCATTTTATGCGGTAGCACCTCTGTCCATGTTCTTTAAAATTTTTTTGCGGAAATTTTTTATTTCTAACAAGCCATTTAGCACTTTTTAGCGTAAATTTTTTATGTGGATTCATAGACCATTTCCACCTGGAGCTTGTTAGTATCGAGTCCTTCTCCACAATGATCTGACGTTTATGCATCAGCTTCCAACTTGTTGTCGCTTTTTTTGGGTTATTGAATGCCTTATCACCTAGCCTATATATAGCTTTTATGTATGCTACCCAAAAACTATATTTTTTATTATTTTTTAAATTCCACCAATTTTTACAAGCTCATGCTTTGGCTATATCATTCAATCTACAGAAGCCTAATCCTCCTTCCTCCATCGGATAATAAAGCTCACCCCATTTTTTCCAATGTAATTTATTTTTTCCTTCCCTTTTATCCCATAAAAAATTAGATATTTCTTTTTCCAGCTTTATTAATATGTTTTTTGGTGGTTGTAACGCCATCAGAGTATGTGCTAGTGTGCCTTGCAGCACATGTGTTATTAACGTAATTTTTCCTGCCATATTTAGTAGGTCTTCATTCCAACCCGCAATCTTTTGACTCATCTTCTTGACCAGGCCGACTAAATACTCATCCTTAAACCTTCTCTCATAAATCGGGCAACCTAAGTAGCTTAGAGCTCCTTTTTTATGTATGAAGCCCGTGAGATTTTTTATCTTTAGGGCTATGTTTTCAGGCGTGTTCTTTGTAATAATAAATTGACATTTATTTTTATTCAATACTTGCCCAAATTCTTCCTCCACAGTCTGTAATAACTTCATCATATTTCTCATAGATCTACCACTTGCATTTGTGAAGATAATGATGCCAAGCAGCTTATAGTCGGTGTGTTCCTTGGTTGTTTATATGTAAGGATTTTTTCCTCTCTCATTTCCTTTTTTAGATTTACAATGAAAAGCTCCAAATAAATATTAAATAAGGATGGAGAGAGAGGATCCCATTGTCTAAGCTCTCTTGTTGGTTTAAAATTTTCACCAGCCTGTCCATTTATGAGAATTTTGACCCATTCACTGGAAATACATCTGTGCATTAGATCTATCCTGAATTCTGAGAAGCTCATCTTCCTCATTAAGTAGCATTAAATATCTCATTCTACTTTATCGAATGCTTTAGACAAGTCCAGTTTTGGGATTTCATTATGCCATCTTGGTTTTGCTCCTATTTTCCTATCATTTCTGAGGCTAGGTTGATATTTTCTTTCATCAACCTATCCTTAACAAATCCTGGCTGTACAACAAATATGATAGAGGGAAGAATTTTACTAAGCCTACCCTAAAGTAAGTTAGCTAAAATCTTGTAAATTGAATTACATAAGCTAATTGACCTATAGTTTTTTCCTGTCTGTGAGGTAGCCTTCTTAGGAATCAATACAATGAAAGAATTATCTGATGCTTTTGTGATCTCTGCACCAGCAAAGATCCAGATAATAGCTGCTAAACCTTAATGCCTCTGGCCTGCATCAAAGATGGTGCTTGACTTTCTATTCAAGAATTTACTATTCAAGTAGGTTTTTTATCTTTTTTATGCAAGTTTGTTTTGATATGGGTAAGATTCTCACTTACAACATTCTTACTACACGTATGATTATCTGGTTAGCCATCTGGTAAGTAAGCTTTTTGCTTTGTTCGTTAACCTGGTAAGTAAGCTTTTTGCTTTGTTCGTTAACCTGGTAAGTAAGCTTTTTGCTTTGTTCGTTAACCTGGTAAGTAAGCTTTTTGTTTTGTTCGTTAACCTGGTAAGTAAGTTTTTTGCTTTGTTCGTTAACCTGGTAAGTAAGCTTTTCGCTTTGTTCATTAACCTAGTTTAGTCAACTCTCAACCTTCCACTAACTCACAGTGACACAAGTGCTTCTTCTATAGTGTTGGACCCCACCAATAAGCTTATGATGGTACTCTTTAGTCAAGTATTATATTGTTTATTGGATTAAAAATGAACTGACTTAAGTATCAATCAAAAGAAGGATTATCCATATGCAGCTACTAGGAAGAGATTTATATATGAGTATTGATTGAAATGAAAATATCAAAGATCTCAAAATGAACCAACTCTCTAACCTCCTTTTTTTATCAAGTGGGCTCGTATGGTCTTGGGGTAACCAATTCAGAGATGGGAAAAACTTATTCAAGGAAAGCAATAAGAAGAAGCCTTTACATTCAGTTTCACTATTGTAGCTCTAACTCAAAGTCAAGAAGCTCTATTAGCTCTTTCGATAGGAAGTTTCCCCTGCTCTTTGTTCTAGAATAAAGATAAGAAGTTAATCCACCTGATCTCAATACCTTTATCAATGGAATGATCCATAAATAAGGGCTCACCCTCAAGGAATAGGTAGAATTAGTGATGCTCTTCTCATATTCTTAATCCTACTTCTTATGTCTGTCAACACAACATGAGCCTAGCCAGCCCCTATTGAAAATTGATATCTAGTATAGGTCCAAAACTAATTTCCGGACAAATGAACATAGATTTTCTTAATGACTTGCCAACTAGTAAAACTAGTAACCATGTTCATACATCAATATCACATCTAGGATCTTAGGAAAGGGGAAGATCAAATGATTTATAATGGGATGGGCATAATCCCTGAGTTAAAAAGGAGGCTGCCATCGGACAAAGGCTAAAAAAAAGATCTCTTTTGGTTCTTCAGGTTAATTTATCTATTGTATCCTAATTATAGTGTTTTGTTTCTCTTGCTGTCTTGGTTATGATAATAGATTGCTATCATGTTTGTTTTCTCAATTTTTGTCGAAAAGTTAATCATTCATGCATTTCTTTATTTTTTTTTGTGAGGAAGCACTCTAAATGCATATATATGATATAGCCAACCCAAGGATATCTTATTAATCATCTCCATGAGTACTTCAATCTAACTTAGGTTTATAGGGGGACCTTGTCGAATTAGCCATGAAATGAACCAATCTATCAATGTTCATAAGCCCACCTATACTTTTCCTACTTACCCTGACATTACTACACTAATTTGTCTTTGTTTGATCCTTTGTCATATGCTTAGTGAAAACCACTTTTACTGCGAAGAGAATGATAAAGTCTCTTTTTTTGAGGATAGGCAATATATCTTTGTTTGGAAAAATTATTTAAAAAGAGTAACTCTTACCTCAGTTATTTTTGTTTTTTATTCTATAATGAATCACTACTAACTAGAAACTCAAATAGTTAGCATGGGCTAATAAGAGCTACCATATAAGTAAAGCCTTTGATACTTTATTACTAATTCATTAAGGCATTCTTGATAGCTAGTGTAAGAGTTAGGAATAGATCTAATGAAAGTTTTCACAATTTAGAGGGTTAAAAGCAAAGTTAAGTATGAGGGAAAGCTAATTCATCAAATTGGAGTGCTAAAGTAAGGAACGAACCTAGGCTAGCCTTCCTATAAAAGAAATACTTTTATTTTTTAATACAAAATTATACTTTCATCACTTACTTACACCTTAGCCCTTAGACCTACTGTAAAAATATCTAAATCTCTCACTAGCTCTCTTGGTTACACAGAGAAGGAATAACAATAGCCGGCTACTAGGAGTCATGGAAATGTCATCAGAAATGGCTGAGACAGAGTAGTACCAAATGAAGAGAGCTTCAAGAGAATGATCCAGAGTTCTTGTAGAGTGAAACCATGTAGTACCAGTTGCGAGATAGATCTTCCTAAGAAAAAGGTGTTCTTTGAATAAGCTAATTCAACTAGGGCCCTGTCCTATCCATTCTACTAAAATCTCTACTCATAATTTGAAAAAGATACATGAGGAAAAGTTTTTTTTTCATGGTATAGGCTTATCTTATAATAAGTCTTTATTTTTTCACCACTACTTTTAGTAAACAATTCTAGAAAACATCATTGTTCAAAGGCAAGGGAAGAGGCCTAAGGCCATGTAAAAGAAAAGTACCCATAGCTCAAACTATAAGCAATTCAAAATAGTGATCAAAATGGAGGTAACAAGCAACACTAATGCTTTTCTTATAGCTAAAGCTGAAGCAATTTATGGAGAACATCAAGCTAGAATAGGTCAATCCAAGTCTTGGATTATCACAGTAGGAAGAGAGAAGCATATTCACTCAGGCAGTAGGCTTTTCATTCAAGAGTTCCCTATTGAGAAAAGAGGGTCACTAGACTGAACTTGACATCAATCCAATCGATAAGGAACTTAACCAAAACAAACCAACTTGAGAATTTCATAGAGAAATATGATAGGTTGTTATAGCTTTGGCAAGTTTAGCTTTATACACATAATACAAGTCGACTTATTCTTATTTTGAAGGGATAATTACTCCCAATTAAGTATTCTGTCCATCTAAAAGGTTGCACCATTTTTCTTCCAACTCGATCTTTTGTTGTTCTTAATGTTTGATGTTGCATTCAAACTCTATACCTACGGAATCATTTTTATTGACATAAGTGTAAGGCAAGCAATAAAAAAGTTTACCAAGCACTATACCAAGGCTTTGCATGAATTACAGTCACAATTTTAACTTTACATTAATTAAAAGAGAGTAGCCAGGGTCCTCTTTTCTCTCATAGTCTTGAGCAAACCTTATAATTTTAATGACCATGAGAATAAAATAGTTAACTATCATCTCAAGAATTCAATTCGTTAAAAGAAAGGTTAATATTCTAGAGAAATTCTTATGCATTGCATTAGCAATAGCAAGTTACTTTAAAATAATCTGACATCCAGGTTTGTAATAAGTTGTCTATGGCAAGCTTTCTGCTCATCTATTACTAAAAATCTTCTAGAAAAGCAAAATAGTACTTACAACAATGTCAATTTCTAGAGATGTATGATGACTTCTCATTCTATCAGTTCATGGGCTTTTCCAAGACCTTACCCAACTATATATCTTTATTGGGAAACAGAATAATATTAGAGGGACAATTTAACAATGAATTTGGTTTTTTTGTGATTGAACAACCTAGAAATAGTTGCTTCCTACAAAACCTACCTTCAAACCAAGGAGAGCAGATCCTTATAGTTATGGACCCTTTTTTTCTAATTTATGTATTCTTTTTTAAATGAAAAAGAGAGAGTAAGTAAAGTATTCTGGATCCTGATTAGTCCTTAGATCTGGATACTTATCCCTAATATAAGGGTATTCCTATCTTTCTTCTCTTTCGAGGCTCACAGTCGAGTGTCGAGTTAGCTTATCCTTCCTATCTTGACTACTTCGCCTAAACTTGAATCGTGTCTCTACTATGTCTCTTGATTTTGTTGAATAGGGGAATGTCCATATCCTTCTTTTGGAGAGTGGTTGCATTTTTTCCCCATTGGGGTTTTCAATTCTCGGGTTACTGGAAGAATAAGGCTTTAAGTGACTGAGACATACTCCCTCTTTATGCACATCTTAGCTCTAGGTCAAATCTGATTAAGGATTCCAAATCCTTAGCAGTCAACTAAGGAGGTAGTTGTTATGAGGTCATTACTCACTTTCTGATCCTCCCTAAATTAGTCTATGTAAACTACTTATTGTCCATACTCTATACTAAACTATTGTGGCAGCATCTTATTAGCTATGAAATCCTTTATTCATCTTTTGAACAAGATTTAATTTGTGGTTGAAATCCAAACTAGCGAACATTATAAACATGGTGAACTAGACTAGGAGAAAAAAATGCTAATAGCCGCCTCTCCTCTTCTAGATGATTGGTATTCCTATATATGATATCTCAATTAGTGAGCAATTGAAGTGAATAGTGAATATAAAGGCAAATGTCCTTTTTTCTTCTCTAATTTTTTGTTGGAAAAGAATGAGATGATTTGGCTTTAGCTTAGAATACTTTAAAAGAAAATGGCTTGGCTAGATGTTGTTTTGGTTTCATGTTTCCATCTAAGGTAGTATCTGAAGTTCTAGGTTCCACCACACAGGCTTGTTTTGTTTGTCTTCTATGAAATTCTATCATTCTTTATCATTTACTTTGTCAACAAACTTAGATCATTGAACACTTGGGTGAATGAATCCATTCCGTTCTCACGAAGGAAGTGGGATATGCAACCAGATTTTTGCATCGAATCTAACATCTTTCTCAACTAAATTATTTTTAGGATTGATACTCACCAACTCTCACTCCTACCGGATCCAAGAGAACTAATGTCCAATTCCCTAACCCATTAATAATTAATTCCCTGCTTGATAGGGATTGCAATCTCAAGAGAGTGAGCAAAGAATATGAAAATATGTAGATGGAGTGGTCATATTTTAGTTGGTTGATTATCATAATCTACCTTAATAATTATGGTAGCTGGTCTTCTTATAATAAAGTTTGACTTGAAGACAACACTCACAGCTTGGCTCTCTTCCTCTTTCTTTTGTTTCAAATCTTCCCTCTCCTCTCAGCTAGTACATGTTACCATTGTTGATCCTTCAAAGCTAGCAGAGTCAAACTAAAAAGGTTTAAAAAGTCCCCCTTTAACTCAAGAGGGCATTCCGGGTCTAACCCCTTCACCTTCATTTATGGTAACAATTCCTACCATCCACATTTCCATGATTTTATGTTAGTCTTTGTGATCCTCCTCTAGTTGTTGCTATTTTCTATTGTATTTATAATAGTCATAATAAGGCTCATCCATCATGACTCATCCATCTTCTTTGCCCTCTACAATTTTGTGTCCATAAAAATAACTCAATTCTTAAATATTAAACATTTGAGATGTTCTAAACCTTACTAAAAAAATATAACAAGGTAGTTCTACCTTGGTTTCTAAGCATTGTTGTATTTATCTAGAATCTTACATGGAAAAATCCATTGCTACCACAATTGACTACCTTTGTTGATTGGACTTCCTTTCTCAGGATCACACTTTATTACCAACCTTAAACTTTTATGTTCTATGGCATGGATTTATATTTCTATCATGCCTCACACACCTTTTTTTTATGTGGTTATTCCATCTCCTTAGTAAAGTCATTGATATCTAAGCCACATTCTTCTTATCTTTTTCTAGGCAGTGCAAACTCTTTCATTCATTTGGAATTGGCATTGTCTTCATCACACTAAAAAATGCTATAATCTCTCACTCTCCGGCATTGAAGAATGGGTGCTCTAAACCCCCATCTTACCAGATAAAAGATAGTAATTAAAAGTTCTATCAATCGAGAGAGTGAAGGCCATTAAGTTTCATATATGAATATGTGGATGTAATGCTTTTCAAAGACAACTTATATGCATATAGGTGAGAGGCTGAAGCAACTAACTCATAATGTGCTAGGAACCCTTAGAATATTTCAATTAGATCGAACTTCTACTAACAAATAGAAGTGAAGAAAGTGGCTTTGGCATAATTCTGATGTAGTTGTCTCTTCTACCCTTTTGAGGCCTAATTAGAGGTGTCAAACGGGCCGGGCCGGCCCGGCCCGGCACGAGGCACGGCACGATAAAAAAACGTGCCCGGGCCCGTGTCGGGCCAGGGCGAACAAACCACGTGCCGGGCCGTGCCTGGCACGGCTCGTGCCTTGGCACGGCACGCCGGCCCGCGTGCCTACGTCGTGAGTCGTGAGTCGCGACTCACGAGTCACGACTCACGGTCACGACTCACTGAGTCGTGACTCGTGACCCAACCGGGCCCCGCCCCCGGTAAAAAGACCGCGGGTCGGGTCCAAACAGACCCGCCCCGCGCCCGCCTGCCCTGCCTTGCCGTGCGCCCGTGCCCGAGCGGGCTGGGCACGTGAAAAACGGGCCGTGCCGTGCTAGGCCGGCCCGTTTGACACCTCTAGGCCTAATGGAATGAGACAAGACCAAAAACCATGATGCCCTTCTTTATTGAGCAAGTAGATGAGATAAAGTGACATCCAATCCTCTTCCCCAATAGTCAAAGAAAATTTGATCACATAGCTGGTAGTGATAGCCCCCCCTGAGAATAGAAATAAAAATTCCTAATAGATCTTTTTGACTTTAATAATCCAACTAGTGTAACTAAAATACTTTACTTCACTTCAAGTTTCTTTATCATGTATCCCTCTGAATAGGCATTTTAGAGAACTTGATTTTTGCCCAAGGGCCTTGTTGACATAACACCCATTTCCAGTAAACCAATCTCCTTTCTCAATAAAAATTGTAATCTCAAAAGAGTGAGCAAGGATTCTGACAATAGATAGATGAGGTGATCATATATCAGTTGGTTGATTGTAATAATCCTTATTAGTAGTTGTGGTAGCTGACATTCCTACAGCTAAGTTTGGCTTGAAGATAAGAGTTAAAGTTCAACTCTCTTCCTCTTACTTCTATTCCAAATATTCTCTCTCCTCTCCACTAGTTTGAGTTATCAACCTTCTTTTCTCATGACCACACTTTATTATCAACCTCAAACTTCTGTGCTCTCCAGCATGGCTTTACATTACTATCATTCCTTGCTCCCCTTTTCATGCGCCTCTATGTGCAGTCATTCCATCTTCCTAGCGGGGTCATTGAAACTTTAGATGTTTTCCTCTTTTCTTTATCCGGACATAGCCAACTCTTTCATTCTTATGGTATTGGTATCATCTTCATCACACCAGACAATGATATAATCCCTCACTTCCTAACATTGAAGAAAGGGTGCTCTAAACCCTTGTATTACTAGATAAAAGATAGTAATTAAGTGTTTGATCAGATAGGAGAATGAAGACCATTAAGGTTCATATACAAATATGTAGATGTAGTGCTTTTCAAAGCTAGCTTATATGTATATTCGAGAGGCTAAAGCAACTTCCTTGTGATGAGCAAGGAATCCCAAGAATATTTCAATTAGATCGAACCTATACTAATAAATAGAAGTGAGGAAAGCAGCATTGGTGTGATTTTGTAGTAGTTTCCCATTCTCTCCCTTTTGAGACCTCATGGAATGAGACAAGACCAAAAACCATGATGCACTCATCTATTGAGCTAGTAGATGAGATAAGGAAATATCCAATCCTTTGCCCCAATATCCAAAAAAGATTTGATCACATAGCTGGTAGTGATAGCCCACATGAGAATAGAAATAGGAACTCCTTACTGGATGTTGTTGACTTTCATAATCCAATTGGTATAGCTAGAATACTTAACTTCACTTTGGTCCCTCTAAATAGAAAATTAAGAGAACTAGATTATCACCAAGGGCCTTCTTGATGTAGTGCCCCATGTCAGTGAGCCAATCCTTTTTCTCATTTCAGGAGCACAGCCCCTATGTAGTTCAATGTAAAAAAAAAGAATAAATATATGAAAGAGATTAACCTTTGCCTAGAAAATAGAGAATAGGGCCCAAGCATGACATAAAACTTTCTTTTCCATAAAAATATCCTTTTAAGTATTTGGGGGGATAACTAATTCTGTTGTATATAATTTGTTTTGATTATCTATTTTATATAACTGAATATGTTTCTATTTTAATATTTTCATGTAAGTGTAGGAAAGAAAATATTAAGAGGCTAGGAATGCAATAATAGCACAATAACTATAGTTTCACTATCCGGTCAGCTGGCCAAAGAAAATTTTGGAGCAGAGCATTGCCTATCAGATTGATCTGACCCACTCTAGTTAATTAAATAGATAAATTGTTATATATAAATACATTTATTATTGTTTACTATTTTTCTACTCTACGAATTTTGTCTTCCGTCGGACTATTTTTTTCTCTCTCTCTATGATTTTCTTCCCGATTACTGCACATACTGTAATAACATTCTGATTTGGTTATAATCTATAGATACATAAGTATTTTTCTGGTGGATATAGCTAATCATGTTGAACGACTAGTGAATCACGTTATTTTGTGTGTTCTGTTGTGGTTTGTGTTTGTGTTATGATTTTATATGCTATCGTGGTTGTGGATATCTATCATTTGCTATTTTTTTATTTTCTTCTTCATCTAAATCTATGAAATCATAAACGTGGAAGCAGAATTACCTAACAGATTCATTATGAGGATCGTTAACTAAGATTTTAACTTTTTGTCGGGAAAATGTTGGTAGAATTGTGTTTATTATTCTTACCAAAGGGAATCATACATAGTTGCCTAGTCTCCTATCAAATCAAGACCGTATAGAGTAATCTATATGGAAAATTGGTAAACTCATTTTATTGGGCTAAATGGCACATAGCTTACTCTTCCTTCTTTATCTAAAGGAAAAGCATTAAACAACATTTCTTGCTTATCCCTATCAATAAATAAATCTCATCTATCCAATAATAATTCATCTTTCCTTTATTAATTTCTTTGAGAGGTCGAATCCACTTAATATCACAGGTGTAGACCTTAGCCTATACAAAAATAGATTCTCCTCACTAGAACACTCCCTTCTATTTTTGGAATGAAATGAATGAATTCACTAAATGGAATCAAAAATTTAACTTCTATGATTAAAAAACATGACTTATCTAGCAAGGGTTCATGGAGATATTTACTTTTCCTAAATCTAAATGAAAAGATTTCTATTTTCCTTCCTCTAAACCAAGTCGATAAAACATTTATCCCAACTCATCAATGCTTCAGTTAGTTCATCCTATCCTATACCATAAGCTAAGCTAGATCTTCTACATTTAAGAAATTATAGGTAAAGCACTCTAACAATGGGCTACATTTTCCTTAAAACTAACTTTGTTGATGAGGAATTCGGTTCTTGTGAACCCACCAGTTGTGAAATAGAGATGAAAGAGACATAAAAGTTTTCCATTATTTGATTTCAATCCATTCAATGAAGTTTAATGCATACCATATAAACTTTTCATTTCTTATACCTAATGAAATAGAGATGAAAGATGGAAACAAGGTACATATCCATCAACATATTGAATGAATCCCTTATTCACTCTTCTGATAACTTTAGAGACCGGAAGAGAAAGAAAAAGTGACTATCAACAAAATGAAAGATATGCTTCATTGCACTGCCTTAACTGAATCAAGGAAAAAGCTATTTGTTAGCTTTCATCTCACTACTATTCCTCAACAAAAAGTTCACCTTCTTCCTCAACTGAAAGAAGTTGAACTTCTTCCTCAACTGAAAAGGTGACTTCAAAAGATGGTTTACTTCTTTGGGGGAGAAGGAAGAATAGAACTAGCAAACCCGATACAAATCCACTAGACTACTATGGAGGTAACAAATCTCTTTGCTGAAATTTATTATGATTGAGGTAGTGTAGTGTATAGGATGCATGTAAATCCATGTACATAGGCACAATGCCTAGCTTTGCACTTGGAGGAATAAGATCTGTAAAAGTCTCTTTGGTGGAATCAAATAAAGTGCAGAAGTTAGAGCCAATTCAAAGTACAGAGTTATAGCTAGAAAGTTTTGTTGATATTTGACTGAGAGGTGAGTGCTTTGCAGCTTCTACCAAAAAAAGTTGAAAGCTTGCTATAAAATAAAAGGTTGACTTTTGGATAAGAATGAAAAAAAAATTATCATCCAACATTGAATTCTTTCTTGGCTAGTCAATCCTTAGCTCTAATGCATTGAGTGAATAAATTATCTGAGCATTTAGAGCCCTAGTATGCTAAGCAATTCAGAATTCCTTGATTTGTTCCTTGTCACATTTCCCAAATATCTCCTAAATAAAAAATGCTCCCGTGCTGAGCAGGTGGTTAGCAAGCAAACACAAGATTTGAAGAGAAGAAGCTTGTAGTCTCATTGAGTAGTTTCACTGCTTGTATTGAAATATTCACATTTAGGAAGATATACTTTTTTTGCATAAGAGCACAATAGTCATGCATCCTTGCTCATTCTCTAGTCATGTACCCATCTTATCAGTATTAGTTCTAGTTCTCATCCATGGATTCTTCTATTCACACTTAACTTATACTTCAATACTTCAATCACTTAAACTTGAAGCTATCATTCTAGTTTGACTTCTATGCCTAAAAATAGGCACTATTATCAATAGTTCTTCTTGCTTTAGTACCCTATGAGATTGATTGACTAGGGCTTCTCTCTACATAGAAATGCCCTGCAAGCCCTACAAGATGAGTAATGGGAAATGTTAATGTGAACTCGAAGAATGGAGAGAGAAGATATTGATTGGAAGCATAGGAACAAGCGAGAGATTACTTGCTAAACGAATTTTTACTGGGGGGGCATAGCCCTATGTATGTATAATATTGCCATTTTTTAGGTCCTCAACTCAGGAACCAAGCTGTGGGGGAGTGCTATTTATTATTCTCAAGGAATTCTCCAAAGAGAGGCTCCTATTTACTATCTAAGGCTTAGCATAGGTGAGTTTCGAACAAGTACTCAATAAAGGAAAATGGTGATATTAAATTATTGGAAAGGAATATCAGACTGTAGAAAGCTGCTCACTTAAATGGGGAAAAGCAAGAGCTTTCCTTATAAGCTATTTTTAAATTTCTTGTTCATTATAAAAATAATCTCTATAGAGATAGAGACTAAAAAAAGAATTTACCATTACTAAAGGTAGTTCGTTCAAGTTGAAGCCATTGTAGCATCTAAAGCTTATGTTTTTTTTTGCACCCACATACCTGGCCCTGTTCTGCTTAATGTTTTCTTTAGTTATATTCATCTATAATAATAAATAACCTGATTCAAGTAATTGAAACACATGACTATTTTGATCACTTCCATGGTTCAGGACCATTGCGAAAGTTGGTGATATCAAAATTGTTTTTCTCAAGCATTTTGACCTAGAAGACCTCTTCAAAGAGTGGCTTGCATTCTATCAATTGACTACTTATATTCCCATTATGCCCCTCTATATTGAATTTAACTACTTTCTCCATTTTCTTACTTGCTTTACGAATACTTCCCTCAGGCTGATAGTTACTTGCTTTAAAAAAGAGAAGGAAAATGAAATGCTAAAGAGAAGAGTTTACTAAAAAGTAGTGGAAGGAGTTTCTTATCTCTAAAAGGAATTATGAATTATTTAGCATTCCTTAGCTCTAAAGTTCATGTAATTTATTAGCCTAGCATGTTAGAGATAAGGATTGATGGGAGTTCATCAAACGAAAAACCTTATTAGTGAGAGATTTGATTGGCAGTAGTATCTCCGCTAAATAAGAACTTTAACAAGATTTTAGATTACAGAAAATAGGCCAATGAAGGATAATAAAAAATCCAACGAGATTCACTAATAACAAAAAGGATACCACGCCTATCATGCTAATATGAAAAATGAGTGATTGCTAGCCTTATTAGCAGGTCAATTAATCAATGTCGATAAAGTAGAAAAAAATGAAACAAGCAAAAGATAGATAAGAAGAGTATGAATGGAAGAAATGGCACTAACACTGGGGCAATATCATTTCATTAGCCTAGCAAGAGGCGAGATAGTAGATTGAAGGTTAAATATGTAGACATAAGTTGATCAATGGAATTTTTTCAATGAGGAACTCCAACAAAGCAACTCCCACAAGTGAGAGGTCGATTGACGATAAGCTCCAATGGATAGATTACTCAATTCAATGTTTTTATATAAGTTGTTTCTATATGGGAGGTGGTAGTAGTATGTATATGTTAGTTCCATAGCTGGAGAATGCAGCTATGCTTGTTTCTCCAAACAATTTATAACATAGCCCTCCCTCGGCTACTTAGAGCACACAATATAGTTTTGACAAAAAGGTGAAGCTCAGAACAAGTTAGAGTGATAGACAAGGTATGAGGTTAACTCTACTAAAGAGAGACAAGCTTAGAGCCAATACGAAGAGCATAGAGAACATAGTGATCATCTACATTTCCAAGGTATAGGCTATCAAAGAAAGCTATGTCAACCATATGATGATGAGAGAAAAGTAAAGTGAGGTTACCCTTACTCTTATGTAAGCACAGCAAAATTGGTTAGTCTTTCAACAAGTCATTCATTTCATGGGTTAGCCAGGAATCATACATACTTTCTCATGGTGGTGGATACTTGTATGGATGATAAACATATGTATAAGCATCTAAAATTTAAATAAAGAGACCAAATATCCTTGTTGATAGTATACCAATTTTTCCTTTCCTTGATTTTTAGGATGTCTATGCTTTCCACTCCATCTAGTACTCTTTTTTCTATTGTAGTTGCTAGAACTGCCAAAGAAGGTTTAGTCCTACTATATCGTTCATTCAAATAATGGAAGCTTTCTCCCTACTAGAGAAGTAAAGAACCATGGACAAAGAAGATGTGTTCTCTTCCATCAACAATATGACCAATGAAAACAAGGAATTCTAATAAAGAGGTAAAATGGTCCATTCAATAAAAAAAAGAGGACTCTTCAAGCATCTAAATTGCATGTAGGCTCCTTTTTTATAGGAATCTAGTGATTAGCTTTGTGGCACCTTAACTTTATAATATTGATAGCCCCTTTATTTAAATATCAAAGAGTTGTAGGCAAATCAAATCACTTTCATCTTCCTTTAATGGAAGTGTCGCTACTTCATACTAGACATGGAGGAAGAACATTAAGCTTTCACGGAAGAAGACTTTTTCGGCAATCATTTTGAAGTCAAGGAACTTCTTGTTGGGTAAGTCCAGTAGAAATGACATTTTCATGTACATCCAGCTAAGGTCCTAATTCAAACTCTATCGGGACTAAGTGAAGATAGTCATGTCACTTGCTTTAGATGGAGATGGAAAGAAACTGAGAATTAGCTCAAGAGAACATGAGAGGGTTAGGAGGGGTCTTTGTAGAATAGTACCTCGGAACTACAACTATCAATTCCTTAACCAAGCTCTTACAATTAGTTAAGCAACTAGCCCATATATAGTGCATGCACATATCCAAACTCAAATCCCAACATGTGCTCAAATTTATCCTACCTAAACATTAAACTAGACACCCCTACCTCAAAGACCATTCCCTGTTGGAAGTGTTTACCTATAGAATTGAGAAAAAAGTGTATAAGCATTATAAAAGTCCTTCCATTCTGTTGGTGAGTCTCATACAAAACAGTGATGAGAGAAAGATTGTGGATATGTTGGAAAGTAGGACTACAACTTGACTTGATTTCTAGTAGTCAAACCTATAAAGCCTGATAAAATTATTTATTATATATATCCATCTTGTAAGGAAGCTATCTTGGGATAGGTGTTATATGAATATTTCATAGTTCCACATAGATGGTCGACTCTATTTTGTAAGGTACTACCTGATGGGAGGTAAAAGTATGTTGAAAGAGAGACGGTAAAAAGTTTACTAAGAATGCTTCACTATTAAGCTAGGACAAGTGGTTGGGTACTTTCTTTCTTATCCTTATGATGTACTAGCACTAAATTGACTTGCTGAGTGATGAGCTTAAAAGTCATATATATTTAGTCTATTTTTATGGCATGTTTTTATATTTAGAATATTGATTTTATTGCTAAAATAAAGAAATTTACCATTCTCATAGTTCTGTAGGTTTCAGTTAAAAGAAGTGGAAATGCAATAGAAATCCAAGAAATTGGCTAAGTCAAATTTGTTGTGACAGACAACTTTGTCGTGATAAGAATCTAAAACAGAACTAAAAATCAAGTCATAACTAGTGAATTTTGTCGCAACCAACAACAGGAAGAGATAAAGATGGGGTTTTTGCCACTCAGCAAGTCTCCAGCAAGAGAATTATAGTTGCAATACTAGATGGAGGTGAAGATAATATTCTTTGTTGTGACAAAGATAATTCATGTCGTAACACACAAGTTGTGCTCATGATGTGCAAGTAAGAACAAGAGTGCAAGGAAGGAAATA
Organism: Sapria himalayana; assembly: GCA_029783825.1. Classification (NCBI taxonomy): domain Eukaryota; kingdom Viridiplantae; phylum Streptophyta; class Magnoliopsida; order Malpighiales; family Rafflesiaceae; genus Sapria; species Sapria himalayana. Next base: position 1,369,695 of record JAREIK010001258.1, on the reverse strand, counting down.
CACAGGTAGTCATGACATAATTTTCAGGTGCCACAAGAGAATGAACTATTTAATATCACAACAACAAAATTTATGTTGCGGCAAAGAATTATTTTAGCTGAGAATCCTATGACAGTAATCAAGTTGTAACGGAAACTTCTAGTCGCGACATCAATTTCAAGCAATAAAAAATTACTTGGTCATAACAACAAAAATAGGTTGTGACATAAAAGTTAGGGCCCTTGTTCTTGGATTTAGTTTGGGCCAATCTTTCTGGATTTCACAAAACCTTATAAAAAGAGAGTTTAAGTTGAGTTAATCTTTAATTTGGAAGAAACAAAGAAATGGAGGTCATTACAAAGAATTTAATTTGGGCCAATCTTTCTAGGTTTCACAAAAATTAACCTATAATTTAGGGCCCAACATAGAACACGATAAAAAACATATCTTCTTCAAAAAAGGGTTCGAAAATTAACTAGAAAATTGGCAGCTGATGGCTCCTTGTATTTTTCCTATTTTATTTTTCTTTTGATTTTTTCTTCTTTTAGTGTATATCTAGTTTAGATTAGAATTTCTTTTCTTTATTTTCTTTTGGATTGGGAACACAACTTATTAGAAATATGAATCTGAATAGTATTCTTATGAATCACTGGCAGTATTGTTTTGAACCCTGAACAAATTTTTGGAATTCAAATGATTTAGTTAATTACAATCTTCGTGTTCTTCCTTGATCTGTAGTCCATTTGTGATTGTGATTCAGTAATTTAGAAGTGCAGTTCTTACTAGATTGAAGTAGCACTTAGTTATGTTATTTTCTACAAAATTAGTGAAATTTCTTGGAAGCAGAAGTTGAAATCTAATAGGCTAATGTAGAACATCAATTAAATTGTTTCTAATGTTAATACATATACTCATTGCTTTATTATATCCTACCCAGATTATTAGGATGCCCTCTGAGTGACACAGAAAAGGAGATTTATGAAGGTTAGTAAACAAACAATTGAGTGAGTACATTAGACAAATAGTGATGAACAAATGAGATCTGCTAGTTTATATAGATAAATCATCATTTTACTCAAAGATGAAAAAATACAGCAATTATCTAGATAAATAACTAGAGATATCACCTTAATCTCTAGAGTGATCGATGTCTGTGTGATGGATTATATCCGATCAAGAAAAGAGAAAACTAAGGAATGATTACCAACTATTTGAAGAGGCTTGCAAACACCCATATATTGGGATGCAAGAAACTTCTAGTCTTCAAAAATAGGTATGGAGTATTGAGAAAGAAATAGGGGATATAGAGAGAGAGGGAGAGGGAGGGATGGAGAGAAAGAGGGGGGAAGAGGAAAAGAGAGGGGGGGGGGCAGAGAGAGAGAGAGAGAGAGATATATATATATATATATATATATATATATATATATATAGGGAAGGAAGACAGAGAGAGGAGGGAGAGATAGAGAAATAAAAAAAATAGAGGTAGTGTGCGCGTGTGTGTTTGTGTGTGTGAGAAAGATAGAGAGGGGATAGAGAGGGGGAGATGGGTGGGAGAGGGGGAGATGGGTGGGAGAGGGAGAGAAAGAAAGAGAGAGAGAGAGGGAGAGAGGGAGAAAGAGGGAGGGAGATAGAGATGGGGAAGAGAAAGGGCTAGAAAGAAATGTAGGGAAGGAAAGAGAGGGAGATGGTGAGAGAGAGAGAGAGAGTGGATGACAAGAGGTGGAGTGGGAGACAAAGAGGGAGAGTGAGAGAGATATATAAGCATGGGTAGAAATAGTGAGACATGGAGAGAGATGAAGAGAGGTAGCTATAGAAAGGGGTAGACAGAGAGAGAGAGAGATGGAGAGGGAGAAATGAGAAAGAGGGAGGGAGGGAAAGAGGGAGGAAGATAGAAAGGTAGGGAGGGAGGGAGAGAGAGAAAGAGAGAGAGAGTTGGAGAAAGAGGGAGAGGGAGAGTGAGATCAATATATATGGGGAAGAGAGGAAAAAATAAAAAGAAGAGAGTGACAGAGAGAGTGAGAGAGAGGAAGAGAAGGAGAGAGAGATAGAAAGAGAGGAAAAAGAGAGGGAGAAATAGAGAGGGAGAGAGGACGAGTGGGAGAGAGAGAGAGAGGGAGAGAGATGGAGGGAGAGGGAGAGAGAGAGATGGAGGGAGAGTGAGAGATGGAGGGAGAGTGAGAGAAAGTGTGATGGAGAGTGAGAGAAAGAAAGAGATATAGATAGAGAGGAGGGGGGAGAGAGTCTGAGTGAGTGAGTGAGAACAGGGGAGAGACAGAGAGGTAAATAGAGATAGAGATGGAGAGGGAGAGACAAAGATAAATAGAGACAAAGATGGAAACAAAAAGATAGAGAGGTAAATAGAGGTGAAGAGAGAGTGGAGGCACAGAGAGTATGAGAGTGAGAAAGGGAGCAAGAAAGAGAGAGAGAGGGAGAGAGAGAGACAGAGAGAGAGAGAAATAGAGAGAGAAACAAATAGGTAAAAAGGGATGGAGGGATAGAGAGGAAGTGGGAGGGTGGGATGGAAAGATATATAAAGAGAAGGATGGTGATAGAGAGAGTGTGAGAGAGAGAGAGAGAGAAAGAGAGAGAGACAGATAGAGGGAGAGAAAAATATATAGAGATAGATAGAAAGTGAAAAATTGAAAGTGATATATAGAAAAAGTGAGAGATGGAAAGATAGAGTGACTAAAAAAGAGGTAGAGCGATAAGGTTGGAAGAGAGAGAGAGAGAGAGAGAGAGGAATAAAAAGATAGAGAAAAGGAATAGAGAGAGAGAGAGAGATGAAGGAATAGAGAGAGAGAGAAAGAGATGAAGGAATAGAGAGGAAGAAAAGATGGAGAGGTTGAGTGGAGACAAAGAAGATGAGAGAGAAAGAGAAAGAAAGGTACAAAGAGAGAGAAAGAGGTACAGAGAGAGAGAGAGAGAGAAGAGATAAAGAGGTAGAGAGAGAAAGAGAGACTAAGTGATGGAGGGAGGGGGTGGGAAAGAGAGAATAGAAGTGGTGGGGGAGAGAGAGGAAGAGATGATGAAAGATAGAGAGGAAGAGGTGGAGAGAGTAAGAGATAGAAAGAGGGAGAGAGGAGGAGAGAGAAAATGATAGAAGAGGAGAGAGGGAGAAAAAGTGGGGGGGAGTAGGAGATTGAGAGAGTGGGAAAAGAGGGAGATTGAGAGAGAGTGGGAAAAGGAGATAGATAGATAGGGAGATATAGAGAGATTGATAGAACGAGAAAGGGGAGAAAGAGATAGAGGTGAACGAGAGGTAGAGAGAGTGTGAGAGAGGGCAGGAGAGAGGGAATAAATATTGAGATGGAGATAGAGAGAGATAGTGAGAGAGAGAGAGAGGGGATGGTGGGAGGGAGAGAGGGAGCGAGGGAGATAGAGTGTGTGACAGAGAGAGACAAAGGGAATGAGAGAGTGAGATAAAAAGATGAAGGGAGGAAGAGTGAGAAATGTAGGGAGGGAGAGAGCGAGGGAGAGAGGAAGAGAGGAATAGAGAGAGAGAGAGAGAGAGATAGGGAGGGAGAGAGAGATAGAATGAAAAAAAATCAGAGATAGATAGAGAGAGAGAGAGAATGAGATAGAGAGAGTGAGGGAATATAGGCAAAGAATGAGCGGGGGAAGGCTGGAAGAGAGAGGTGTAGAGAGAGAGAGAGAAAGAGAAAGAGAGTGAAGGAGATGCAGTGAGAGTGAAATTGAGGAAGAGACAAGGAGGGATAGAGATAGAGGATGGAGGGTGGAGGGAAAGAGATTGAGAGAGGGATGGAGGAGTGAAAGAGATAGAGAGTGGGAAGAAGGAAGGAGAGAGAGAGAGAGGAAGGGAGGGAGGGAGAGAGGGATAGAGTGGGGGAGTAAGATAGCTAAATTGTGAGAAGAAGAAAGAGTGGGTGGAATTGAAAGAGGGAGTCATACATTAGAAGTGGGAGAAAGAGAGAGAGAGAGAGAGAGAGAGAGAGAGAGAGAGAGAAGGAATGGAGGGAAGACATAAAGAGGGGAAGAAAGGGAGATAAAAAGGGATAGATGGGGGAGAGATGAGGTGGGAAAATAGAGAGAGGTAATGAAAAGATAGAAATCGTGACTGAGAGTTGGTGAAAGACATAGAGTAAGATCGAGTGAGAAAGTGAAAGAGAGAGAAAGGGACATAGGTAGTGAGAGGGAGATAGTGAGAGAGAGTTTTGGAGAAAGAGTGGAGAGAGCTTGAGAGGGATAGAATAAGATAGGGAGAAAGAAAGACACACACACCACACACACAGAGGCATAGGGAGAAAGAGTGAGACATGGGGAGAGATAAATAGAGGTAGTGATAGAATGGGGAGATATAGAGAGAGAGACAGAGAGATAGGGAGAGAGTTAGAAAGAGGAAGAGAGGGAGGGAGGGAGAGATAGATATAGCGAGAGAGAGGGAGATATGTATATATATATATATAGATATTATATATATATATATATATATATATGAGAGAAAAAATAAAAGAAGAGAGTGACAGAGAGAGTGAGAGAGGTAGAGAAAAGAGAGATAGAAAGAGAGGGG